>RJWH01000359.1:730567-884944 GCA_004363575.1 Solenodon paradoxus | reverse complement strand
AGGATGCTTTTCCCTTTGGGCAAGCTTTTAGAGACAGATGTATTAAACTAAATAAATATTTCTTCAAATCTAGAGTACGAATCTGGGGGAGTTGTTACCAATTGTTTTACTTGTAGATGCCATCATTTTTGCCTCTTATTTGTAATTATGAAAGTAATACAAATAATATAGAAATAAAATAGATAGAAAAAGTCCATTATAATTCTTACGCTGAATCCACAATCCTGAAATAGCTACTTTGCAATTTGGGATTTCTTTATTCTGTCAGGGTAGGTAATTATACTGTGATAACAGAATAGCCATGAAACTCCGTAGGTTAATGTGACAGAAGTTTTTTTCTCACTTGTCTCCTCCAGGTTAGGACTGCTAGTGATGTCAGTTTCACTCAGAGAACCAGACTAGTGGAGAAATTCTACCATGTTGTGACTGCAGTGTCTGGAACATGTGACCTCGCCAGCTATGATGGTAGAGTTAGAGAGTTCTGGAGGATCTTTTTCCAGCAATTAAATATTCTCAAATAGCAGCGAGAGATATATTATTTCAACTCACATTCCATTGTCGAAGGCTCATCTACAAGGGCATAAAGAAGTGGAGATGGATATTTGATATGGATAAGCAATGAAGTTTCTACCCCAATATTATTACCTATTTTTCGCTATTCTCTATATTTTTGTCTAACAGATGAGATTTTTTTTTTAATTTTTTTTTTTAAGGAAAGGTACAGGCAGGTTGAAGGTGAGCAGAAGCAGGAAGTCAGGAAGCATTCTATTTTATTTAGTTCTTCAACCTTGACTTTTAACCCATGGCCTCGGAGCACAAATCTGGGATCCTTGGAATGTATGTGGACTGCGCCAGCTGAAGGTAGCTGACAAAACTTCTCCTCTGCCAGGGCATGCCGAGAGAATATCTTTTTAATTTATATTTCTTTAATTACTAGTGAGGTTGTATATCTTTATTTGCCTATTTGTATATTTCTTTTCTACATGAAACCTATTAATATCCTTTGACCATACATAGTTTTATTAGTTTGTTCTTTTGGGGGGGACCCTATTTATATATTAGGGAAATTTAGTCCCTTGACTTTCATTTTGTTAAACACTTTTTTTCAGTGTTTCAATTCAATCTTTGGACTTTGTTTAATGGTTGTTCTTTGTTTTGCTTTGTGTGTTTTTGTTTTTTTGCTTCACAAAACTTACATGATGAAAATTATACAACTTTTCTCTTTAAAGTTTCTGCATTTCCTCTCATGTATAGAAAGGTCTTTCCCATTCCAAGCTGTTTTAAACCCACTTATGTCACTTTATGTCTGAACTAGTAAACTTCAAATAAGGTGTTTCAAGAATATAAGGACTTCCTTTTCCCAGACCCCAGAGACTGTTTTGTGGGTTCATTTACACATTTTGGTTCCTTACAATTTAACCGTAATCTCTGATGACCATTTTCTTAAAACATCTCTTTTAAGAGGCTTAGATAGTGACAAAACTTCTGGAAGAAAGAAATATGTATTTTGTGAAGGTACCAGTACTTACTATAATTCAAGATCACCTTGTAACTGAACAATTTGTAAAAACCAAAGTGAAGTAAGCACCCTCTCAGCATGCCTGGCAGATAAGCCATTCACACTTATGCTACGCCTTGTGGATCAAAAGTGGACAGCATAATGGTCTTTTCTACTCTGTTTTGCAGTTTAATTGCTCCCCAGATAAGGGAAGGACTTCCCATGATTGGGAAGGTAATCATGCTGCCAAAGATGTTTAACTCTAAGTTGCATTTGTTTTCCTCCCCATCTCCCACAATTATTTTCCCTTTAACCTTTCTACCAACTGTTCTGAAATGTTCATTTGGTCCTGAAGTCACTAGAGCCTTCCAGGTAAAATACGGCTGCCCTACAGAGTGCCAAACTAATCTGAACTTCAAGAGGACTTCCTCTTGCCCACCTCTCTCCTTCAGCAGCAAAACTGTCAGTTTAAAAAAAAAAAAAAAGAGTCTTCTACTTTGTGGTCAAAATCTGACTTGTGGTCAGTAACTGACCTCTTCTTAACATCTTCTCAGTTCCCTATAGAGAACACTAATGCAAACCTCTGTTTCTGTGCCTCATGTGATGTGTGAATGTTCTCTCTTTAGGTTCAATAAAAAGCTCTTTATTTGGTTCTTAGTATGTCTTTTTTTTTTTTAATGGAATTCTTTATTCTTTAGGAGAAAAAAGGTCTACTTGCTAATACGTTGAGTATAGTTTTAAAAATTACTGATGTTGAATCTCCAAATCTAAGTAAATATGGATATGTTTGCCTTTTTTTTCTGATAAACAGACTAAAACATATTACAAGGGCTTTCTAAAGGACGAGGGAAATAATGAATTTTCTTGATTTAAAAATCAGTATACTTCATGAACAGCCAAATACATTAACTTTCAGCCTTTCCAAACCATTCTGCCACAGTGAAGTTTGAAAGGTTGTTCAGTAACTTATCAGGTATAATTTGATAATGAAGCAAAACAGGTCCTTGACTGATGAAAAAGGGATAATATGAAAAGAAAGTCCTGTGAGGCAGCAAGATGTGCAAAATCAGAAACCTGGGTCTGTATGGTTGTAATCTTCATTCTGCAAACCAAAATGGAAATAAAGTATTTCCCTCCCTACCAAAAAAATGGAGAACAACATATTTATTATTTCTTCACGAAGAAGAAATTTGGCTATTGAGGACTGGCAAGACTTAATGCAAGAAAACAAATCTGCAATGCCCAATCCTGAATTAGTATGTCTTTTAAACATTAGTATGTCTTTTAATCAACCTACAGAATAGTTTATAACAAAGAATAATGATAATAGCTAATATATGTAATACCAGATGCCATGTGCTATTTTATCATATTATCCCTATTTTATAGATAGGGAAGTTGGGAAACAGGGAAAGTTAAGTGATACTAAAGAATATAAGCGGTAAATTTCCGAGCCAGTTGGTCTGGCTTTGTGCTCTTAGACATTTGCCTATGAAGCAAAAACCACATCAAAATCCACATTTACTTAGCCTGTTTCTCAGCTTGACTGGTGTCAGCGTGCTCCAAGGGAATCTTAGCTCTTTGTAAAGGCCTGTGAAGTAAGACACTGCCACACATTTTGAAGTGAGGGTTGGTCTGAGCAATTTCTGAACCAAAGAATGGTTTCTATTAGATGTGCATTGTCCATAGATCTCAGTTTGTAACAACCATTTTCCTTTTGTTTCTCTGATATTTCATGTTGTTTAAATTTGATGAGAATCTTCTCTTTGCCAGATAGAATTCTAACTTGCCACAGAGCAGACAATCTACAAAGGTATCAATCCAACTATTCCCAGAATAATATATCATCGCAGTATGGTCTCCTAGTGAGATATTATGGGCAGGAAAAGTAAAAGTAATAAAGTGGAGCAGTAATGCTTTCTATGCCCAGAGTTCATGTGAAGTGGCATTTATGTAAGAGTGTATCCTGTCACTATGGTGGAAAAAAAAAAAAAAAACCTTTCTAGTCATTTACCAGTGATTTTATAGTTCTTATTTCATGGCAGATGGACTCAAAGAACCAATAAAGTTAATTTTCAAAGAAATTTTTTAAACATGAAGTGAAAAAAATCAAGAAGGATTTTTTAAAAGGTATTCCCCTTAAAATAGCTTTCATTTCTCTCACATCACAAATTGTCTCTGAATAAGAACCAAAGACTTTTTTTTCAGTTCTAATACGTACTAGAACTAAGTTTAAAAATTAATTCCCTTGGCTTCTTCTTCCCTTTACAATTTGGAGAGTTTTGACATTACATTTGGATGGTTTTCATTGGGGAGATGTATTTGCTTGTTTATCCATTAAAATAAAGAAAAACAAATATTCATATCATTTCTTGCCAAATAACCCAGTTGTCAAATTATTTTTGTATCCTGGGTTTAGTGCTTACTCAGATTAAACTTTTGAAAAGGAAATTGAGTTTAAAATGTGACTGCTCTTTAATCAGATAGGATACCTTAAGAAATTTCAAAGGCATAGATAATTATATGAAGTAAGAAAAAAACATCAGTTATACTATTATATTCTTGTTGAATAGATAAATTTGCCTAGAATTATTTCCTAGAATCGAGGTAATAGAAGTGTTTAATAATGTGAGTTGAGAGGTTAGTGTTGTCAGAAACTTTTTCCCAGGCAACTCTCATCAAGCTGTTTTACTTGGGTTAATCACCTTATTTCCCAATCTCAGGAAAATCTATCTTAATTCTAATACCTGAAAAAGAATTCTTTTTGTAAACTTTTGTGTTCTTTTATTGAAGATATTATAGTGGATAAATATCATTTCTTATTTTTCTTTGTGATTTAGATGTTATTCATCTTTTTGCTAGCAGCAATCATTGCAAAATGCCATCTTTGAGACTGTGAGAATATCATTGTCTGAACAGAGTGGATTAAGATCTATAATTAGAGGGTTTGTGGCAGAGGACATTCACAATCAGATCCACTTCTTCACTCTTTGTAGTTGTGTTTCAAGTTGTTTTGATATAACATACAACATAAAACTATCCATCCTTATCTCCTATGGGAACCAAGGTGTATTAGGAAAACACATATACATTAATCACCAAGATGAACTGTTTTTTAAATTTATATCAGAGTTTTGTGTTCTATGTAGTATATATAGAAAGGATTTTAATTTTCAGTTTTAAAGATCAAATATATCCCTGTGGATTATAGCCTCTAATAATATACTATTTGAGTCAATATAGTCATCACCTTTTATTAAAAATGGAATAAATAGGTCACAAGAAGACATAGTAATTTTTTTTGAGAGAAGAGGAAGAAACAATTTATTTTTATTTAGTTGTTCACACTGATTGTTTCCCGCTGGACCCAAGACTCGAACCCAGGGGTATGTGGCTTGCTCCTTTGTTGGTGATTGAACCAACAGCTGCTCCACCAGGGTGCTCCAGAACATAGTAGGTTTTTATAAGCCCAGTCTTTTTTTGGTACAAAGAGTTTCTTTTGTTAAAAGAAACCTAGTTTCCGATAAAAGTTGTTTTTAAATCATGTGCTTTAGGATCTCATAAAGCACTGAAAAGTTATTTAAGGAATCACTCATTGATTTTTATCCTCCATCAAGGTCAGTTGTTCTATTGGCAAGAAGTATTCATTATACCCAAATTTATACCTTGGTTATATAAAGCAGTTTTACTATTTTGGTTATTTATTGGTTGACACCAAAGTAGTAGAAAATGTATGTGTTCAGGCTTTGAAGTCATTAAAATTCCAGCTTTCCTACCAAATAATTGTATGACCTCAGTTTCTTCATCTATAACATGGGAGTAATATTAATATTCGTGTCAAAATGAGAATTAAAAGGAATACAAGAAAAGCATCTAGATTCATGCCTTAACCCATATATCCGATTGACCCCCAAATTTAACCTATTTCACTGTATGAACCCCTTTCTGGAATACTGTGGTAGTCTCATATGCCATTCTTTTCTATTTCATCCTCAATGTTGCCACCCAAGTGATTCTTTGAAAACAAATTTTTGAAGCATACCCTGGTGGTCTGGTGGGTTAGTTTGCTAAAGCGTGGTCCACATATAACCCCCAAGGTCCCTGGTCCAAGACCCGGGGCTGTGGAAACAGTCAAGATGAACAACTAAATAAAAGAAATAGTTTTTTCCTCCTTTCTTCCTGCCTGCCTGCCTCTGCTCACCTTTATTCCTACCTGTGCTTTCCTTTGAAAAATTAACATAATATAAACTTCAACAACCTTTGAACCTGTTATTCTCCTGCTTTATTAAAGTTGCCAGTTGGTCCCTATATTTCAAGGGACTGGACTTCACATGATTGTATTCCATTATCTCGTTGACCTCCTTGGTGCCGTAGTTCTGATATGTGAGGAGTTTGGCAAGTTCGAGGAGCCCAGAAGCACAGGCTCTTTCCTTTTATACATTGTCTGTATGGTGGTGATGGTAAGATATGTCACTCACATAATCTCATGTCACCTGTTACCACAAAGTACTTTGCTTGCAGCACCACATTTAAAGAACTAGTTACTAGGTACACCGGGTGGCTTAGTGGTTAAGTTCCCTGGGTGTAGTCCACAGATCTGCCAAGGACCAGAGTATGTGTCCTGAGGCCAGGGGGCAGCAGCCAGGATGAAAAACTCAGTAAAATAAATAAATGCTTTCTCCTCTTCCCTCTTCCTGCCTGCTTGCCTACCTGCCTTCATTCCTGCCTGCACCTTTTCTTTAAAAAATAAAAAACTAGTTATTTCAGTACTTTATTACTTCCTATATTGTCAAGCTTGCAGGAGGTTTCAGTGCAGTGTCTGTGGTCCCATCAGCCACAACTCTTTTTACAATAGTCCTTGTCCTTGGGAATCTTTAAATGTCAGTGTATGTGAAGGAAGTTTTAAATTGAGGTAAAATTCACACATAACAAAATTAACTTTTTTGATGTAAAATACAGTGACATTTAGTACATTCAGATTGTTATGCATTCCCTCTTTCTAGTTCCACAGCATTTTATGAGAATAATTTAAAAATATAATACGTAATATCTTTGAATGACTGATGAAGGAATATGTTTCAGTCCCTTGGTTGTTAAGAATTTCCTTTCAGTTCTAATTGTTGTTTTAAAATTATTTGGTGCCAGTTTGGAGATATGAGTAACATGCTACCTAAATATTCTCATGTCAGCAAGTATTTAATTGCTCTGTTTGCCTGGCATTGAATATTGCCCATCTAAAACCATCAGAAATACTGTGTTTATACATTAAGAGTTCATAATTCACTTGGAGAATAAGATATATATAAAATATATTGAAAAAACAAACAAGCAGGGACACCCTGGTTTGGTCAGCTGCCTCTGGTGCAGTCCACATACATTACAGGACCTGGGTTCACATCTAGAGGCTGAAGGGAACAACTAAGATGACCAGCTAAATGAAAAAATAAAGTGCTGCTTCTCTCTCTTCCCATCTGCCTGCCTCTGCTCGCCTTCATTCCTGCTTTTAATCACTTTCCTTAAAAAAAAAAACAACTTTATCTATCCATAGATAGATAAGTAGATTTTATATATATATATATATATATATATATATATATATATATATATATGCACACACACTCATTTCACTTTCTTTGGTAAACTCAGGACTTTTTAAGTGTCCATTTGCTTCCTTTGAGTGAATTGTTCCTTAATTATCAAAAGTTGAGTAATAACAAATTTTGTAAAACACACACATGTATAAGTAACATAAAATTTACCATCTTAACCTTTTTAAAATATGCAGCTCAGTAGTACTAAATTCATTTAATTATTGTGCTGCCAATCTCCAGAACTCTTCATCTTGGAAAACTAAAACAATTCTAATTAAACAATAGCTTTCCATTCATTTTCTCCCCCCCCCATAGCCCCTGGCAACAGCCATTCTGCTTTCTATTTCTGTTAATTTGACTTCTCTAGCTAATTCATATAGGTGGAATCATACAGAATTTGTTTTTTTGTGATCGATTCATTGGCTTAGCGTAATGTTGTCAAGATTCTTGCACATCGTAGCATGCATCAGAATTTCCTTCCTTACAGAATAAGTCATTGTATCCATATTACACATTTTGTGTATCCATTCATCTGTCAGTGAACCCTTGAGTTTCTTCCACCTTTGGTGTTGTAATGCTTCTATGAACATGCACTTACAATATCTCTTTGAGACTCTGCTTTCAGTATCTTTGGTGATATCCCCAGAAGTGGAAATGCTGGATCATATAATTCCATTTTTTATTATTTTGAGGATAGCTATACTGTTTTCCATAACAGCTTCACTATTTTGCATCCCCACTAATTGTGCATGAGAGCTCTGCCTTACCAACACTTGTTCTCTCTCTCTCTCTCTCTCTCTTTCTCTCTCTCTCTCTCTCTCTCTCTCTCTCTCACATAGTCGCTACCCTAATAGACATGAGGTATAGTAATATATTTTAAATCACATGTTAGCATGGAGAAAATTTGATGGGATATAAAATTTCATTTAAAGATTATGGCAAAAATGTGAATTTGAGTATTGCACCTTTTAAACCAGATGGTCGCCCTCCAGTACGACTTTGACAACTCAAGAAGTCAAGAAAACTTGCCTGTCAATTGACCAAAACAAAACCCAACAAAATCTCTTTGAGACAAAGTGAAAGAAATAAATCACAAAATGTATGTGTATTGAACACTGCACAGAGTATAACTCTCCTTGACGTGAGCTACTGACTTGATAGAGTGTGCAAAAAGAGGTTAAGGACTTAGCAAGTTTAGTAATATTTCTTTCTCTGTCAATTTCCCCCCTAATTTTCTACATATAAAAGATTAGAAGAAAGCTGATAGACATGAGTTAGAAGCAGTAACAGACTGTCAGTGAGCAATGACTGAGTTATTGCAATGTGGTGAGATCATTGAAAAGTCAAACAGCCAATCTCAGTAGGACCTGTTTATGTTCAAGTGCAGTGTACATGCTACATTGATCACTAGGATGACACATAAAGAGAAAGTACATGAGTTGCATTTAATCTACTAAGGCAGACAAAAACCAAACCAAAAAAAAAGTATTTTTAAAATTATTATTTTCATTGAAATAGACTGGAAATAGTTTGCTTTTCAAAGAAACTGGTTTTATTTAAAATACTTTCATATGGATTAGCCAATTTTTCAATGATATGGAAAAGATGACACATGGTATAAAGTGCCCAAAATATTTTCTCCCTCTTCCCTGAGTTCAAATCAACTTTCATTTTAATTTTTCATTTTGTAGATTGATGTTTTCTGTTTTCCTCCTCCTTTGCCTACCTGACTCCTTGATAGATATCTTATACAGAAAGTGTCCCATTTCTCTTTGCTTCTTAATTCTGGGTCCCTTATTTTTTCATGTATGATATCATAGCACATAGCATTGTTTATTTGATACTTATTTTCTCTATATTATAGTCATTCTGTGCTTTTAACTATCTTACCCTGAAACTATTGGTATGTTCAGATCAGTCATAGCCAAAGAGAAAGAGTTGTTGCTCTCGTACTGAGAACTGTGCGTAGTGTCTGTGTTGATATGCCTCTGGGAACAGGAGGCCATTTGGCTGTCTGTCACAGTGAGAGATATATTGGGACCATTGACCCAAACTGATCAACTTGAACCTTCTTTCTTTTTCTCATATATAGTACAATGTCTCTCTTGGCACTGTGTATGTATTTATATTTGTAAGTATTGAACATAAATATATTTATCTGTATATTTAAATTAGTAAACATGAAGATGAAAAGTTTTGATTGTAAAATCATTTCTGAAGACATTTGAGATTGAAGTCTCAAACACAGAGGCATGAAATTGCAGTGAAAGGAGAGAATAAAATCAGGGTGACGGAGAAGTCGGGCCAGATATGAAGCTTTAATACTGGCACTAATTGCCTGCATGTTACCTAAGAGTGGGCCACAAATATATCTTTAAGCTTCTTCGCAACTGGTTCTGCAGGGACAGCCATTCTGGTCAGAATTTCGCAATGACTACGAGATCAACTATTTTTGAGAAATACGACGTTTTATTTTCCAAAATAAAAATAGTCTCGCTTTATTTTTAAATATTAAAAGAAAAAAATTTTTATATCAACCAAAAAGAAATGACAGAATCTCCTGTCATTACCCCCACTTGAGATAACTTATGGCCACACTTTGGAACTTCTTAGTAGTCAGTCTGCAAAATGAAACAGTTGTTTACACAGTTCCTACTGGCTAATTTACATTCCTAACAGTATAAAAGCATGTTATTTTCCCTTTACTCTTAATAACACTGGATCAGTATTGTTAATATTTCTTAGTCCTATAAGAGAAAAATGTATTTTTCTCTTATTCTTAGTACTGATATCTGATGTGACTTTCTCCCAGGTTTTCTTTTTCTTTTTTTTTAAGGAAAGGTGCAGTCAAGAATGAAGGTGAGCAGGCACATAGAAGAGAAGCACGAGAAGCACTTTATTTTTATTAAGTTGTTCACATTGGTTGTTCCCCTTGACCGTGGTTCTTGAACCTGGGACCATGGGATGTATGTGGAACCGCTCCTAGGGTGTACTAAACCGCTGGGCCACCAGGGTGTACTCATTCTCCCAGTTTTTATGAGTAGACATGCAATCTAACAGTGTCACTGACAACATCCTTTGAAATATTTGATTTTTTTATAGCATTTCTTACGATAAACACTGAAATATGAGTAATGATTATTTTATCAGACTTTTTAAATCAATAAAAAGTTTTCCTGTGGGCTAACGTGGTATTGTCTAGTATTTGTTTTCTCTGTTGATTTAACTTTATCCAGGAATATATTTGTAGAGATCACTAGCTTTCTACCAAAACTCACTTTCTCCTTTTTCCATTACATAACAGCTAGACTACAATTCTCAGTATTCATTGAAATTAGTCGTGTCTATATGTTGGAGTTTTCTCTAATGCATTGTTTTAAGTGGATGTGATGTGAACCACTTCCTGGTCTGGTCCGTAAAAATCTTATGTGTTCCTCAATGCTCTTTTTTCTGATTGAGTGAGCTGCTAGTATTCAAGGAAACCTGGGAAATCCGTGTTGAAGGTTACCGAATGACCATCAGCTTGGATTCTTAAATGACCGTGGAAACAACTGCCTGACCTACCTGACCATCCACCTCAGATTGTTATATAAGATAGAAAAATCCTTTTACTGTTGAAGCTGCTTAATTTTCAGATCCTATTTGTTGGATTAATACAATAGTTTAGAAAATATAACCGAACAGATACTGAGCTGGATGCAAGGGCCCCAAATCATCAGGATTTGCTCTATCACATCTCCCTTCCTGTGAATTGATTTTATTCATAGATAGGTTTTCTCCACAAAGTTGGTAGATGGTCCCAGCAGTTCTGGTTCCCAGTTCTGTGTGGTCTTTAGACTTCATGATCATAGAGGTTAAGAGTTCCTCCTGGAAGCTCGAGCAGAGTTCTAGGAAAACACGAATTGGCCCAGCTGGGGTCATGTGCTCACCCCTGAAATTTTTTTGTGCCTAGAGGGATGTAATACTGTGGTCACATTTGATATACATTCCCATTTAGAAAGAGGGGTGACGGCCCCACCCAAACCTAGTGAACAAAGCAGAGTCCCATGGAATAGAGAATGGTTCCCTGAAGAAAGGATTTCTGGACAATAAAATATAAACATCATAATACAAGATGGTTAAGAGGTTTTATTTTATACAGACAGGTAAATAAAATGAACACACCCATGGAAACTTAATACATTTTTTTGTTGAAATTTTGCATTTTGGGGCAGGGGAATAATAGTAAAATCAATTGAAGTTGAAACAAAAATAACATTTAATTTTGGCTAAAAACCCACGTAATATTAATCAGGCTAATCTTAAATATATTCTATTAATAATATTCATATTGTAAAAATAACTGAAGTTTGTAAGCTAGGAAATAGGCGCAATAATATTACTACCAAAAGATTTGAGAGATTAGAAAGGAAAAGCACTTGAGGGTCAGGTGAAGTGAATGTCATAACTACCGATTAAATGGCCAGAGGTAGGTTTCCACGTCTAGGGAGTCAGTAAAATAGTACTAGGCAGGTGATTTGCAGGGCAGGAACATGACTGCCAGTGAGGAGGTCATGTGCCTGAGCATCTGACGTCAGCATTAGGCCACAGGACAAGTTTCAGTGAGAAATAGATTCATCAGGATTTTAGGAGCAGTTCCTAGAACTGAGATTCTGGGCAAAGTACAAGGGACAAAAACTTCTTTACTACTTGATTCATACTAACAACAGAAATGACTTGGGGTATTTTACTTGTTTCCACTGCTTCAACACAAAATTCCCAGAGCGGGGAGCTTGCAGAGTTTTTACCATGGACAACTCCAGGGAGTAACAAGGTACTAAGGACACGCTACAGAAGGTTCTAGAGCTCTGTTACAGTGTAAAGGCGTCCAATTCTCTCTCTTGAGTGTTACTTTAAACAAAAGTTAATGATTAGAGCTTATTCAGTGATTATGGTTATAGGTGCAATCTTGGTAGTTTTCCTCATAAAGAGTAAAATAATGGGAGCTGTTCTTTCCTTTACTATTTGTGTAGCTGTAATGAGACACTGCAAAATAACAACAGACCTCATGATTGACCTTATTTGAGTACTCTGTGTGTAGTGGAAGACTCACATTCTGCAAAGCACAGTTTATTTTCATCAACTCTCAGGAGAGATATATGCAATATTATTCTATTTCTTTATTTTGGAACCACAGTCGAAGACTTAATGCTATTATATGTTTTAGGAATATAGCAAGTTTCCAAATATGAATTATTTGAATTCCAAAAGTTTTATGTAAGCAACTTGTTTAAATTCAACACATCTTTTCATAGCAATTGTGCTGTAAGTAATGGTTAAGCTTCCAGAATAACTCACAGATCCCTTTTAATCTGTAATTCACCTGAATTGCTATATATTAGCTAAAACACATATTACATAACAATGAATCAAGAAAGAGACAATAACAACAGGTTTTTAAAAGGGAGAGATGAATGAATATATGTATATTATTTATATATGTATATATGTATGTGTGTATTATATATATAAAAGACAGAAAAAAAGGAAAGTCCAAATTAAGCATTTGTCTTTCTGAAGGGCAGGGAAGCTGATTTATTTTGGATTACTGCAACTCCTTTTGTAGCCAATAGGTGGTGAAATTGTCACAAAATAGATTTGCTCTATGGTGCAAAGCTATTAGAGAAGATGGGAAGTATATGCAGGATTGATTTTAAACTGTTGTCAAAAGGAGATAGAAAAATAGAGGCAGTGTGAATCTGTTTATATGTGGCTGATGTCAACACATCAGGTTTTGTAGCATAGCAGGTAACTGTACTCATACATTTTCTTAAATTTCTGTGTGAAAATTAGATATAATTCAAAACATATCTTTCCTCATCCGTAACATTTTCTTTGAACTTCAGTCAACTTAATTATAAAAATGAAGATTGTTATGAGAATTAGACAAGAAGATTAAAATTATCTAATGAGTACCATACCATGATTGTTGCTTAATTAATGATTCTGCTCATCTCCTAAATGAAACAGAAAACATTAATAAACCACATTAACATAATATTATTGATATGTTGCTAAACAGACAAAAATTATATGATCTCTAGACCCTGGAAACATATAAAGAAGTAGGAAGAAATGGGTAAAAAATATTAGGTTTTATCATTTTATGACTAAGAATAAAGAATTTGTCAAGGCCAATTATTTTATTTTGTTATAGATTAATAACCCTGATAGACATTACCAGCAAATCCTTGAGTATAAGCAGTAATGATTTTTTATGCATAATATTTTTTGAGATACCTATCTGAAAGTACTGTTACTGTTTTGCTAATCTTCACTTTTTGTGGCTGTTGTCTTTATCTTTATGAACAGAAATAAGAAATAAATAGGTAAAAAAAAATATGCAGGATGAGTGACCTTTATGGCAATCTTAACAAGCAAAATGGGATGGACTATCCTTCCCTTTCATGCTTCTGTAGGCTTCCTTTTGGTGAAATCACAATGTATTATTAACTTATCTTTCTACCTTGAACTGGAGTAGAGAAAGGTGAAATTATATCATCCAATTTTGTTAATTATTAGTCAAGGTAGTTTTGTCATTTATAACGTTTAAACTAATGACAAAATTAATGAGATGACACTCACTAAATTGCACTTGCTGCGTTTTTCTTTCTTGTCTTTCCTTTCACTGTGATTAGCCTCGGACTGTCTCGGTCTCTTCCCTGTCCTAGGAGTCTCCAGGTCTGAGGGACTGAAGGAAGTATCGAGAACACCTGTCCGGTGAAGGCCTGATTCCTTGAGGGCCAGGACAGAAGAATTGTTTTTCCCTCTTTGCTATTCAGACGCCTTTGTGTCTTCATCGAGACTTCTTGTTCCAAAATAAGAGAATGATTGCTCATTGAATTCATCCCGTCTAAGTACTAGAAGGAAGCAAGCCTTCAAAATCAAGTTCCAGGCTGACATATAGATCCACAACTGAACATCTCATTGGAGTATAGAGCAGCAGGAAGAATCTTACATTGTCTTATTCCTTATTACTCAGGAGTTTGTAACAGATTGCTTGATTAGCTATATGAATGATAGGGTAGGAAAAGAAGGGAGATATATGGTGATCTTTCTGCCATCACAAGATCTTGATTTTGTTTAGGGAACCATCATATGTTCATGGTTGGATTTTACAACTTCAAACGTACAATACTTGATCTGAACTAGGGATTTTGCACAGGGCTCATTAGAGCCCTAAGAGGAAAAGATTATCTCCGTGGAAGGAGAGGGGAGAACAGGTAAGTGGTGCTCTGAACTCCTGTCTCAACCAGAACTCTGTTCTGAACAGATTCATAATGCAACCTCTACTGAAGACATTTTTAAAGAAAAAGAGTTCGGAAATGACTGCCATCTCTCAACCTCTTATCAAATGAACTCAATTTTTAAATTCAGGAATCTGGCTCACAAATACTAGGATAGTACCTGTCAAACTGATGATTATCACATTTCGCTAGATGATTATGTGGTCTCTTTGTATATTAGAATAGATTTCTATTCATGAATGAAAAGTAGTGCCTGATGGTTCACTAAATTAAATAGATTAATGAAGTGTATTCATAATTTCATGGATAAATATATATTTAAAATTAAGACTGTTGTACTGTGGCATATACTTTATTTTCACTAAATTATCCATATTTTAAAATATCATATATTCTATGAATTACTAATGTTGGCTATTTTTTACTTTTTTATGTCATCTTTGATAGATGTCCAATTACTACTTGATTTCTATGAAACTATCTGATCTAGAAATCAGTCAAATAACAGCTATATCGTCTACATTTCAAATCTGAAAATAAAGTTTGGGCTAAGCCCCAGCATTACAAGTGGCAGAATTTTTTAATTCTCTAAGTTCTTGTAATATTTGCCACCATTTTTTATTCCTTCAGTTTCTCGTTTTACCTCTCTACTGTCAGAAGTATTAAACTCCCACAGTGAAAGTCAAATGCCTGATTTTGTTGGTTTATACCACATTATGAGTGTGTGCCAATTTTGGGAGGTGAAAATATTATTCTTTTTTGTATTAAGGCTGTACCTGATTGGAATTTGCTTCCATTAGTTAGAGACTATCACTATGAAATGAAATGGTTTTTTTTTTTTCAGTCAGTCAGTAATCTTATTGTAAAAAAGACTTTTAAAAAAGTCTCAAATTTCCATATGATTTATTTTAAAACCTTTTTCATTTGTTTAAAATAGTTTAACCCTTTTCCCCCTTCCATTTTTATGCATATTTAAGATATTAACTCATCTTTTGTGATTCAGACATAGTACAACAGAATCACCCAATGTTAATTACTTGTATTAATTTGTTATGTGCTCTGATTTTCAATTATAAATATACTTTTTACATTGAAGATAATTTAGCTTTACAAAGAGTTATAGGATATATTAGGTGAATGAAGTACTTTCAAAAATTGATTTCCTGTATACAATCAAAACCTGAAATAGCTGCTTCTCTTTCAGTTTGTTATTGTGAACACTTATTACATGGACTAAATAGTCATGAATCCATTATTTGAATATTTTTTTATAATGGCTACTTTTTTGGGGAGAGGGGCAAGCATAGTTGCATCTGTATTTTTTTCAGAGGATTGAAAATTCCTTGTAGTTTGAAAAATGAAGGATTTATTTATATAACATTAAAGTCTTTTATTTTTAAAGATTTAACTATTTTCAATTGTTGTTTTCCATGGTAATGGAGTAAATTACGAAAAATATTAGGTATTTCTAAAACTTAAATGCTTTATTTGAGAATATAATCAGAAAACTTATTAACTTTTGACTATAAACATTCCTATTGAACATGTACTTACTGGTTGAATAGCATTTTTAGAACTTTAAATTTTTATTTGCTTGTAATCCTACTATGGAACTCAAAAAAAATAAATAGTAAGTAAGAAAGTTTATTGTTCACATGGAAAGCACAGACACAAGTTTGTAATAGGCTCTTCTCTGTATCTTGAATTGTGGTATTCTTCATATATACTTTCAGACTTAAATTTTACAAATTTTATTTATGGCTTTTAAAAAAATTCATGGAATTAGATTTAAACAAGAGAATTGATGTGCTGTCACAAACTTGTCACAAACATTTATACTAATACAGGAAATCGGTCCCTTGGAATTTTTCTGGAAATAGTTGAAGACTTTTCAGATTCTAGCTCCTGAAAGGCTAATCCATATGATATAAGGCATTCTAGAATCACTGTGCGTTCTTATATAATTTCAAATTTTCCTACCTAGAAGTAGCTGAATATCCTTATGGGAAACCTTTAAGTATGGGGGAACTAATAAGATTTTTAGTAATCCATTGAATTAGTTGGTAGTCTTAAAAATTCTGAAAGCTTATCAGTAATACCTCTTTAATTGCTTTAAAAAGAAAAAGTATTACCTGCTGAGACCTGCTGAGATAGTCTTCCATGCTCACAAAGATACATGTAAAATATGTCAAATTATAGAATCATCACATTTTCAAGTAAGACTGCCTCATTTTATTATCACTATGGAAAAAAATAGCTTCTGATAGTTATGAATACAGTGTTAGTTTATAATTGGATATCTGTAATGATCCCATATGAAAACTTACAAATGCTGATTTTAAAAAGCTTAAATGGAATGTCTTACAGTTGGGAATCATAAAAATGCTTAGGTTCAAATACTGGCTATACTACTATAATTAGTTATGTACATTTGGATAAACTGATCACTCTATGCCTCTTTTCCTTCATTTGTAAGATTGTTTTAAAGGTATGAACTAATATATGGAAGGTGCCTCTTAACAAATAGATGCTGCATCTGAATAACTTCAGTCAAATTATTCTTCAAGTCGCATGTGAAAGTGGCTTTGACTGTAAGAATTCTTCTTTTAGTACTCTTTAATTGATTTTTGTTACAGTGTTTCAATAACAGGGTTTAAATTTACTAAATCAAATATGCTTAGTGTAGTTCTTGACTTTCAGTTGCCCTCACTTTCACATTATGCATCCTTCTTTTAAGTCTCCTTTCCTGCGTGGAATTCAGTCTTTTGATACTGATGTGGGATTTTCACTGGGTTCCACTGAGCACTGCCACTGGGGTAAAGGGGCATACCTCAGAAAAAGATCTTCCCTTGACCATCCGACCTGCTTCCTCACGGTTTCTCTCACTTGTGGGTGGAGGTGGGGCTGCTGTCGGCCATCAGAGGTCTGAAACTTACTAATTTCCAAGGGGTCCTTGTTGTTTCAGAAATTTGTCAGTTGCTTAGTCCAGCCTCTCCTTTCTCCCCAAAGTTTACCTCCAAATGCCATTCCTCTCTCCTTGTGCTGCCATGCTAATGGGATATGATGGACTAGAAGCAGCTAGCTGGTTGCAAACCCTCACCAAGGAGAGCATGTGCTTGTGGGTCGCAACCAGTATAACCAATATACCTTTGAGTTGGTTCTGGTGAACGAACACCCTCCCCCCACTGTGATAGACTACCTTGTGAGTTCAGAAGCTCCAGAAGTTAAACATGAAAGGCTTCCCAAATATCTGCCCCATGTGGATGGGCTAGAGAAGGAGCAATAGACTGCTCTTGCTTTCTTCAGGACAATTGCTGTCACCTGCCTCACACTGGTGCTTGTTAAGGGCTTTAACAGGGTCACTAAGACCTTACGAAGGCAGTAGTTGTAGATACCAAATTAGAAATTTTATGTTTTTAACCATCCTTTTAAGTCTGTCAACCTTGTTCCATTTTCAAATGTTTAAAAATACCCTAAATAGTGCAGAGAAAATGAAAATTATTTCCAGATAAATAAGACAAAATCTCTTTCCATGAATGATTATCATGATGGTTTCACAATAATGGTTTTCCAGCTCTGGCACTAACTATTCAGCACTCTGGTAAGCAAGAACCCTTTCTTCCCTAATTTATTTATTAATCCTTCAGTTCATCTGTAGCATCCCTTTTAGAGAGGAAGGAAAGAAGAAGTACTTTTAAGGATGAAACAGAGAGAAGAAAGAAGTACCTTTTATTTATTTATATTTATTTTGACTTTTCACCCCAGCCCTGGGTCACGAACCTGTACTTGGGCTTTACTTGATTCAGACCCCAGTGTCTCAGCCGCCTGACCCACAAGAGACCCCACCCCACCCTACCCCATCTATGCTTTTAGTAGTTTGGCTTTATGGACTTTTTTTTTTTATCCTCCCACTCTAGTTCTCAAGAATTTTGGTCTCAGGATCCCTGTAAATTCTTCATAATTATTGAAAGAGCTTTGAGCTATGTACTACTATTTCTCATATTAACACTAAAACCAAAATTTTAAGTGTTTATTAATTTATTTAAAAAATACAACTAAATCTATTGAATGTTTATATAAAGAATCTATTTTTTATCAGAAATAAGAAAAATGTTTATTCAGGCAAGTGCCACTCCCTTCCATGTCATTTCTGTCCAACTGACTGATCACCTCTCCTCCTTGTAGGGAATCATCTTCATTGTTTTCTCTTTATCCTCCTAGTTATGTTTGTAACAAGAAGCAACAATGTACATACATAATATTATAATATAGAGAAGCATTAATATGTATATAATTTTCTTATTTTTTTCATAAGGATATATATGTTATATATGTGTAAATGTGTATATATACATATATATTCTTTTGTGCTGATTTTTTTTCCATTTCAATGGAAATCTTATTTCATGGAGATCTTCATTCATTTTACAACTGGATAATAGTCCATTGCTATAGTGTTTATTCAACCAATCTCCAATGCTTAGTCATTTAAATAGTTTCCAATATTTTCCAATTGCAAATAATACTGTAATTAATACTCTTGTACATATGTATTTTTATATTGTTAGTGATATATCTCAGAGTAAGCACCTAGATATAATATTGCTGGGTAAAAGGTAGAATTGCCTTTTTAAATGAATTTTTTCATAACTGATAACAATTACTTTAATATTTTAGGATGTGAAAAGGAAAGAAACATGGCAGAATGAGAAAGATTTTTAAATTATGAAACAAAAGGATTAAAAATGTTAACTGGGCATGCCCTGTGGAATAGCAGTATGTCAATCGCTTTTACTTAACCTTTACTTAAAAAAAAAGTGAACTGCATTAAAAAGTTCTTAAAAGGAAAAATATTAAAAAGCTGAAAAGATAAACTATACAAATGTATTTGCAATTCATACCAATAATAGTCATTCTTAGATATATAAACTTCTTAAATATATAAAGAGCTTCTACTAATAATTAAGTAAAATACCAGTAAAATTAATAAACTATCAAAGGATATAAACAGGTAATTTACATAAAAAATGCAAAAGCATTTAAGATTAAATAATACCAACTTCATTTCACAAAAAGAAAAACTTTAATTACTCCAAGTTTCCATTTTTAACTTCTATGTGGTAGAAATCAAAGGGCAAGTATGGGATAAATGTGCTTTTGTACCACTCTGTGAGAGTCTGATTGATGCAGCCTTTATGAGAGTAATTTGGAAAAAGCTGTCAAAATTGTAATGCACATTCCATTCTACTTCTGGGAATTTGACTCATGGATATGTTTGTACCCATGTGGAGAGAGATACATATAAGGTTGTTCATTGCAACATTGTAATAGCAAAAGATTGAGACCAACCTAGATATCCATCACTAAGAATGAATTGCTTTATAAAATATGAAACTCATTCTATATATGACTCCATGTTTATTAAAAATTATGACACATATCATTTTGTACTCACATGTAAAATCAAGATAGCTTATTAAGAGGGAAAATTGTAAAAAGTAAGCAGTATGATTGTTACCTTAGTCTGCACTGGCTGCTATAGCAAATCACTGTAAACTGGGTAGCTTATTATTATTTCTCACAGTAGTAGAGGCTAGAAAGTCCAAGATCAAGGCTCTGGCAAATCTGGTATCTGATGAGGACCTGCTTCTTGACTTGTAGGTGGCCATCTTCTAGTGTAGTCTCATGTGTTGGAGAGCAGAGAGCTCTGTGGCCTCTTTGATAAGAACACTAATCCCTTTCACGAAGACCCCCCTCCCCATGACCTAATTACTTTCCAGAGGCCTTCCCTCCTAATATCATCATTCTTGGCGTTAGGAATTCAACATTTGAACTTTGAGGTGACACACGAATTCAGTCCATAACCATCAGTATGCTACCATTTGGATCCCAAAAAAGATTTGCTGATGCTTCTATAAGCTATCCTTAAGAGATGACTTCAGAAGCCGGTCATCATGTTTGCTACCAGGAGAATGACTGAATGTGCAAGAGACAAATGTGAGGGAGACTCTCACACTTTATTTAAATAAATTTTGAATTCTTAAGGGAAATATTATAAGACCATAAAAGCTACGTTCTCAAAATGTTGCTTAAAATATCACAAAAAGGTCCCAGATTCGTTGCACCCGTGACCAGGCAGCCAGGGCACCTGCTATATAAAGCCTGTGGACTTGGATTTAGGACCCAGAGTCTGAAGAGGGTGGCAGATGTTTTGGTCATTTCCTTGCCTATCAACAAAACATACTCTGATTATTCTCTTGTAAAAATGATCTGAGAATAGAGAATAACTGAGTTTTCTCTTTCCACCAGTGGCACTTGAGGTCTTCAATGCAACTTTTTTTTTTTCCTGGAAGGTTAACACTCTGTTAACCTCACGGAATTCCTCAAAGCATTTTTTGTCTTTCCTGTATTGCTTCATCTTTCTTCTTCTAGGACTGAAATAGTAAAGATAAAGGGAAAAAAGGATGAAATATTCCCACGATGATTTTTGTCTCTGAAGCACAACTCCTTTGGGGACCAGGATATATGATGGATCACTGCACTTGACCTCTTCCTCTCCTGATCTTGTTCTGCCTTCATTTGTAAAACTTATTTTGCATGGTAAACCTGATACTTATCCTTGAATAGGTATATATTTCCCTTTAGTATTTTTGACTTGCTTTATTGCTTATTCTTAAAGAGGCAAGCTCTTTTATTTTTCTTTTTACATATAAAACGTTATTGAACAAAAGAAATGTTATACGCTGTTATATCAGATATCAGAACATGTTTGGAAATTAATAATGTTTTTTTAAGTTAATGAATAGCAGTGAAAGAAATACCATATTTTCTATGCATTGGGAAAAGTGACAAACATGTAACTTTAATCTTATAAATAAGTGTATGTAAATATATTTGTCTATATATAATCTATATATTAACAAAAAATTGAACCGAAATACAATATGAATAATATGATTTTTTAAGGTGGTGAGGTTGTGAGTGATTTTGTTTTCTTCCAGATTTTCTTCAGTGAATGCTTATTGAAAGTTGAATGATAAGATTGTTACATTAAATGATTTAGGATGTATTTTCTGTATTCTAAAAATACACTAATGAAAGGTAGTGTTTTGGGGGAGAATGGTGGATTTTTAATCTTCAGTTACTTTTACTTAATTCTTGTATTTTACTTTCTGAGATGTCAGTTACTTTTACTTAATTCTTGTATTTTACTTTCTGAGATGTAGTGAGTTTATAGATGTAATACTTGTATAAATGTCTTAAAATCTGACAGTGTAGTACAATGAATAAGTATCTAGGGCTTGGAGTTGAAGACCTGTGCTGAAGTCCTGTTGGCTTCTTCAGGTGTCTGTAACCTCAAGTAAATGTCATAGATTGTCTTAAGCCTCAAAATTTATAAAATAAAATAATCATATTATATCATAGATTTGTTAGTTTAAATGAAATCACTATGCAAAATAAAAGCTTAGTTCATTGTCTGGTTCATGGTAAGCATACCACAAATTAGCAATTTTTTTTCTGCTAGTCATCCTTGCAATTCTAGGACCTCTGCCCCCTTTCAAACTTAAGGTTCTCGTATTTGACATAGGATTTAATGAAATAAATGGTAAAAACAATCCAAGCAGGACTTTGATAGTCATCACCCATTTCCCACTAGAATTTCTGACTGGTTATGTTGATTCCTATGCCTGTATTACCATGCGTTTCTATGCCTTCTGCGAGATGACTTCAGGTGGTACAGTGCTGTCTACAAGATGACTTCTGCTAGTATAAAGACAGCATGTTAAAATGCATTGATATATATATAAATATATATATATGTTTGAACAAAAACTACAACTGGAATATCTGGAATATTAAGTAAATTATTTCTTGGGTATTTTTAGGGTGAAGTAAAAGTGAATATTGAAGAAAAAAGCTAGCCAAATTAAATATATTAAAGATATAATAATGTAAGAGTGACAAAAATTGTGAATGTGGTACTTGAATGACTGAAATTTAAGTCTCCCTGCTCTAGATCCTTCTCTTCCTACTTGTGTTTAGGGTTCTCATAGTCTATCCTAGATACGCAATAGAACAAGTGAAATTCATCCTTTATTTAAGCCTGTCATCCATCTACCCAAGACCAGGGAGCTCACCTCTTCTTCTTCTTTTTGTTTTTTAATTCAGTGTGTCCCATATTTTCTAAACAAAGGAATCAGAAATCTGCTGCCCTCCTATGGCAGTTAGCTCAATGACTGCTAGCTTTAGATAGACCTTTTTAAGTTTGGACAACAATGCTGTTATTTCTACTATCTTTAAATTGATATACTATTGACCAATATGATCTATATAAATTTAAACTTTTGTGTTGGCTGTTTTAATTAAATCTAACATTGTTTAATATGAATACAACTATGTATTATTTAACTTAATACCCATTGAGTACACCAATGTCAGCTGTTTACTGTTATCTCAGAACTCACTCAGCCTATGCATATATTAGAATAAATGTTTTTCTTATTTATTTAACTTTTAAATGTGAATTAGACCCTAAATATTTGGCATTTGAGCAAGTACTTAAATTTACTGTATTCACAAGGATAGAAATGTTTTGCTCTGATAAGTAAGATGTCTTTACAACTGTTGTATGAATGTGTATTAATATCATTAAGTGTATAGTTTGTGCATAATTTCACACTAAATGGGAGGCATAAATTTTACTATCAGTTTTAAAAGTTGTACTGGAATTTATTTCCATGAGGTAGGATGTTTTTGGTTTGTTTGTTTTTAGATAAAAGGTACAGGTTGGAATGAAAGTGAGAGGGCAGGCAGGAAGAGAGAGGAGGAAAAAACATTTATTTATTTAGTTCATGTTGGTTGTTCTCTCTGACCTGTGTCTTGAACCTGGGTCCTTGGGATATATGTGGACTATGTCTGGTGGCCCTATTCACTAGGCCACCAGAGCACACCAGAATGTAGTAGTTTTAAAACAATTAGTCTGGCAGGAAAAACTAATCTGATTACAAAACTTATCCAATAAACTAATAGCTTTATTTTCTCTACACATGCTTTTATATACATCTTTGATAACCATCTAATTGTAAACAGAGATATTTCTCAGTGATTATCCATTAACTAGTTAAACTAACTCATGAATTACTCTTACTATCTTTTCATATGCACACAAGTATGTTTTTTTTTATTTTTTAAATTTTGGAAGACCTTAAGTTTATAAACCTGGAGGTAGGAATAACATGTTTTCGTTTCATAGATCTATAGATATACTTGTAATTTATATACATTACTTGTACTACTGAGAATGGTAGACTATCCTTTCCTTATGTGCTCAATTTTATTAATATACATTTTAAAGGTTATAGAACATTCAGTACTTCTAGGAGCCCATTTGTTAGCATTTTGCATTTGGACAGTAGTTTTCCTTGCAGTATTATCATTGTAAAAGGATATATACATTTTGGTACTCAGATAAGGAATGTATGAATATATAGGTATTTTGACTTTCAAACTATTATGTAAACATACTTCAGTATATGCTAAATTTATGATGTGTTATTATAATGTTTTATATATGAATAGAAATTGCATCTTATATAAAGATATGTATGTGTATGTGTATATATATATGTATATGTATATATATATATATAGACTCTGTTATCAGAGTAGTGCTGATATCATTGTCATAGGTTCCTTGTACCCTGTCCTTGTCCCTACAACCTAGGGATCTTACTACTAAGCCCTTGTTGTACTGTGAATTCATTGGATAGCATATGTACAAGGTAGCTCTTCTTTATGAAACTTTGGGAACCTCTATGATTATTATAAATCAGCTTGACTAAGTTAGTCCATAATGAAATGCAGGGATCCCCTGATCCTATACTTTAGAATTATTCTCCATTAGCGGCTCATCTATGAAATCCTAGCCTTTCACTCATCATTATTAACATAAAGGAAATAAAACTAGCTACTCAGTCTTCTTAGGCTACGCTTTTGTGCTTCATTTCTCCTGCTTTGAAGGATATTATTAAGACTTTCTGAAAACAGAAGCTGTCAACTAGTTTTATGCCTTCTGTGTGAATTTAAAATGTACGCCAACAACTTTTTACTATTGCGGAATGTAGACAACAGGAATTCTTATCCCGTCCCTGTCCTCTCGTCATCTTTTGCTTGATGTCTGTTTCTGCTTTCATATTTTCTCCAATCTTTCATTCTCCTCCAAATGTGGGTCTCACACCTGAAGCAAATACCCCAAATACACCCAGTTGTTTTCCCCTCTTTATTTAGAGTCTCTTGAAAGGTAGATGGACCACAGACCCAACCCATGCCTTGGTTCCCTTGGGCTTGCCAGTGTACTGTGGGAACCGAGCTGCAGGGTCTTGTAGTCTGTTACGTACTTGTGGGGGCAGCAGAGTCCCGTGGGCAGTAGCTGCAGCTGTTGGCAGGTTTTTTATGGTTAAAAAAAAGACAACTGTCATCAGAGCAACAACAAAACCCTACTAAATGGGAGAAGATATTTGCCCGTCACATGTCTGATAAGGAATGAATATCCAAGATTTATAAAGAACTCATACAACTCAATAACAAAAAACAGCAAATAAACCAATCAAAATGGGCAAAGAATCTCAACAGGAAATTACATATGGCCAACAGGCACATGAAAATGTCCATCCCTTATTAGAGAAGTTCAAATCAAAACCACAATGAGATTTCATCTTACAATGGTGAGAATGGCCTATATCAAAATGACAAGAAAAAACAAGTACTGGTGAGGATGTGGAGAGAAAAGAGCCCTCATAACACTGTTGATGGGAGTGTAGGGTGGTGAGCCATTTTGGAAAGCAGTATGGGGATTTTCTCAAAAAGTTGTAAATGATGGCATGATCCAGCAATCCCACTCCTAGGCTTCTATTCAAAGAATATGAACGTATTAACTCAAGAAGATGTATGCACCCCTATGTTTATTGCAGCATAATTTATAAGAGTCAAAATATAGAAACAACCTAAATGCCAACTGCCCAATGATAGATGAGTAGATGAATAGTGTCTGTGTGTGTGTGTGTGTGTGTGTGTATGTATGTATTCTGCCATTGAAAAAGTAAAATTTTGTAATTCACAACAGCATGGAGAGAACTTGAGATTATACTGCTGCATGACTTAAGTCAACAAAGAAAAGGAGCCCGGTGTGCTCAGTGGCTAAGGTGCAGACTATGTAAAGTCTAAAGAACCAGGTTCAGAACAACAACAAAAAAATATGAACAGACAAATATTGAGTAACAGCTCCAGTTGGAATACAGAGAATAGCACAAATAATCTAATAAAATTAAAATCTTAGACTATGATAAGAATGAGGTTGCCAGAAGAGAACAGAGTGGAAGTGGGGCTCATGTGGTAGAGGGGGTTTATCATTTTATTTATCACCCATTTTATCTTTTTGTAAACTTCGGGTCTGTCTTCAGTAATCAAAATAAATGACAATATCATAAAGAGGGTTTTTAATTAAAGAGGAATTTGGTTAACTTAGATGATTATCCTGTCTCTTCCTAGGGTTAAAAAAGTTTGATACTTTTGTCTTACAGGACAAACTATTCGAGAGAAAAGAATTGTGGAAGCTGCAGATAAAAGAGAAGTAGAGTATGAAGTAGGAGCTATACCAGCAGAATGGGAAGGTAAGTTTCTGCTTTTAGTAGTGTCTTATGGATTAAAAAGACTGTTAAGCAGAGCTGGGACTAAGGTGAGGAGGAAGCCCCTAAAATAGAAAACTGAAGAAGGCACGCATTTCATGTGCACAATCTACACTTGTGCGACCCCGGAGACTGAGTCTTATTTTTGGCACTCACTGCCCAATGAACTTGGGAAAGTAGCTCGTACTTCTTAATCTTTCTTTCTTTTTTTATAGATTGTAGATAATACTTGCTATAAATACCATTTGGAATATTTATTTAACTTAGGTTAGCTGATCCTGTTTTTAGACAAGGATATACTCTTTATCCCGGTTTTAGGATTTAGGAATTAAGGTAGAAGATTAAAGAGAGACATTATCAGCTAGTCTCTTAGTTTGTCTGGAGCAGTAATATATGAACGTAGCTTGCAGGTGGCTATCTTCAATTCACTAAGCTTTGTTGCAGAAGTTTGATCTACTAAGAAGAAAATGGAAAGCAGTCTGCAGGAGAAGTGCATAGAATATTTCTGAGATTTCCAGACTCTAATTACCACTTTCATTTCTTTCTGAATGAAATTCAGCTACAAGCCTGATTTTGAGTTCCATGTGTTACCTCATATCCTTGCTATAAATTTTCTCTATTTCTTTACCAGTCTTAGCCTAGTATCTGGCACACAGGAAGACACAAAGTAAATGCTTAATAAATACATATTGAATTCAGAAAATCTGGCTTGAGTTAGTTTTATTTACAACTAGAAGAAACTTAACTAAACTACCAATATCACGTAACACTTTATTCCATGTTTATCTATGTACCTGGTATTGTGCCATTGTTTTAAAACCATTATGTTGTTTAATCTTTAAAACATTCTCTTGAGGTTGGCATTTTGATTATACCCATTTAACAGATAGGGAACCCAAGGTTCAGAAAGGTTAAATAAATAAATTGCCTGTTTAATAGTTGTGCACTCTGATCAGTAGACCCATGACTTCCTGGTGCATGGAGCATCATATCTTACATATGGTAGCTATATGCATTAAGCTATTTTTATGCCAGCATGTGAGTGTAAATATTTCCCTGGAGATATTTTTCATTCTTCTTACTAACTATGAAAATATTAGACCTATGGAAAAAAAGACATAATGGATAGATACCAAAGACATTTTATTTTTGAAATATAGACTATGAATTGGCAATTTCTAGGAGGAGTTATTGAGGTTTCTTGTTTTAACAAGTTTTCTAATATTATACACTACATTCGAAATTCCTGAATAATGTTTGTGCTTTCTTATAATGAGCCTATTTTACAATTTTTTCAATAGTATGAAACTAAAATGTTTATAGAAATAAGGTAAGTTGTAAATTAGCAAATAGGGCATGCCCTGGTGCCTAGCGGTCTAGTCCATCTGGGAGCAATCTCACATACATCCCAAGGTCCCAGGTTCAAGACCTGGGCCAAGGGAACAACCAATCTGAACAACTAAATAAAAATTAAAAATAAAAGAAAAAGATTAATAATGAACACATAGGTAATGACTCAGTTTTTCAGCATTTGAGACTTTCAGAGAATTAGAATAAAGCTCTTATTTTTTTATGGCTCTGTTTCAATCTAGTAATTTAGCATAGCTACCCCATGTGTCTTACCTTGAAAAAAATGTATCAACCAAACACTGAAACTAAATCATTTTTACAATATTAGAGATTAAATTGAAATCTAAGAACTCCATACCATGAAAAAGTAAATTAAAATATAAACACACACAAAACACTATATAAAAAAAGGAAAAATTGTTTAAAAGTATATGGTGTCAACATCAAATGAATATAAAGTGTTTTCAGGTTCATATGGATACTATATTTGTCAGATACCCACAAGCTACATAACTTCCCACAGTATATATTAGTGTGTGTGTGTGCCCTTTTGTTTCATTTACTTAGTATACATCTATTGAAGGCGTATATATTCATGGAGTTTACATTTTAGGAGTGGGAGAACGAATAGGAAAAAGCATTCATCATTTTCATTACATTAGAAAAATATTGGCCATTTCTTCAAATATTTTTTCTTTGTCTCTCTCTGTCTTCTCATTTGGGGACTATTCACAATTTTAGGCCATTTGGGGTTGTCTCAGCTCGTAGATTTTCTATTCACTTGTGAAAACTTTTTTCTTTGAATTTCATTTTGTATAGTTTCTCCTGATATATCTTTAAGTTCACTGATCTTTTAGAATATCAAATCCATATAATTCATTCAAACTTATTTTTCATCAGACTCTGTAGG
Source organism: Solenodon paradoxus (assembly GCA_004363575.1). Lineage (NCBI taxonomy): Eukaryota > Metazoa > Chordata > Mammalia > Eulipotyphla > Solenodontidae > Solenodon > Solenodon paradoxus. The sequence goes on along the minus strand of RJWH01000359.1, from coordinate 856,625 downwards.
TCTCATCTCTAAAAATTTGATATGGGTTTATTTTACATATTCCAGGTCTCTACTTGACATGTTGAATTTTTCCTCTAGCCTTTTTTCCTTTTTATTATTTTTTTCAAGGGAAGGCACAGGGAGGAATTAAGGTGAGCAAGCTAGTAGGCAGTAGGAAAGAGGAGGTAGAAGCACTTCTACATTTATTTAATTGTTCATCTTCGTTGTTCCCTCCTGGCCTCAGGATACAAACCTGGGTCCTTGGGATGTGTGTGGACTGCATCCAGCTGGATGCAGTGAACCTAACTGCTACTCCTCTAAGGCATGCCTTTGCTCGCATTTTGGACATGGGGAGTACAATTGTAACTGCTTTCATGTTCTTGCCTGCAAGTTTTGCCTAGATGGATGTTGGTTATTTTTGTATTCCTCTATACATTCTTGCTTTGCTTGAAAGGAAAGGTGCAAGCAGACAGGGAGAGAGAAGAGGACAAAGTGTTTTATTTTAATTTCGTTTAGTTGTTCAAACTGGTTGTCCCCCACCCCCCGCCCCACTCCAATCCAGAGTTCGAACCCGGGGACATGTGACCTTGAGCTCCTTCGCAGGCAGTTGACCTAACTGCTACTCCAGGGTGCACCCCTATATATGTTCTTGAGCTTTGTTCTGAGACACAGTTAAGTTACTTGGAAACAGTTTGATCCCTTTCAGGGTTTGCTTTTAACATTTAAAATTGAAACTGGAGCAGAGTTTAATCTAAGGCTAATAATTCTGAAGTATCAGTACAAATCATTTTAGTCTACAGATCATTGAGCAGTCTATTCAATGCCCCCTCAATGAAGTTTTCCACTCTACGTGGTAGAAATTGATATTACTCTTGTCCCTATGTAAAATCTGAGTACTGTTTCTTCTCATCATTCCAGGTAGGTTTCTTCCTGACCTCAGTAGTTCCTAACTCCCACGAATTGATTAGTTTACTCTGCTGAATACTTGATGGGGATCATCTGCTAAATTTCTTGCTCTCTGTGTAGCTGTCTCCTCTCTAATAATCTGTCCCGTGAAATTTGGTCACCTTGGTCTCCCTGGAATCTCATCTGCATATCTTTAACTTAACGTAGGTTTGAGCTGGATCCCCTCGTCCACTGTCCTGAAAATTGTGTTATATAATTTGTCACTCATTCCATTTTGGCTGAGAGCAGAAGACAGTTGTCTTTCTATAGCTTTCTATAGCTTTCTATGCACCATGTTAATAGGTGTTGTGGTATCTCATTGTGGTTTTACTTTCTATTTCTGTAATGAGTAATGATGCTGATCATTTTTCATGACCTTATTTACCATCTACACCATCTTCTTTGGTGTAAGGTCTGTTCATATCTTTTTGCCCAGATATTTTTTATTTGATTGTTGTTGTTTTTTTAATTTTTATGCCTAATTGTTTACTTTCAAGAATACAAGTCATTTATCATATGTTTCTTGGAAGTATTTTTTCCCAGCCTGTGACTTTTCTTTCTTTAATAGTACCACTTAAAGAGTACACATTCTTAATTTTGACAAAGTCCCACTTATCTCTTCCTTTTTAAAGGAAAGGTGCCAGCATAAATGAAAGAGAGCACAGGCAGGCAGGCAGGAGAAGAGAGGAGAAAGAACGACTTTATTTATTTTATTTATCTGTTCATTCTGGTTGTTGCTCCTGGCCCCAGGATGTGAACCCCGGTTCTTGGGATGTATGTGAACTGTGCTAAACTTCGACTCCACCAGGCACACTTATCTTTTCTTCCTTCCTTGTAACATGATTTTGGGATCGACTGTAAGAAAGTTTTGCTTAATCCAAGGTGATGAATCATTTCTCCTGTAATTTCTTCAAATTTTACATATTGGGGTTTTACATTTATGTCTGTAATCCATTTTACATTAATTTTTGTATATGGTGTATCAGTTAATTCCATTGTTTATATAGATACTCACTTTTTCCAGCACTAATTTGTAGTATTTAATTTACTGTTTTAACCATTTTGAAATGTACAGTTCATTGTCATTCACATAGTTGTGAAGCCATCAGAACCATCCATCCCCACATCTTTCTTCATCTTATAAAACCGAAACTTCTCCTATAAAATAATGGCTCTTCATTGTTTCCTCTTCCAACCCCTGGCAACCACCATTATACTTGATTTCTTAATAATTTTGTTACTCTCCCAAAACTATTTGCAGTCACTATTCTTTTCTCATTGAATTTTTTTTGCACTTTAGTTAAATATCAATTGGCTATATATGTGAAGATCTATTTGTGCCTTTTCTGTTCCATCCATAGATCTATGTCTGTCTTTTTTCCAATGTCAAACATTCTCGATTGTTGAGGCTTTGAAGTAAGTCAGGAAATAAGGTAATTTCAGCCCTCCAACTTCTTTTTCAAAATTGTGTTGCTTAACTGGGGATGTTTGTCATTAATATGATTTTTAGTATCAGCTACCAAAAAAATCCTGGGATTTTGATTGGAGTGTATCGAATCTATATGTCATCTTGAAGAAGATTAAGTTTTCTAATCTATGAATATAGCATATGCGCTCCATTTCTTAAAAGCGTCTTTCATTTTTTCTTAGCAGTTTTCAATTAAAGATGTTAGTTACACACCTAAGTGGTTTTCTTTTAGCACGATCAACAATTGTTTTCTGTTTTAATTTAATTTCAAATTACTGAAATTGTTTTTTGTTTATTAACCTTAAACAATGTTAATTTTAGTTTACTCAGCTTTTGGGGGTTGTCTACATAAACAATTTCTATTCTTTCTATTCTCTCAATTCCATTTTATTCTCTTTACTGTATAATATACATGACTATGATGACTAAAACTAATAAAGCGAATAAAGTTGCCTTATTCTTAGAGGGAAAGCATTAAGTTTTTCACTATTGATGTTAGCTGTAGGTTTTTTTGTAAATGCCTTCCATCATATCAAAAGAGTTCTCTTTTATTCCTCGGAGAAGGGAGTTTGTATCAAGAATGTTGGATTTTGTCAAATGTCTTTTCTGCATTTATGGAGTTGATTTTTATGGTTATTCCTAATCATTCGATTAATAGTGTTAATTACACTGATTTAATTTTTATTAACTCTCATTTTTTATTATGGTAAAGTATACATAACTTAAAACTTTTCCTTCCCATTAGTTTTAAGTGTATGGCTCAGTGGCATTTAGGTACATTCATACTGTTCTACAATATCAGAACTGTTCATTGCCAGAATTCTTTTTATTTTCCCCAACTGAAATTTGTTATCCATGTAATTATAACTTCTCATTTCCTTCTTCCTCTAGGGCCTGATAACACCATTTACTTTGTTTCTGTTAATTTCACCATTTTAAATGTTACGTAAGTGAAATCATAGAATATTTGTCATTTTGTGTCTGGCTTATTTTATTTATCATAGCATCCTTAAGATTCATCTACACTGTAGCATGTATCAGAATTTCCTTCCTTTTTAAGGCTAAATGGTATTCCATTGTATGTATATACTGTATTTCATTTATTCATTCATTCATCAGTTGACATTTAGGTTGTTTCCACCTTTTATCTATTGCGAATAATCCTGTTACAAACCTAAGTGAACAAGTATCTGTAGAATTAAACCTAATTATGTAAATAGTATGGTAAATTTAAATGGTCTGAAATCTTCATATAAATGACAGAAATTGTCAGAATGATGTAGACAACAGCTGTAACAAACAACTCAACTAAGTTGACACGCCACTGAGAAATTGTAGGACTTATATTTTTTCATATGTACTTGGAACATAAGCCAGAATGGACTATACATTCTTCCAAACATGTAGGAGGACAGAATACTTCATTACTTATTTTATAAGACTAGTTTTACCCTAATACTCACATGTGACAGAGTTAACAAAGAGAATACAAACAGTCAACAGCCCAATAACATGGATGGTGGAAATCATTAACAAAATATTAACAAACTGAATCCAGTAACATATTAAAAGGCATATTACTCTTTTTATATATAGGAGTGATCCACAATACTGATTAGCTTAGCATTTAAACAGCAACATCTCCCCATTTACTCTACTTTCCAACCCCTGGTAACCATTCTTCTGCTCTCTCCTTCAATGAATCTGACACTTTTTTACATTCCACATGAAAGTGAGTATATTCCTTTCTGTGTCTCATTTATTTCACTTAGACAGTGTCCTCCAGATTCATCCTGTGTTATCACAAATAGCAGGATTTTTTTCTTTTATTAAGGCTAAATAATACTTCAGTATGTGTGTGTGTATATATATATGTGTGTGTGTGTATGTGCATATATATACATATATATAACAATTTTTATCCATTCTTCTGTCAACAATTAGGTTATGTCCATATCTTGGCAAATGTGTAGAATGCTGTAGTGAACATGGGAGCATAGATATTTTGGGAGGATAGTGATTTTTAAATCCTTTTGCTATATATCCAGAATAGGGATTCAGAATCATATGGTAGTTCTATTTTTCATGTTTTGAGGTACCTCCATACTGTTTTCCATAATATCAATTTATATTCCCACCAACAGTACATACATTTCCCTTTTATTCACACCCTGACCAACTTTGTTATCTTTTATTTTCAATAATAGTCATCCTAACAACTTATGAGCTAATATCACATTGTGGATTTGACTTGCATTTATGTTCAACATATTGGCAAAATAAAGGAGAAAAACCTTAAGTTAAGGCCAATTGGTACTGCAAAGAAAGCTTCTACAATATTCAATGCACATTGATGATTAAAAACTTTCCACAAACTTGGAATGTAAAGGGAGTTCCTCAACCCAATAAATAGCATTAAAGGGAAAAAACAAATAAACTTACAGGTTATTCCTTATTCAATGGTGAAAGAACACTTTCTCTCTAAGATTGAGGACGAAAAACAAGGCTACCTTCTTACTATTTCTAGTCATATTATCTTGGAAATCCAAGTCAGTGCAATAAGACAAAGAAAAAAAAATAAAATAAATACAGATTAGAAAGAACAAAGCAAAACTCTGCTCAGAGATGACATGATTGTGCATGGAGTAAATCTACAAAAAAGAATAAATGGATTTAGTGAATTTTCAAGAAAAAAGGGCACTATGCTGAAATCAGTTATATGTCTACATTCTGGTTAATTGCTAAATACAACTTTTAATTATATTATTTTAAATATTATTAAAAACATGAAGTATTAGGGATAAATTTACCAAACTATGTCTCTAAGACCTGGACATTCAGAAACAGAAGACATTACTAAGAGAAATTTAAAAATACCTACATAAGTGAAGAGATATATAATTTTTGTGGATCAAAAAAATCAATATTTAAAATGAGATTTTATTGCACCTGAAATTGATCTGTACATTTAGTGCATTCCCAGTCAAAATACTGGTAGTCTTTTTTTATAAATCAAATGTAATGTAAAATCCTGATTCTAAATTTCATAATAAAATGCAAATGATCTAGAATACATAAAACTTTTTTAAAAAATAACTGATTATGGTGCTGGTGACAGGGTTATATATATTTGTCAGATCTCATGGATTTACACCCTTAAAATAGTTTCACTGTGTTGTATGTAAGTTATCCCAGTAAGTTGACTAAGGAAAAAGAACACTAATAGTCATGAGTATTGCAAAATTTGGAAGTTGAATGTACCAACTAAATCTAATAATGTGCTTAAGATACACGTATGGATCAATACATTTCATAATGTTTCACTTTAGGAATACTCACAGTTAAAATGTATGCCTGTTTGTCTAGTACATTTTGATTTGTCATCATTCAGAATTGGTAAAGACTATTTTGTAAAAGGTGCAGCTTTATTGTAGTATTTTTTTGTTTAAGTAAACAACATATACTTTTAATATAATATCTCTGCATTCAGATTATTGATAATTTTCCTTAATTTTGGACCTGAATCTGGTGATAAATGTCACATTCACCTTAACCCCTGTTTACAATGCTTCTAAAAGTGGATTAGCCTTTTTTAATGTCTGGAGATTTGAAGAATGTGTGCTTCATGAGACTTTTTCCTGCCTGCTTCTACTTGACTTAGGTGGCTTTAATTTGCATGCTCACTTTTACTCTCATTATAGTGTGTTATGTCCCAGTAAGAATATTAAAGTTCAGTGAAAATCTCATGCATACTGATGAGAATGCAAATGAACACTGATGAAACAATATGAGGATCTTAAGTCATAAACTGTCCAGTTATCTTGCTAAATTCCACTCAAACAATGGTTACATTATAATGAAGACTGATACAGAATCCACCATACAGATATAATTAGCAATGGCAAAATCATTATGTAATTTATAATAGGATAGACTCAGTTTTAGATTGTTCAGAGGTTAAAAAAAAAAGAAATGTAGTGATACGATATTAACAGTTATTTTTATTCCTCCTTCCTCCTAACCTTTGCCAACCTTCAGCAGGACATTCCTTTATTGAATGTAGTGATTGGAAAAGTAGAAATGGTTATATAAATGAGTGATCACATTGAAAATTTCCAGTTGTAACCTTTATTGGATTGGATATGTAAGAGTGAATGGGAATCAACCATCATCTCAAGAAGACATTTCAAGTATCTGGTTATTGTTGAGTTATAAACAGACAAATTTATTTGAACAATTGCATTTATATGTCTAAATAAAACAAAGATGTTTTTATTTGATCCATTAAAACAGAGCTAAAGGAAACCCCCGTATCTCTCCTTAGGGAATAGTCTATCATGAGAGTGAATATTCTTGGTGGTACTTAATACATTATCTGAATTATATTGCACTCTTACATCTATGAATGAATTGTATAAACTTACACAAAACCAGTAAGCTTTAAAACACACACTTCAGTTTCCTTAATTTGCTAATCTACCATGGGATTTAAAATCTTTTTTAAAATTCTATTGAATCATTTTTCTTTTCCATTCCTTGCAAAAAAAGAAATACCCTGAAAATTCTCTTTTAGAGACTTAGCAGTAAGACAAATTGTTGTTTTGAACTGCTTTTCTCATGGTGATAGTAAGTATACATTATGCCATAATAGTTTTTCAGCACAACCTAATGCTCATAGTCTATGTTCATAGACTGGAGAATACATAGCCATTGTTAGTGAAAAGTATAATAGTTAATCATAATTTTTACTTTAGATACTATGAAAAGTGTTTCTGAATGAAGATATATAGTTGTTGCTAAAACGATTTTACTTAATGGTATTCCTAGCAAAGTTGTTGGCAGACATTTTCCTTGAATGGCAAGACGGTAAATAGTTTAGACTTGTGGGCCATGCAGTCTTTGTTAGAACTGCTCAGTTCTGCTGCTGTAGCACAGAAGCAGGCACAGATAATAAGTAAACAAATAAGTGTGACTTTTAATAAAACTTGATGGACACTGAAACTTAAATTTTGTATTCTTTCATGTCATAAATATTTTTTTAATTTTTAGCCATTTAAAAAGGGAAAAAAAAAAAAGCAGTAGAATGAATTTGACCTGCAACTGTATTTACTGACCCCAGCCCTTGCAGTTGATTTTTTTGAATTGACTTTCTAATCTAAATTAAAACCGAAACTTTACTGCTTTTGGAAGTATATAACTCATGTTGAATTATTTTAAAATAAACCTCTTTTCTGTGCCCATAAATATAGATAAGTAACTTTTATTTTGACCATAACAAAGCTGTTGAAAAATTCCATAAAGCACTTATTTTTTATTGCACAGAGGAATCTTGGTATTGCAATGCTAGATTTTATATAATAGGTCAAAGTCACATTATGACAAATGTTTTTGTAGTGAAAGTATTCATTCAATAGCTCTAGTAAGTAACTACTGTTTAAAGGTGGAAGAAAATACATCTCTTAGGGATCCATCCTGCCGTTGATAATTTAGCCTAACAAGGAATATAAAACCTGTGTAAGTTGTAGTTAGAAATGGAACAAATATGAATGCAAACCAATAAAAAAAAAAGAGCGCAAAAGAGAATAACAGGGGTAAAGTTCAGAATAGGGCTAGAGAAGTCAGTGCTGGGACTATATTAGAAATATATATATGGGACTAGTGTAAGAGAAAATAGAGCAATGAGAAGCAAGTAATCCCAGACCCAAAGTTGATTGTTGCTGTATTTGCCCCCACAACCATAAAGTACTGGGTTTGTCTTGAGGACAGGTTGTGGTGTTATTACTTGGATGACAGAAGGCAGACTACTAGAGCTTATCAGTGAGAGAGGTTGGTGAACTGACAGAGTTCAGATTTTAATGCCAGTTCAACCAGGGCTTGGGTTCTGTTACTAATTATGTGACCTTAGGCAGGATGCTTGATCTTTCTTAACCTCAGTTTCCCAGTCTGTACTATGGAGTCAATACTTTTTCTAAATTGAAGTATTCATCAAATATATGGTAATACACCACCCCCAACATCAAATAGTCTTCCACAACTGTCCATTGGACCCCCACCACCACTTGTTCCCACCCCCGCCCCTTTCCCCTCTGGTAACCACAGTTCTGTTGTCAGTGTCCAAGGGTTGGTTTTGTTTTGTCTGTCTGTATTATTTCTTTATATTCCACATATGAGTGAGATCATCTGGTATTTGTCTTTCTCCTTCTGACGTATTTCACTTAGCATAATCCCCTCTGGTTCTGTCCATGTTGTAGCTAATGGCAGGGTTTCATCCTTTGTGGGGCTGTGTACTATTCCGTGGTGCATATATACCACATCTTTATCCATTCATCTGACAATGGACCAGCTGTTTCAGGTGAAGCGATCTTCTTACCTAACAAAAATCCCTATCAAAATTCCATTGGCACTTTTCAAGGAAATAGAACAAAAGTGTTTAACTTGTATGGATCACAAATGACCCCAAATAGCCAAAGCCATCATAAGAATAAAGAACAAAAGTAAAGGTGAAGTATCATGCCCAGATCTTAAACTACAGTATACTGTAGTCTGCTATACTGTACTGCAAAACAATAGCAATCCAAACTGTATAGTACTAGAATAAAAACAGAGATGGATCAGTGAAAAAGAGTCACATATATAGTCTGTTAATTTATGGCAAAGGAGATGGAGAAAGCAAAGTCTCTCAACAAATGGTGCTGGGAAAACTGGACAGCCACATGCAAAAGAATGAATCTGGACCACTCTCTAACACCTTTCACAAAATTTTGTTCAACATGGATTAGAGATTGAATGTAAGACCAGAAACTATAAAATACTTTGAAGAAAACACAGGCACTATGTTCTATGACATTGGCCTTAGAGAGAGAGTTCTTTGGGTTACCAACTCCTGTGGCAAGGGAAACAAAAATAAATAAATAGGACCACATGAAACTAAAAAGCACAGTCAAGGAAGCTATCAGGAAAACAAAATCCTTATTTTCTGATATATAGTTTTTTGACACATATTCCTCCTCCTACTTTAGTGTTCTTCGTTGCTTACTAAAGTTTGAAGAGACTGCTTAGTAGAGTATGGGTGGTGCTTGAAGTCAGAGATAGGATCAGATCTGGATTTAAATTCCACCATTGCTATTTGATGTATGCATTTGGAAAAATTACTTCTTTTTTCTACAAAATGATGATAATATCTCACAATTTTGTAACAAAGATTAAATTAAGTGATAAAACAGTGGTTTTTAAAGACTATATTCTTGATAGTATATTTTTTCACAGTCCTCCTATCCTTTTAGGCCAAGCAGATATTATTAATCTTTGCTTTATGTACTCAATAAATATGTATTCTATGTGTGAGTGAATAAAATGTGCAAATCAGAAAAAGCTTACTTTGTTCCAAACTTTTTATTTTAATTTTTAAAATTTCAGTAACCTTGGTTTACAGCACTGTGTATATTTTAGCACAAGTTTACACATCTTCAAATGTATGCTACACCGATGTTTCCATAACCCTTCACTCCATGTCCATTGGACTCCTGTTACCCTTTCCTCTGGCCTCCCAACCCCTTTTTCTCTGTTAACCTCAATTCTGTTGTCAGAGTCCAAGAGCTTTTGTTTTATTTTGTCCATTTCAAAAAACTTACATTTAAATGTTACTTTTCTTTCTAGCTTGGATTAGAAAAACAAGAAAGACTCCACCTACTACGGAGGTAAGAATACACATGGAAAATATCCAAATAGCATATGTTTATAATACTGTTACTCTCAGCTGGGAATTCGTACTCCTAGCAATACATGAAACCTCAGAATAAATGAGGTGCATCATCCCCTAAGTGTTCTTTTTACTCCTTGGAAAATAATTTCAAACATTTTACAACAAAATGCATAGATTATAGACCATAGCATGTAAATTTAAAATGAAATGAGAAAAACTTAAAACAAATACACTTTTTAGGAAGTTTGGACTTCTAGTAGTTCCATCAGGATGTTTCCTTTGGCCCCTGGGTGGTCTCAGTTTTGATATGGATGTTTTGGTGAAAAAGTTTGAGAATCACGTAATCTTCCATTTCTATCCAAATCATGCTCTATTTACTTTCCCCTTAATTTTACATAGATCTTAAAATTTTATAATTTTACATAAACATAGCTATCAAATACCTGAAGAAACTTTAAAATTATAATTAGCATATAACACTGAATTTTTATTTAAAACTTTTAAAACATAATTTTGATATACAGAATAAAAATAATTGTAATATTGTAGTTTTTTAAGCATGGTTATTTCATAGTTTTAATTTTAAGACAGTAGCATAAAGTGTTCTAAATTTTTTGTAAGAAATAAATGTATTTCATAAAAGGAGTGCTTTCAAATTAATAAATATACTACCCTGTGAATTTTCTGAATATTCCTTTTCTTCTACTATTTATAGTTTCTCTCCTGTTTTCTCACCCTTTTTGCTCACTACTACAAATCCTGATGATGACATAAATGGGCTCCCCCACTCTGTCCACACTGAGAGGTGGGACACTCCAGGGAAGCCTCACAATGATCCAAAAATTGCCATACCTGTCTTTTTTTTTCTTTTTTAAGGAAAGATACAGTCTGAAAGGAGAATCTCGTTATTAATTTTCATTTAGTTCGCATTGGCCACCTCTCCACTGGACCCAGGACTTAAACCCAGGGACATGTGGCCTGCACTCCTTTGAAGGCCATTGACCCAACTGCTACTCTACTAGGGCACGCCGCCATATTTGTCTTTACTTGCTCCATTTCTTATTTCTAACCCCATCAGTGTGTATTAGGCTAGAGTCTGAGTGAGCCCGTTTCTAGCTTTGTATTCCCACCTTGGTCCTGTCCTACTCTTCTCACAACCTTCTTTCTAGTGTCTGTGAATCTTGGAATAAAAGGAAAAAATATTCAGTGTGGTCCAACATTCATAAATATCCCCAAGGTTTACAGTGGTACGATGACTTGAGAAGCCATTCTGATACCCTCCCGATTGGCCTTAATAAGAGCTCCTAGTCTCAAGACAGAAGGTGTGTCTCCCAATCTTCAGAACTTAGAAAAACTTCTTCCACAAGCACACTGACATGCAAAGTAATGAGAAGGGTTCAACTGCAATAAGCAGACCTAAAGCACCACCACATAAGTCTTTAGTTATCTTAGCATCTTAAACAAGGTCTAGTCAGAACAGTGAGACCAAGTCATTCCATCCAAATTCTTGAGTATCTGAAAAGGATCCCTCTTTTAACCTCTTTTCTAATATACTATTAATCACATCATTCAGAATCACATCTTAAGTTCTTCTTTACCCTGCCAACACACACATGTACATGCACACACACATGCACGCACACACAACACCCTACCTTCCCCCTCGCCCCCACTGACCCTTTCCACTGTTTCAGGAATTTCTCTTTGTTAGCAAATTATCCTTCACCTTTAATATTTTCCTAGGAATTTTTGTCTACCAGTGTGTGAAAAATTAGTGAGTCTCTTCTTTCCTTAAAGTGAAATTGTGCTCCTTTTCCCAAAACTCACAGAAAGAAAGCTGGTGCAACTGCTCCTTGCTTCTGATTAGTTCCGAAGTATGCTTCTATTTGGTGAGCCCAGGGGAGTGTAGTACTTTTGTGATGTAAGTGTGTTTGTCTCTTTCTGGCTGTTGTTTTTATCTTTGCCAATCTCCAGGCCACTCTGCCACATTGATGGCAGAGAATATAACCAAGACACAAACTTCTCCCTTCAGTGTCTTAAGTCTTAACTGTTGACTTCTTTGACGTTATCCATACACGTGGCCCTACTGCCAGAGAGCAACCACACCTTATTTCTTCACGTCACCAAACACTCAAACTTTGAGCTTTTTAATTCCAGATTCTAAATGCATCATATTCAGGGAGGAGAACCCTACTTTTTATAAAATAAGGCACGTATACAGAAAAATACAAGAATTAAATTTATAACTTAATGCATTATTTTAAGGTTAATTTCAGCTAGGTCTAAAATCAGAACTTTGATTTTGTTTTTGTTTTTGTTTTTGTTTTTACTTGTTTGGGATTATGTATGTGAGAGAAAGTTTTGACTAATTTTTTTTTTCTTTTTCTTTGTTTTGTGAGCTGATGATGACTAAAGTAGAACAAGTATGTCTTCAGGTAGAGAAAGGGATTTCTCAACCCACTTTCTGTGATGTCAGACTATTGGAAAAACCCTTTCAGTCACTAGATGTACCTAACTTCAGCAAGATATTTTGGATTAAGAAACCTGAAGTCATAGTAGATCATATACTCCAAGCAAATACATTAGGGACAGATAATAGAGGAAAACACTGACACTTCAGTGTGCCACTTTTTTATAGAGTATTTCTACCAGGGGGTACTGACTTGATTCTCCTAGAAGGACCACACTGCCTTTATATTTAATGTAAAGCAATTTGTATACCTATTAATCAATGTATCTGCATAAATGTCTCATTTGAATAAAACTGGTCATGCCAGTAAGCTCGATGTTGATTGTGTATAAGTAGCATTTGGTAACTGTGCAAAGAGGCTAAAAAATGCATTCTTGTTAAAATATTTAGTTCTGATTTGGTTGACTAAGATTTCATTATAGCCTCTTGTGGGTCTCAGGCTCTCTTCTGCTTGATTAAAATAGAAGAGAATCTATTGGTTTTTGAAAATCAGTGACTTGAACTGCTATATGTGACCTTTCCACAAAGTATATCAGAGCTATTAGTGCTTTGTACATTGACATTTTAATTTCATTTGTGAAAGAAAAATATACTGACATTATAGAAAGTATTATCCTCATTAACGGCATTTAAAATTTTACCTCTGCCAATTGAAATTACAAAAGCTTTTGATAAATAAAATTAGAAAAATGACTGAATCTATTTCCCATCCTGACACAACAGCCGCAGCCCCCACAAAAACAACCGTGATCCTCGTGTTTATATTTCCTTTATTTAAAAAAAATTATCACCCAACTGTACATTTTAGTTTACAGATTTGTCCATTTTGTTATAAGCTTCATAATTATTTTAAATTGCTTTAAGTATGTATGCTCCTCCTCTGTCCTTTTATTTTCTTACAAATGTATCTGTGAAAAAAACCAGCACATATGACCTCTAGGGTTTGCCCTGTCTAGATTTTCCTGATCGGCTTTTCATGCAGGTCAGCATGTTTCTCTGTCCTCAGTCTTTCTTCAACTTGGCAACTAGATCCAGAAGCTAGATACTCACATTTAATCTTCCTGCCAAGAATGTAGACAATGTTTGTCAAGACTAGGAGGGCGCAATGTCTGGTTGTCCTCTCTTTACAGTCTTCACAGTTGCTTACGCTTACTGCCTTTATCGGAAACAACTTTCTATTCTTGCATACTTGTTAAAACTAGTTAGTGTTTAAGATGATAACAATTATTTGGGCATTCTACATATTTTTCAAATTTTTTAGTGAACTCCCACCTCTAAATAGACTTTTGTCCAAGTCACTTGTATACTGTGGCTAAAAGTTAGCCATTAGCAATAGAATGCCATTTACAATAGCATCATAAAACATAAAAAAGCTGACATAAGTTAAGCAAAATGTATATGATACATACATTTAAAGCTACAGAACATTGGAGGGAGAAATTAAAGAAGACCTGAATGAATGGGGAGACAGATTCCATATTGTTTATGGAAGTGAATTTCACTGCTAAGATGTTAGGTCTTTCAAACTGATCCACAGCAGTAATCTTCTACTTTATTATACATCAGAGTCACCCAGAAGACTTGTTAGGAATACAGATTTTAGGGCCCTATCCCCAGAGTTTTTAGTCCACTGGGTCTAGGGTTAGACCTTAATAATTGCATTTATAACAAGTTCCCTGGTGATGCTGAGATTGCAGGTCCAGAGCCCTTACTTTGTGAACCACTGAACTATACAGTCAATCAAATGAAAATCCAATTAAAATCTCATCAGATTTGTTTTGCTAGAAATCAACATGCTGATTCTGAAATGTATATGAAATGCAAAGGACTTGGAAAGCTGAAAGCAATAATGTAAAAAAAGATGAAAATTAGAGACTTTATATTGCCTGATTTTAAGACTTGCCCTAAAATGATAGTAATGAAGACCGCGTGGTGCTTTCATAAGGGCTTGTAAATAAATCAATGGACAAGAATACAGAGTCCAGAAGTAGAGGGTGCAGAGACAACTTTTGACAACAGCACTGTCAGAGCAGCACAGCGAGGAGTGGAAAGTCTTCTCAACAAGCGATGCTAGAATAACTTAATATTCAGTGAAAGTAAATCTTGTGTCCTACCTCACAGTATGCCAAACATTATTTCAAGATGGCTCATAGAGTGAAAATGAATGTTAAAATAATAGTGCTTCTGGAAGGAAACATAGTGCAATATCCTCATAACTTTGGAGTAGACAGGAGACAGAAAGCATTATCCATAAAATAGAAATATGATAAATTGAACTTAATCAAAATTATAAACAAATGCTTCTAAAAAAAAAAAATTGCTAAAGTAACAGACTGGGAGAAATAAACACGGTGCATGTATTTCACAAAGCACTTGTATCCAGACTATATGAAGAACTCAATCATTTATAAAAAGACGAAACTGGTTAAGAATACAGGAAATGCAAGCATAGCCACCAAGGATATTAAAACAAAACAAAAAGCCATAAGATCGCTGGACACCAGGAAAACAGTTACCGCACAACTACCGGGATGGCTAAAATTTAAAAGATCGGCTGTAGCCAGAAGTAGAGCAGCCATAGAGTGCTGGTTCTTGTGAAAACGATGCACTCATGTTTCCAGATCAGCACTTCATATACAACCAAATCCACATCCACCCTATGACCCAACAGTTTCTCTCTTGGTTACCGCGAAGACTGAAGGAATCAGTTTTCAGACACACCTTTTAGGGAGGTCTGGCCAAAAGAAGGTCTGATTATTTGGCCTACTATGCAAACCTCCTGATTTGTGCGCAGCTCAATATTTTACAGTGACCTTCTTATGCTTCTTAATGAACTCCTTGCCATTTATCAAGTTACATATATTCTCCCTCTTCCATCAGCCGATACTCTTCTGCTTCTGCTTAATTCCATTTAAAAGGCCCTTTAAAATTCTTTGATGCTTTTCTCAACTTCTTTCCTCTTTAATTTAGCTTACAGAGTTAATTTTCTTTCTTATCTAACTACACTGCCCTGTACACCTGTATCAACCCTTTGAGTTTAGATTAGAACTATGTGTTTTATTTGTCCACCTTTCTGACCATATTGTTAACTATATGGCACAAGGAGTATGTTTCATGAAAGATAAATAGCTGTCATAAGCACCTGTCACAGAGTCTGATTCATCATTATGTAGATGGACTTTTTTACATACTTGAAATATCTCAGTATCATGTAAGTAAGTATATTATATGGTTTCTGTGACACGAGTTTGAATTTCCAGCAACCAACTGTAAAACCCACCTGGTAAAATGGAACTTATTTCCAAGTTAAGCATTGTCTCTCCTTTTTCATGGAAATTCACATTTTGTTGCCTGTTGTCTGTGTAGTTTAGTGTCTTCTCATCAGTGAAATACAGGTTGAATTAACATTTCACATAATTAATGAGGTAGAATTTTTCTAGTCCTGACTATTACATTAGAAGCCACTTAAAGCAAATATTGTGAAATATTACTTCTCCTTGTGTAGCGAACCAAAACTAGGAAACAGAATAAAGTTTTCTGTTTGACAAAGTAAATAAATGTATTGCCAAGTATTAATACATGACTCAGCAATATGTTTCCAGACAACAGAAGAAAACTACAATATTAAAACCCTCCTACTTCATTTTAACACATACCCTCCATCGTGGTGATGCTGTAGCCGAAGGAAAGACTGCGACAGCGAGGCAGGACCAAGCTTACAGAAACTTGATTATTTGTCCTGGGTTATTTGTCTCTCTAGGTGATTGGCTCTAGAAGTCACTGATCAGTGACTGAAACACAGATGAATTTAAAATAGTTTCTACAATTCCAGTATATTAATTTATAGTAAGAAATTCAGTTGGCACAGAAGCAGTAAACAGCTAGAAACAGTGGCGGGGTGGAGGGGCTTACCTAGTGCATGTGATATTAGGATAAGGGGAGTTAAATAAAATGAGTGTTTTATTGCTTCAGAACTAAAATATACTATATTATGTCCACCTTACAATAGGGATATTCTGACCCATGGGAATGAAAGTATTTAAACAAAATTGGCTACAATTTCTAATGTATGCTTCTGTTCTAGGAATAACCTTATGACTTGGAATAGAAAAAATTGCCATGTGATGGTTAAGGGTTTTGCTCCTCTAGACAGTGTTTTTATGGCTTGCCAGCACTTGTCTCTATGATCTCTTTCTGATAGGCATATTTTCCTTGCTATTACAATAATGTTATTATTGTCAAATATTGCTGACCCTACAGCTGTTGTTTTGCTCTCCTCTTAATATCTCTGCTCTGACTTATAATGTGTGACCTTGCAGTTTAACTTACAGTTAAAGATTCTGAGAAGAACCTTATTTCTGAATTCGTGAGGTCCATTTCACTGTGTTCCCTGAGTAACTGACAGTTACTGAGTGAGTGCTCTGTGCCCAATACTAGTGGGTTCATTTTCTAAGTTAACCGAATAGAAATGTCTTAAAATTGACATTTTGTGTATATAATGCTACTTTCCTGTTGACTTAAATTACAGTGATGAAGTGTTATGTTCTTGTGGAAAAATAGAACCTCACCCCAAACCTCACAGCATCACTTTGGGAGCTATAGTAGAAATGGATAAGAAAATAGCAGTGTGTTCACCCACCGGGTTATAACATTCATTAAAAATGAATGAGCTAGAACTGCATGTATCAACATGGATAAATCTCAGAAACATGATACTGAGCAAAAAAGAGCAAGTTGCAGAAGATTTCATGTAATATATCATTTACATAAAGTTTGAAAGCAGGGAAAAATAATACTTTAAAATAAAGATAGTAAGTTAATAAGCACATGATTTTACTTTCTTTTTTCAAGTCTAATGAAAATGGCAAGAAAGGGATTTATTTCTGAAAGCATAAAACTACAAGGTCAAAGAAACTTAAAGAGGTAAAATAGCAACAGTGTTTTGGAGGCTGAACAGATGAACAAGTGATAACAGTTTGAACAAAATTTAAAAGAATGACTCCTAATTTGGCAAAGGAGAAAGCCCAGAAGCAATCCAGTTTAAACCACAGAATCCAAAAGTGGTCAGAAATTGGCAATGCCAGGAAACTTTTTTTTAGCGAAATGGTACAGGCTAGAATGAAGGCAAGTAGGCAGGTAGGAAGAGAGAGGAGAAAGAAGCTTCTTATTTTATTTTTTAGTTGGTTGTTCACATTGGTTGCTTCCTCCCCAGGACTAGGAGTTGAATCCAGGCATATGTGACTTATTCCTTTGAAGGCAGTTGACCTAACCACTACTCTAGGAAACTCTTAAAATTGAGACTAGTACTAAAAACTTGGTTGAAATTCTGTTTTGAAACAGAAAAGGAGCAATTAGGTGTTAAAACCATTGGGTCAGCTTTTGTTGGGGAACAGATACATCGTCTTCTGGCATCTCCCTGCAAATTACTTTATTAGTTTATAAAGGGGAAAAGACATCTTTATAGTGGACATATTTGGCAGATACCATCTTACCCAGGTGATCAAAGTTGTACCAAGTAGGACACACTTGACATTATATATGCTTCCTTGTACAATGCTCCAAGACTATTTCTGAAATAGTCTTGTCAAAAATGCCTATCTTTAATCATGAGAAAACAATCAGAAACCCTAAAATAGAACACATTTTATAAACTGTCGAGCCTGTCTTGTCAATGTCATGAACAATAAAGACTGACTGATCAACACGACAATTAAATGTATGGTGTGATCCTGGACTGGGGAAAACTTTAACCATAATAGACAATATTGTAGTAATTAGTAAAGTCTGAACAAGAACCATATGTTAGACAGCAGCGTTGTGTCTATACTAAATCTCCTAGATAAAAAGAAAAGAATATGCTAAATTATTTTTCTGATAGTATTCAACCAGATAGTTCCCTCTTCTCTACCCAATTGAAAACTGGAAGTTTATTCATGAGACAGGAAAAACAGTTCAGTCTTCATAGGACCATTTTTAAGGCAAATTTGAGGAAAGAGTTTCCATTCTGAAATAGATTAAATGAGCACATATATATTGAAAATGAGACCTCCAGATCTTTTTCCCCACTAGGATTCCAGAACAAAGAGAGTAGACCTCAACAGACCAGGCAGCATATTTAAAGATGCTGCTCTGACAATTCTGAGCAGCCAAGTTGAGGGCCCTGAAACCTCAGTTCACAGTGAACCTGAGTTAACAAGCCTCACCTATTGCATCAGATCTTCCAATAAGACTTACCTGGAAATATCAGACATCTGAGGAAAGAGAAAGACTCAAGCAAATTAATTTGAATTAAGCAAGTTATTTAAAACTTAAAGTAACTGTTAAGTTTGGAGATAAGAAAAGACAATATATCATGAAACTAGAAAATAGTGCTACACAAGGGAAATTCACTGAACAAAAACAAACTCTTGGAAAAATTTAAATAGGCATGAAATACTACCAGAAGGGATAGAACCTTCTGTTGAAATAATTTCCCTTGAAGTAGAGCAGAAAGAAAAGATTATCAGAGGACCAACAACACTTGAAGCTATAAGGTAGCTGGCAATGCCTTTTATATTCTGATAGTTGGTATAGAATTCTGTACCCAGTTATATCAGATGAGCTTGATTGTAGGATAAAGATATTTTAGACATGTAAAGTCTTATAGAATTATCCTCAAACAATCTCTTTCTTGAGAAACTATAAAAGGAGTAAATAAAGTAAAGGAAGAGGTAAGATCTGAGAAATAGGCCAAGAATACTAGAACATAATTTCAGCATGCAGGTAAGAAAGGATACATGAAAGTTTAAAAACAAAAACCAATAAGAAATACAGTACCTAGTACATCTGGACATATCAAGTTATATTGAATTATAGATAAATTCATGAAAAATAAAATTAGTTATCTCCTTTTCCTACTTGGGTGGAAAATGAAAAACAATTCTGTTATACCAAATAACTCATTTGTTGATAGAATTTAATTATAAAAATATATTCATCTACAACTGCATTGAAATTAGGTCATAGGACGAATAGCACAAATCCTTATTTCCAATAAAGAGAAGTTAATATACAATGCTTAAAATGGATAATACAAATATAATATAAGAGTTTTTTAGAAATGATGATGTGATTAGGGACAAAGTCTGCCTTATAGCTCTCAAACCCTTTTGTGGCTCCCTGATTTGACCTATACTATAACCATAAATGTCAGCTAAAATAATATGAAGTAGTTACTTCTGGGGAGGGGGAAATATTTTTTTCATAATAATCCTTCTGGAACAATGTGACCCTTCAAACTATGTCAATATATAGCTTCAATTTAAAAGATTTTTTTAAACCAGACACACACACACGCGCACACACACACACACAAACACACACACACACAGAGTGCTATTGATGAGGGATAGTAAACATTTTCCTCAGAGCACCAGATAGTAAAAATTTTAGCTTTGTGAGCCAGTCTCTGTCACAACTATTTGACTGTCATTATAATGTGAAAAGTTATAGACAGTAGAAACGAGCAATTGTGGCTGTACCCAAGAAAACTTTAGTACAAAGCAGGTGGCAGGTGTATCCCATTTGCCTATCCCTGCTTTTCAGCAATGGTTTTCCAATTGCGGTGCCTCTGCTTCCTGGTGAGGGAAAATATTCCAAGAAGTAGACAGGTATGGATAGCTTTAAATGTGAATCTCCATATTCCTCCTTTCCATATGTAATCATTTCAAAGATGAACTCCTTCTGGTCTGCCAGTCTTCCTTCCTGATTTCTTTCGTTGTCATCTGTCTCCCACATAAAAAAAAAAAAAAAAAAAAACACCTTACCACTTGTCCTTACTAAATCTTACTGCGGTTTATTGCCTTGGGGTTTAAAAATCTTTAGGACACCAAACAAAGAGACTTTCAGAGAGTGAATGTCTTCTGAATTCGAGTCCCTTGAGAGCAAAGCAGAGAAAGCTTCAGTAAAAATTATTGTTGAGAGCTACACATTATTTCATGTAGGTGACAAACACGGCAAGGCTCCATGCCTTAGAGGTTCCCTGTCCACCTGACAAGCTATCCTAGCTATCCTAGCTGTCTTAAAATTAAAATTCACAAGTGAGAAAGTTGTCATGGGGATGCATGATAATACGTTTATTTTAATTTAAAAGTTAAGTCAGACTTTCTGACAGAGTAAGTCAGATTTGGCTGATTGGCTTTGACAATGAGCACTGGCTTTGCCAATTAAGTTATATGGTTATATTTTCTATAAATTGAATAAGCTAAACTGCAGCTCCAAGACTGACAAAAACATATTTAAAATATGCTTTTGATATGCAATACGCTGGAAAATATATCCTTTGCCATTACTTAAGTGTCAACTTAAATGTGCAGGGTGTTACATAGTTTTCGAAAGTCTTAAAAATTTTTGGAAAACCACTGCTACTGTTGTTTATGGATACATAAAGGTGTAATAAAAGTATAAAAACATGCATGAAATTTAGAGTGGTTACCTCTGGGAAAGGCAAATGGGGAGGGGTTGCAGAGGACTTTGGTCATATCTATCGTGTCTTGTTTCTTAAGTTGTGTGGTGCAATATAAAGAATTACAGCAGTAGGTATAAGAAACTCTCAGTGTGGCTTAGTTTTTGCAATTCCTTTCTAAAGCTTTATGCTTATTAGTTGTATTATTCATTCACTTATCAAGCTCCTGATACGTGTTTAATTACTGATACAATTTTTTACAGACTTCTTTTGCATATACTAGGCTTTTCCATGTATCATAACTGTTAAATTATGTTTAGATTCTACTTTTAGTGTCATCTTTTTCTCTGTGAAACTGAATTAGTCTGATTCTTTAAGGACGCAAGGAGAAAAAAATTCACATACTGCTTTCAGAAACTGGATCTTAATTTTTACACATTATGTCTTCAGAAGTAAAGTCATTCTCGGATCCTCTATTCCAGAACTGGAATGTATATATCCTGAGCTTGATTCGGTTCCATTCTTTATTTCGCTACTAGCATTTCTGCTTCCCCAAAGGAGATGTGGTTGAGTGGGTTTACTGTCATCCACAATGAAAGGTCCCCATTGGGCAGTGTCAATGCCAGTCATTTGACCTTCCTCGCACTTCACCCATTTGTGCCTGCCTTTGACCAGAGAAGCAGGCTTGACCCCATTCAGGCCTGCCTGAAGCGCTGCAGTGTAACCCTGCCAGTGGAATCGTTGGACACTTATGTGACTCTCTGGCTTGACCTAGCCAATGACCTTACTTGATTATTTGCCTGTATTTTATTAAAAAATAGTCTAACAATAAATTTTTTAGAATAGAAATAATAAAATATCCAAATCCTATGGCTGACACAAACCTGTTTTTGTTTTTGTTTTTCCCTTGAGACAACATTGATTTATAACACAGTACGACTTTTAGCTGTGCAGGTTCACTCTTCATTAAATATATAACAAACCATACCCACACCAAATCCACAGCTCCTAATTAACAAGTTAATTTATTCATGCATACATTGATACCTAATTGTAATTGTGATATACATGTTATTTTGTATTCTGATGTTTTCACTTTCATAATAAAAGAACGAAATCAAGAACTTGATTAGCAATAAGAGCACACTTAGTGAGTACTTTTATATGTACTTTATCTTTGTAAAACTGAAAATATAAAATTTGCCATGGTTCCTGAGAAAAATGTGGTAAGAAATGGAAATTGTTTGCATGTTCTGAACTCAGTCTCTTAGCCAGTCAGCTGTTCCATCTTTCTAACTGTAGGTGCTTATTTATTGTGTAAGAAATATTTCTGCTAGTTTCTGTTATAAACTTTTCAGTTTTCAAAACATTGATTTTAGGTGGGTCTTTCTAACAGGTAGTATTTCAGACTTTGAGTATCCTTCTATTCTCCATCTGAAAGGATTTCTTCTTACATACTGTTATACAAAGCTGAGGTCTAAGTTTGAGCAGAGTTTATTCTTAGCACATTTTTCCTTCTATTTTGACCTTTATCTGACTTTTAAGAAGCAGAATATAAAAGTTTTTTTAAGTTGTATATAAATAAAGTGCTATTACTCATTATTTTTAGATACACTTCTCAGGTTCTTTTGAGGTTCATCATAACTTACTAGGTGCATATTAAGGAGTATACAGAATTAGTTCTGAATAGTTAACCTTCTGAGTCATATCATCTGTCACTAAGAAAAGTTCCATTTAGGTTTTAGAACTGGGCTTACATCCAGAGTGAAAAAGATTAAGAGAATTACAATTATGTTAGGTTGGGCTGGGGGTGGTTAGCTCCATTTTTTCTCGATTTTCTCACCAAAACAATTTCTCTTGATTTTCCTCTTATTCTTCCCATGCTGGAGAAGTAATCATTTTCTTCATAATTGAAATTAAAAAAAAAATTAACTCCTGATGATCACTTTCATCAGATGTAATTTTTTAAAGAGGGAATAATGCTCTTTCGAATCGTTGTATTGATTTTATTGGTGATGTACCCTCTAAGAAGATACCAAGCCACAGTTGATTACGTCTGATTTTATTATGCCTTTAGGCATGCCAGATTTTGTTCTCAAATATTTATTACAACAGTGATGAAACACTGTTCATTTGCTAAGTATATGTTGTTGCTATGGTGATAAGGAGTTAACATTTCATATATTATTTCTGATATACATGTGTTCATTGTGTTTCATATGTTCAAGTATACTTAATTTCCTTCTCAGACACCACATTTTGGTGTCATTGTGATACATTTCTTTGCCAGTATTCCAAAAAATGAGTGAATGGATGTGTCATCTAGAGCAGTTTTTCAATTTGTGTGATACATTGGTAGGTTATAAAGTCAATTTAGTAAGTTCTAAGTATTTTTTTCATTTTAGCAAATTAGAAAAAATATGGAACAGAAAATACCAACAGGCATATAAAAGTACTGTATTGGACCACCTCGTGTCCTACCTCAAATCCTTTTGTCTTGTTTTTGTTTTTAACTATGCCCTTTAATTGAAATACGTAACTACATTATATAAGTTTCAGGTATGCATAATCATAAGTCAACATCTGAATATACTACTTAAGTCCTTTCTATCCTTTGCCATATATTTGACCCCTTTTGTCCAACTTCCCCAACTTCCCTTTTCCCTTCTGGTAAACACTAATTTGGTCTTACAGTCTAAAAGTTTATTTTGTTTTATTTGGTTCATTATTTCGGTTTCTCTGTGTGCCACATACGAGTCACATACAGTGTTTGTCTTTCTCCATCTAATTTATCTCACTAGGCATTATATCCCCTAGGTTAATCTATGTTGTTGCAAATGGCAGGAATTCATCTTTTTCATAGCTGAGTAGTATTCCATTGTATGCCTCTGCACATCTTCTTTATTCACTCATCTGTTAATGGGCACTTAGGTGGTTTCAAACACTTGACTATTGAAAATAATCCTGCAATAAACCTGAAGTTGCATGACTCTCCAACTTTGTCTCGTCAAACGATTTGTGTGTTTTCCAGGAGATATCCATAATTAGGGTAACTGTATTTTGTGAAATTTCTATTTTTAATGTTTTGAGGGATTATCATATGTTGTCCATAATAGTTGCACCAATTTATTCTGCCACCAACAGTGTTTAAGCATTTCCTTCTCTCCCCATCCTTGCCAGTACTTATTGTTGCCAGTCTTTTGGATAATATCCATTCTCACAGGTGTGAAGTGATTTCTCATTGTTGTTTTGATTTCATTTCCTTAATAATGGGAGATAATGAACATCTTTTCATATTCCTCTTGGCCATCTGAATGTCTTTGAAAAAAATGTCTGTTCAGATCCTCTGTCCATATTTTTAATTTAATTCTTTTATTGAGGTGATGTTGATTTACAAAATAATATAAGTTTAGATGTGCAGGTTGACTATTCATCAAACATATAGCACACCACACCCATAACGGAGTTTCTAGAGTCCTCCACCACTGTCCTTTGGACCCACTACCCTTTGCTTCCCATCCCCCAGCTCCTTCACCTCTGATAACCCTGGTTCTGTTGTCAGTGTCCTGGCTTAGTTTTTGTTTTGTTTGTTCACTTGCTTTGATTCTTTGTATTCATCATATAAACAAGGTCATCTAGTATTTGTCTTTCTCCTTCTAACTGACTTCACTTAGCATAATCCCCCTGGTTCCCATCCAAATTGTTACAAATGGCAAGATTTCCTCTTTCTTTGGCCTCTTTGTTTAATCAGATTCTTTGTTTGGGGGCATATTTTTTGCTGTTGAGTTCTGTGAGGTCCTTATATATTTTGGATATCAACCCCTTGTGAGACGTATGATATGTAAGTATCTTCTCCCGTTTAGTTGGGTGCCTTTTTATGTTGATGATCATTTCTTTTGCTCTGCAGAAGCTTTTTTTAGTTTGATATAGTCCCATTTGTTCATTGTGCTTTTGTTTCCTTAGAGTTGGAGTTGAGTCCCCAATTCTTATCTTTTCCTCCCAGCTAGCTGCAGCAACCAGCTATCACAGGTGTGACTTTACTATATAGCTCTACTGAGGATCTTTAACTTTCTGTTTTGCCCCAAGGCATGGGATGCTGGTAGGGAACCAACCTGGAAATGAACCAGATAACCCTTGACCTGTGGGGGATAGGAGGACCTTTTCTGTCCCTTGGGCAGACAGTTCCAGCATTTTAAAGCAGTTCAGATATATTCGAAATGATTCCTCAGAAGGACAGGTGCCCAGAGCTGCGCTTACCAGCTCCCCATCATACTATTGTTTCAACTTTGTTTCCCTTTTTTCATTTTCCCTAGTATTTGCTCCTCTTTCCTGGGATCAGTCGTTCAAAATCATCTTTACCAAAACCAAAATTTCTTAACATACAAAATTGATCCCAAAATTTAAATGGTCGATACCAAAGAATTAAATTTAGTAGACAAACTCGTTTTGTGACTTTATTACACACTGATCCTGCTGGCACAAAATGATATGCACCTCAGAAATATTATGAGGAATTGGGGCAGGAAAAATCAGATGTATTTGAAAATGTTGTGACCAAAATCATCTTAGTGGAATGAAATTCTGGGATGTCTTTTGTCCTTTCCCATTCTATATTTGAAAGACCCTGAGATTTATTTTTTAGGACTATCTTGGCCTATACACATACCTGAAACTTAAAGGATGTAGGAGTCTAGTGATTTTTTTCCTTCCCAGTAGGAGTGCTAATTGTCATTTTCAAGCTGATCATTAGAATGGCTTTGCTATTGCCTATCATAGATTTAAACGAGGCTTATCCTCCACATCTGGAATACACCTAGCAAGCTGACCCTCTGAAGAGGGATGCCTTCAGTTATCTAAAGTTTTGATCATTTTCAAAAGCTTGACTGAGGGAAATTATTTATAAAGAAGATTTTCTAAGATATAACTTACCAACTGGTGATCCAGAACTGTATTAGAGTTGGGCTCACACTGTGAATGCTCTTAATCCTCTCCTGGTCAGTTATTTCCTGGTGTGAAAAAAGTTGGCAACACTGCCCAATAGAAATATGTTAGCCACAAATATAATTTACAATTTTCTAAGAGTCATATTAGAAACATTTTTAAAAAAATAGTTAATTTTAATAATATATTTAACTCAGTACATCAAATTATTATCATTTTAGCATAGTATTGATATTAAAATTAAAAAATATTTTTATATAAAATAATTGTTGAAATCCTGTGTTTATTTTGTACTTAGAGTAGATCTTAATTCAGACTAGCCATGTTTCAAGTTGTCAATACCTACCTGTGACCAGTGGCTATCATTGAACTGTGCAAATTAAAGGATATGCTGACTACTTATTTGTATCAGGTAAAATGATCAGAAATAAAGCTCCTCCTTCATTAAGTTTAAGTCTTTATGCTTTGAACTTTCAATTAATTAGGGAAAAGGCTGGAAGAAGATCACTTCTGCATTTGTTTTAAAGCTAATTCTGAGGATGTCAGTTATTCTGCTCTTTCATACTTAAGGATTCTTGAAGAAAAATTCTTGAGCAAAGTCTCTCCCAGAAAAGAAAGTTTATTCTTTCTCAAAAATAATTGTTTCCTTTTATTAAGTAAAAGAGTTATATAATTGATTTTGTTTTTGCTTTTTCTGTGTTAGGAAGTTGAAAGTAAAATGTAATATTAAATCACAGTAACTATTTTAAGACTTAGATTTATCAGATACCTTTCCTCCTATGTTTTGACTCTTTAAACAACTTTATTTTACCTATGTGCATGTATAGGCATGTAAATCACCTAAGTCCTAAAAAAAGAACAACCTTTAGATTAATTATCTGAAGAAGAAAGGCATGAAGCATCTCTGTATCTAATTGGTGAGAAGGATGGAGAGATGAACAACAGCTGTAGATAGAATTCACTGACTTATTTGTTTCAAAGAACTGGCTCACATGATTATAGGGACTAGCTACTCAGAAATATGTAAGTTAGACTGGTGGACTGGCAGACTGGAAATTGTTAGGTAAGAGCTAATCTTTCAGTCTTGAAACAGTTTTTTCTTCCTCAAGACACCCTCGGTTTTGCCTTTAAGGCCTTTGCACTGTATGGTTGAGGGCCCCCAAATTATGAAGACGATCTCCTTTACTTAAGAGTAAACTGATTACAGATGTTAACTCCACCTGCAAAATACCAGCACATCACCACCTAAACTAGCATTTAATGGAATAACTGGATACTACAGCCTAGCTATGTTGTTGCATAAAAGTAACAGATGATAATTCATTTTTATATTTTTATAATCCATTTTTAGTTATATTTCTTGCTTTAAATCTAGTGGATTTTGAATGCTCAGGAATTTTGAGTCAGGATGGTATGAGTTTTACCCAATTGAAAAAAAACCTGCTCATAAAATGATTAATCTTTTAGATACTAGCATTGGGCCATGTTAATTTGAATTAGCCTTTTATTCTGTTTTCTTCTAGTAAGTAGCATTCTCTACAACTTGGAATTCCCTTAATAGGACACAACAATACCCACATTAATTGACATTTTATATGTTCCTGTGTTTTACAAGGCAATTATTTCCTAGGCAAGATTTTATATCTTTAATACAACTGTCAATATGAGAAAAATTTACTTATTGGTAATGAAAAATTTATAAATTTGCATATACTTGTAAAATTTAAGTATATTATCTTTTATTGGTAAATGCTGCTGGCTAATTAACCCCCAGCAACCTTAGTTCAAACTAATTATCACTATTAATCATAAAAGTATAAATGTGAATATAATTAGTCGATTGGCTTAGCCTGCTTCCCAGTTACTGTCATATTTTCATGTATTGTCTTGTAAACACATTGTATGAAAATGAATTTTAAAAAGAAGAGCATGATATGCCATATGACTCATTTTTTAAAGTAAGGGAGTCTGTAGAAAAAAGAGGAAGGAAACAAATACAAAATTAATGGTTATGTGGTTGGTAAATTGATTTTATTTTCTTCTTTATGCTTTTATGTATTTTATGAATTTGAAAGTATAAAGGAGACATTTCTCTGAACAGAAAAACACAACTTTTTTTTTTAAAGGACAGGTGCAGGTAGGAATGAAGTTAAGTAGGTGGGCAGGCAGGAAGAGAGGAAGAAGCAGCATTTTTTTTATTTTATTTTATTTAGTTGTTCATCTTGGCTATTCCCTCGGCCCTCAACAGGAAACTCGTGTCCTTGGGATGTATGTGGACTGTACCAGTCCTCTGGGCCCCAACCATTACTCCACCAGAGTGCACCAAAAGAAGTGACTTTTGAAAAAGGAAACTAAGAATGATGCTCAATGGTTTCTTCACAGTAAGTGAACTGACAGTTGGTGCCAAAGAACATGAGGAGGAAAAGCCCACCTTAATACCAACATCTGAGTATTGAGGCTGAGCCCTGACTTCCTTAATTTAATACCTGTTTCTTTGTGCATTATTAATTACCTAGAATCTTGACACAGTTTCTTTCACCTGTCGCCTCAAGGAAACAAATGCTCTTTATTTTCACCATAAAAAGTCATTCAGTTCAACAAATATTTATAAAGTGCTGCTGTGTTCTGATTGTCAGATAATTAAAATTTTTCCTACTTAATCTAACAAGACTGTTTATAAAAACTAACTTTTACCCTTTCTTGTATTATTTTTCTGTGCTTATACCTTTGAATGGGTATCGTTTCTGGTTTCCAACTTTTTTTAAGAGAGGAAGGAAGGGAGGAAGGAAGAGGAGGAAGAAGCATCTTTATCTATTTAGTTAAGTTTTTTTATTTCAGCTCCAGGTCATTAACCCGGATCCTTGGGCTTTACACTGTCCACATGCAAGCTTCTCAGCTGCCAACCACACCCCACGATTTTTATTCAAATGTCAAATTATGAAAGAATTTCTACTATGGACTTGCTGCTTTTCTATAACGGTTCTCAAATTTTATTTTTATTGTTATAACTTTAAAAACTGTTATCTTAAAATTTCCCTAGTAGGCACGCCCTGATGGAATAGCAGTTTGGTCAACCGCCTCCAAAGTCATGCAGTCCATGTACATCCCAAGCCACCAGGGTTTGCATCCCAGGAACAGGAGGAACAACCAATATGACAACTAAATAAAAATAAAATAATGCCCTTCTTCCCCCTCTCCCTGCCTGTCTGCCTATTTGCCTTCATTCCTGCTTCTGCCTTTCCTTTAAAAATTTTTTTCCCTAATCACTGCTAATATTCCCCATCTTTGATCCAGACTGCCTAGTCCAATACAGTAGCCCCTAAACACATGTAGCTATTATAAATTGAATCAATAAAAATTAAATACATTTGAAAATTTTAGTTCCTCAAGCTACCACATTTGAAATGTTCAGTAATTTCATTTGGCTAGTGGTGATCATATTGCACAGCTCGGATGAGAACATTTCCATCATCGTAGCATGTTCATTGAATGTGCTGCTTTAGCCTCATGGTATTTTTTATGAAACTTCATTCACCTTGTTTCTGTATTTTTTTCCTACTTTCCTTTTACTACTGATTGTGAGAGTTTAAAATAGACAGTATGACCTGTCCTGGTGGCTCAAACTTTGAAGTCTGCAGCTGCAATGTAAATAAAGCCCAAGCACCCAGGTTCCCAGCCCAGGGCCCCAGGGAGCAACGAAGGTGAATGACTAACAAACAAACAAACAAACAAATAAATGCTTCTTCCTTCTCTCTATTCCTACCTGCCTGCTTACTTACCTGTATTCCTGCTAAAAAAAAAAAGGCAGATGGAGAGAGAGAAAGTTTTAAGATGTTGTATGTAAGCATTACATATAAGATGTTTTATGGTAACCACAAGGCAGAAACCTGTAGTAGGTAAGTAGTACCTAGGTAATCTTATATAACTTTAAATCTTCACTATCATGATAAGAAATAATTTTCACATTTTACAGTATAAGCTCAGGTGAATACATTCTGTGCTGTGTGCTCTGAATTTTCTGAATCCAATCATAAGAGCTTAGAAATGTAATTATACTAAAAGATCTGTAATGCAGTAATTCTAAAGGAAAGAAGCATTTTTGAAGGAAGGTCTATAAGTGCTCTTTTGCTTAAAATAAATACCACAAATCTAGATATTTGTTTAATTTAATCCTTTCAGTGAACAATGTTTTTCTTTTTAAATTTAAAGCTGAAAAACATTTGGGCTAAAAATTTATTGCCTTTCATTAATTCATGATAAATTTAAATGGTTTTTATGAATTATATAATCGGATATAAACCAAATATTAAAGAGGAAAGTAAGAATCTGTCATCTTTCAAACTATTCCTAGCTTTTCTATAATTATCTGTTTTTGACAGTCTTTTCTAAAAGCAGGGATAAGATGTATTTTAATAAGGACTAGTAAGCATAAAGTTTTCATAATTGTCTCCTCTACAAAGTTAGACTAATTGTATTATCTGTGTCACCAAATTACATGTCACTCTATCATAGAAACGTTATATTTTTCTGTATGTTTCTTGAAAATAACTTCACTAAAAGATTTTCTTTCAAATTCTTTCCAAATTTTTATCACCATATGGATATTTATATTTGCATGTAGCTTAATATAATGACTATAAAAAACATGATATATTATCAAACTAGAGTAATAATACTTGCTAACACAATTTGTTAGTGTATTGGAAAAATATTTTCACATAATGACGAATGACATATTCAGTGAAAGTTAATATATTACGTGGGCAAGCCCTGGTGGAGTAGCAGTTATGTCCGTTGCCTCCAAAGGACACAGGCCACATGCCTTTGGGTTTAAGTCCTGGGTCCCAGGGGAAAAACAACCAGTGTGACTAACTAAATGGAAATAAAATAAAGTGCTTCTTCCTCTTTTCTGTTCCTGCTTACCTGCCTACTCACCTACATTCCTGTCTGTACCTTTCCTAAAAAAATAAAAAATAAAATATAAAAGTTGCATTCACCTAAGAATACATCACCATTGTGTAAATTAGACTTTTGAATCCTAAAGTTAAATATATTTTTGAGAAAAATTCCCAGATAGGAGCTTTGCTAATTCCTGCTTCAATATTAAAAGACTGAAAAAAAGAGAGACATTCTTTTGAATAGTTTAACAAAAAATCTAACCTGAATAACAGAACTTTTTTTGCCAGAATGAGAAGAGGCTAACTATGATGTTTTTTAAGTTAATTCATATATCTACTATGTGGCAAAGCATGCTATCCTAACATTCAGTTTGTGTCCTTATCAACTGGTACTATTCAAGAAAATTGACTACCTCTTTTGCCAAAGCTTGTGCCTAAATACTTGGAACAAATATCATTTTCATTAAAATAAGTGATTAATTGCTATCGTAAAAGACATAAGTAGAAACTAAGTTACAAATTCCTGACTTTTGGGGGCACACTAGCATCAACCTTTTTTTATCTTAAATGAGTTATATGACATGCATTCATATTCAAAAGTGAACTCATGATAAATTTTGAAGCCCTCAAAAATTATTTTACATTTTTAAGAAATTATTTGATTATTTATTTTGTTTACATTGCTATATGATTTTCGGGTATTGAATTAACACTTCCTTAGGCATATACCATACATATATCTCCTAGCTTCTTTATTCAGTCATCTGTTGAGTATTTAGGTGGTTTCCATGTCTTGGCTATTGTAAATCGTGCTACAGTAAACAAAGGGATGCATATATGCATACCTAAAAGTGGGATTGCTGAATCTGATGGTTAGTTCCATTTTTATTTTTTTTGAGGAATCACCACACTGTTTTCCAAAGAGGTTGCACTTACATTCCCAACAACAGTGTGGAAGGGTTCCTTTTTCTCCACACCCCCTCCAACACTTTGTCTGTTTCTAGTCCTTTGATATAGACCTTTATCATAGATGTAAAATGGTAACTCATTGTAATTTTTATTTGCATTTCTCTGATGGAAATACCAAGCATTTTTTCATTTGTCTGTAGACCAGCTGTATATCTTCTCTAGAGAGGTGTCTATCAGCTCTTCTGCCCATTTTTGAGTGTGTCATTTGCTCTTTTGTTGTTGAGGTATACAAGCTCTTTATATAATAGTGTTGGAGAGTAAGCTCTTATCTGATGTATGCTGTGAAAACTATCGTAAATTCTTGAGATACAGGATATGGGTACATTCTTGGAGTAATAAAAGCAACATTGTAAGCCCTTGAACCTGAATTTCCTCAAAGACCATACATATATAAGTTGCTCGATTTAGTCACTATTTTGTAATATTCAGTTAAGCTCTCTCCAAGATTTACTCACTTGTCTAGATCCAGCAATGCCTGACTTTGATGCATTTCTTTTGGAGGAGCAAGTGAGATTTACCTTCTCTCTTTTTAAATTGCTTTTTAATAAAGGGGAGAGTTCAACTACCTATACTATTCAGTTAATCTCTTAGAAGGAACATTTTTCAAGTGAACACTAAAAGTTGGCCCCAGGAAGGAAGTAATAAAATGTGTTCACCAAATAATATAGGAGTGTCTCTTCTTTGGTAGAGGTTACAGATGCGGTGGAAAATATAAAGTGACCTGGGGAGCCTCATAGTCTTCATGGAGCTTATGCTCTGGAAGGACAAACTGTAAGAAATATCAAAAGTGGATCATTACAAATTGCGAAGGAGCACTTAGGGAAAAAGGCAAAGATTCTGAGAAAGAATAACAGGGGCAACTTTCTTTAGATGGACTGCTTGTGGAAACTGCTCTATGGAGGTGATATTTGTGGTGAGAGTTCTCTTGGGAATTGAGGGAGTCCAGCAAATGATCACTGAGAAATAAGAACAAAAGAAAAAGGAAAGCAAAAGCAGGAAGGAACAGGTGCTTCAAAGGCACTCACCAAAGGACACTTTCATTAATACATTCATTCCATTTTATTGAGCACCAACTCTGAGCCAGAGACCTGAAGATAAGAAAGATGATGGATGAGTCATGTGACACTTAGGTAGTTATATAATGAAGAAACTGACAAATTTGATATCATAAGACATTTCTACTTTTTGATAGTTAAAAACAAGACCTAGACCAAGCTAAAAGACAAACCAGGTGCACCCTGGTGGAGCAGCAATTAGGCCAGTCGCCTCTGAAGGAACAAGCGTCATCCCCCTGGTTTCGAGTCCCAGGGCTGGGGTGGGAAACAACCAGTGTGAACAACTAAATAAAAATAAGGAAATATGGTACTTCTTCCTCCTCTCTCTTTCTCTCTGCCTTCATTCCTGCTTGTGTCTTTCTTAAAAAAAAAAAAAAAAAAAAAAAAAAGACCAAAGACTGAGGGGAAAGTTCTAGAATATATGACAGATTAAGAATTTTTTTTGTATTGACAAAGTATGGGAAAACAGGTATTCTCTTTTGTCATAGGTGTAAGTGAAAGTTGATGTTGACTTTTATAAAAATAATTTTTCAGTGAAATAGCAGTTGCATTGCCACATCAAATAAGTTTCAGGTGTGCAGTATCATAAATCACCAACTCTTTGTATTACAATAAATTCACCAGATGTTGACTGTTTAGAGAACAATTTTTCTCCAAATGTATGGAAACATACATTCTGATGTGGTAGTTTTAGTTCTGAGATGTTACTTTAAGTAATGATTGAAAAGTAACTAAAACTTTGATAATAATACAAAGTTTATAGTGTTGTAAAATAAGGAGTCTCCTAAACATTCCATCTAGGGGACTGAGTGAATAAATTGTTACCGCTCTACAATGGTATACCAGTTACTACAGAGCCATTAAAACAGATAATGTGCATCAAAATATTGACAAGACAGCTGAAAAATAGTAAGTGAAAAGCATTTATGAAATAGTATGCAGGGTACTTATTTATAGTTATAAGTAAATATTGATAAGCAAGAAACATTACACTCATATTATTTTGTATATGTATGTTTAGAGGAAAGTCTATAATGATATACTCCAGACTTTTAGACATTGGACATGAAATTATGAATGAATTACATTTTCTACCCCATGGCTTTCTGTTTGTTTAAATTGTATTTGTTTCAAGATGTATTACTTTCGTAAAAAATCTGAAAAGTTATTTCCATTCTGAGAAAAAAACATTCAGAAGGAACTAAAAAGTTATGTTTACCCTTTTGTAAATAATCCCACACTAATTTCAGTTCCCTGTTTCTAAGCAAACCCAAAAAGGTAGGCTGATTAAATGGGAAGGCTGTGGCAATACTGGTCAGTTAGCTATTTACTTATATTACTAGCTATGCTGTTTGTTGGTTTGTCATTTGTCTCTTCCTGCTGGAATTTAAGCTTCATGAGAGCAGGGACTGTTATGTTTCCCGCCCTATCTCTTGGGTCTAGAACTGCCTGACTCAGAGTTGGTGCTCAGTAAAAATGGCATGAGTGTATTAACGAAGTTCAAGAAGGCCTAGGTCTCTTGGTGAGTGCCTTCAGAAGCACCCGTTCCTTCCTGCCTTGCATTTCCTTTTTCTATTGTACGTATTTCTCAGTAATCACTTTGCTGGCCTCCCACAATTCCCATGAGAACTCGCACCTCAACTGTCCTTTCATCTTCCTGCCTCCATCACTACCAGGGTACTCTTAGGCCTCTTTTTCCCTCCAGGCACCAAACCTAAAAGAAGCCTCTTCCTGGGCTTCCACTGATCCACCTGAGTTCCGTTGGCTGCCTGACCTTTAGAACTCCCTTTCTAATGCTAATTGGCATCCCAGTTTTTTTATGGTTTTTTTTTTTTTCTCTTAAGAGAAGAGATGTTACTATGGTTCTTTCCTTTTGTCTTCTCTCCTACCCACCGTGTCATTTCAGTTGGTTTCGTCAACTGCTTCTCCTCAGAGAATTCTGCTCCCTTCCCACTGTAGTTGCTGCAGACAGATCTTTTGCCTTCTCTGTTGGTGCGATTCCAGTTGCCTAAAGTGGATGTTATTGTCATTGCTGCTACTGCGATGGGGGTTTATTAGATCACTGCTCGTCTGGTTGGCCACGTGCTCGCCTTTTCCTATCCCCTGCCATTGCCCGCCCTTTCCTGAGCCTGTCCTCTTATTTCTTCTCCAGTCCTGTAATCGGAAGGGAGATGCTTCCTCTGTCTTTAGGGGGTAAGGGCGTGGAGGCCTGAGTCCCTGAGTAACCAAGGCTCACTTACCCATCTGCCTTTCCACAGTACCCTCTCCTCTTCTGGGAAACAGCACCCAGAGTCCCTCTGAGATGGCAGCGGTCTTTTCTGGTGGTGTCAGATACAATGGATAATGTATGAGGATTCTATCACGTATTTTTTTATCACATATGTGCTAAACTGAGTGAACCGTGTCATGTTTACTAACCTGGAAATACAATCATCATTGTAGTACTCTTTCTTTGTGGGGGGAAAGTGTTTTAAGTTCAAAATAATTTAAATTAAACTTTACCTTAATGCCTTCCTAAGTTAGGAACTTAAATTTGAGCTTGGATGTATTTTAAGCCAAATATTTACTGATTAACAAGAGAAAGTACATAAAGAAAAGGAAATTTGATTCTTCTTAATTATTAATAGAACAAACTAAATTATAATTACTGCATTTGATTTTTTAACACTAGTTTATGTTCCCAAGAATGTAGTGTACCTATCTTTTCTTGCTTTCTAGGTTATTAAGGCTTTTTTTCAGTATTATAAAGAAAGGATATTAAATCATTTAGACTCAGAATTTGTTTTATAAATGATGGAGTATGATTTATCCTTGATCGCTAGCTTTTGAAGTTTAGATTTGAGTTTATTGGATTTATAACACAATTTCAAAATACAAAGTTAATCTGCTCATTCAGTAGTGAGCAAACTGCACATACAGAGCCAGATTCATTTATCTGACAAATATGTATTGAGCAACTTGTATGTTCTAGCAACTGAGTGTGGGGGAAGGAGTGGAAGAAGGAGGGAGAAAGGGTATTCAAAAACCTGTTCCCTGAAAGCACAAATTGTATCAGCATTTGCCCTCTACCTTAGAAATCCTGCTTCTGGAAATCTACTCATAATCATCTGATGAGACTATGTAACTTAGCGCAGAGGTATTTGTAATAGAAATACTAAGTATGACACCATGAAAGACTATAAACACCCCAACTCTGCCTGTGAATGAGCCATGGCCAGGGCACACAGTGGAGGTTGTCACCACACACTCTATAGCTGGAAAGCAAATCCCAGTATCGCCATGTCTCCGTGGGCAGGTTTGGGTTGTGTTCTAACTACCTATTAAAGGGTTCTTAATAGGGAGCATTTTCTGTGAACCCATGAGACCTATAAGGAGGCAAGAAATGCTGTTGGCTGTGGAAATGGAAAGACTCAGATAGTAAGGTGAAAAAAAGAATCATTTTAGCAAATGTACACAGTTGTGTGAGTGACTCTGATATAGTGCTTCTGGCTAAAGTGCTGTTTCTCACCAGGAGGATGTCTCAAGTAGTTCTTCATCCCAAGATCCTGCCAACTGATGCACATTGGCTATGGCAGAGAGGCAACTTTGAGAGTTAACTTTCAGGGTTGCCAGTTAGCTGGATGTCCCCTCGCTATGTACATGCAGTGGAGGGTCACCGTAGAGCTTACCCATATCTTAACGTGTAAAGAAGGGACTAAGGTGAGACCGGGTTGAAACAAGGTAGAGCTTCTCAGGGCCATGGGAACACGAGTCAGGCAGCACTCTACTGAACCCAGCTGTATGCTAAGCCCTGTGTGTGGTGCTCTGAGAACTATATAAGGCAGTAATAGGAGCAAAATGAGATCACAGTGAAAGAGTTTTAAGTCTTGGTTAATTATGATCCTTGACTAGTGCTCTGAGCATGTCCATTAAACATTAACAATAGAACTGAGGTTATCAGTGGGGAAGAGGTAGGGAACACGGGATAGTATGAGTTCCATAGACAGTGGAGAAAAACTATTGGTAATTTGGTGGTAGATGTGGTGTGCTGTCATATATTTGATGAACAGTGCATCTTAACCACTAAACATTATTTTGTAAATCAAAGTACCTCAATTAAAAAAAATGTACATTAGACATCCAAGTGAAGATATCAATTAGATGATTAGACACCTGATCCCGGCACTTGAGGAGTGATCATACCTGAAATATAATTTTATGTTCTTCAGAATATATAGATAATATTTAACTCATAAGGTTGGAAGCTATTATGAATGAATAAATATTTAGGAGGCCACAGGTCTTGTTGTATTCTTACATCAATTCTTGGGGAGGGCACCCTCCGTGCCTCATTTTTTCATTCTCTATGCAGGCTCTGTAAAGCTGCAGCTGTTCCTTCTCGAACTCTGTGTCTCACCTCTTCTTGACCATCTCCTCTTCTTTCCTCCCTCAGCCTAGGAGAGAACTCTTTTCCCTACAGCAGCTGGCGGATAATAGTTCAGTAAATGTTAGCAATCATTCACAGATGGAGCTTCCTCTTTCCTCCAGGGCTCCAGCCTCACTGTCATTTCTTTCCCACTCTTGAGGACCAAGTCTAGAAAGCCATAGGGACCTGACATAACCTTCTCTCCCAGGGATTATGGTCTTCTCCTTTCTTACCCAAGGGAGCAAGATGAGATTTTCTTTGTCTCCCGCCAGAAAAGTTCAATTAAGTAAGACTAAAAATGAAGTGACTAATCACTTTTCATTAGTGTTTAACTGCCAAATTTCTTCTTCAATTAAATAACTGTTTCTTTATGCTTATAGGTCTTTTTAGCCCCCATATATATGCAAATTCATTTATTTTATTAAAGAAAATACCACTTGCAAAGCTACTAATGATTTGAGTTCTATGGTTAATTCATTTTAGTGACATTTTGAGATTTCATAATTAATGTGGCTCAAGTTCAAACAAAAAAAACTCAATGCTAGAAATTCCCAGCCAACAAAGAATTTAAACAAATCTTACGATTGTCCTTTCAAATGACAAGAGCCACTGAGATCAACATCTTGCAATTAGAAATGTTTTGAAAAAATGCAGGAGAAAAGTTCAAGAACACATGTCAAAACAACAAGACTCAATCTATATTTTCATTATTGTAATTGATCAAAGGATGTTTGCAATAGATTTGAATGTGAATAAATTAAATGTGACATTGATTTGGCAGAGTTACACTAGTGATTGGCAAGCACACATAGCATAACAGGAGCAGCGTCTGCTAAAGAAGAACTTGCTGGTTGTTGTTTCATTCTAATAGAGTTCTCAGCAGCCCAGCGCCATCATACTAACCCCAACTCTGTCAGTTGTTTACTCTTTGGTTTCTAGTCTGGTCAAGGCAAGAATAGATTCATTCTGGTTTACTACTCCAGCAGGCATTGCTTTGGGTCTGAGCACAGAGTACCCTCAGGTGCCCTATGCACCCCCCACCCCCTTTTTTTCCTCTTCCCTCTTTCATGGATGGAACAAGTGTGAGCTAATAGCTTATTATTTCATCATTCTGGTAGTTCAACCTGTAAAACTAGACAATGCAGTTTAATTAAACAATTGGGCAATGTTTTCAAGCTTAGGTATTACTATAGC
Source organism: Solenodon paradoxus (assembly GCA_004363575.1). Classification (NCBI taxonomy): domain Eukaryota; kingdom Metazoa; phylum Chordata; class Mammalia; order Eulipotyphla; family Solenodontidae; genus Solenodon; species Solenodon paradoxus. The sequence goes on along the minus strand of RJWH01000359.1, from coordinate 818,156 downwards.
ATTTGCTAGACCTGAATTGTTGGTATCTTACAAACTTGACATTGTAAAAAGAATATTCAGCCTGGAACATTTTGAAACAGTTGTAAACCAAATTCTCATTATAATTATGTTGCTTAGGGGGTGGGAAGGGAATGTGGCATATTGGGAGGCTACTTTCCAAATGAGACCTAATGTCTATGGTTTGCAGACCTGAAACCTACATCAGGCCAAATTTTGACTTATAATCTATTTATTAAATCTTTTTGTTTTCTTCAAAATGATTTTTCTTAACATTTACTTCAAGGCAATGTACTCATACTTTAAAATTTTTAATATTCATTCAAGTAAAAATAATTCATTAACATGTAGAGTTTAAATTATGGAAAGAAATTAATAGTGCTATCAAAGTCAAATATATTTATACTATATATAGCACATGTCTGGCAAGAGGCGAAATATGCATGGATTAGGGAGAATGTATTTTAGTAACTTAAATATTTCATAAGGTTGATCTGTTTCTAAGGCCCTACTTGGATTGTATCGTTACCTGATGTGTGCTTTGAAAAGTATGTATCCAGCTCCAATAGTTATTAAAGATATATTTACATTAACTTTGGTCACAAATATATTGCTAATTTTTAATTAATTTTAAAACTCCCATTCCTTTTTTTATGTAATATAATTTGATCATTATGATATGATCATGGTTTTATTACCACAGAAGACTAAAAAGAAAAAATTCTAGTGACATGGGCAATTTTTTATATATATTCTAACTGCTTTTTTTCCCTAGGTAGATTTAACAACTTTAAAATAATTTTATGTTTACATACTAAAGGACTGACCCCTAACTTCATTCCATTCTATCTATATAAACATTTTCAAAGTAATCTAGAAATTTATTATTATGAAATTTTACTTAACGTGCTTGTCACACCATCAATATCCTATATATGTATAGCGAGTATTACTGAAACACTCCTTGATAGTAGGTTGAAACTAAAGAGAGCAATAGGATTAGGGGATTGATATCTTGAATTATATCATGAAAACCATTATTAACTTTTATTTAAACACATATAATGGCACATACAAATAAGCACACTAAATATTAGTGATATTTTATATATTAGTATTAATGATTAATTTATAATTTGTAGTTGTCTTCCCTTATTCACTACATGTATGTATAATAACATGAAATTCCTAAAATGTTTTTGTATGTATGCTTAAATCTGAATCCAAATATTTAATTTCCTTTAATAGTATAGATTCAGAATTGTTTGCTTCCATACTTCTGACTCCAGCATGGCCCCAGAGATACAAAATAACTTGGATACCTGAGACAAAAAAATTTCTAGTTAACCTTTTTAACTCACCCAGATATTTCTCAGCCTTCCTCTTTCCCCACTACTTTTCAAATAATCTGAAATTTATTCTGGTCATATCTTCATCAGAAAGCACTTATGGTCAGCTCTCTCCCTTCTCTCTCATACACAGTGCAGCTCCACGGTCCAGGTTTGCATTGCCTTGGTTTTCGTTTATCTCTTCCAAGACATCATCACAGAGACCGCTAGTCCTGTTCTGTCATTTGCTTTGCCTCTTTGATAGTCCCAATATCCAGTTCTGTTACCTAATACCTCCTACAGTAATAACAGTATATTAGGACTGCACTATCATTATCCTCACTAACTTGGAAAATTCATGTATACCGGAATTTCACATACGGGACCAAATGATTAGAGTGGGATTATATATCATGCCTAAGATGTTTGAGTCAACTTGTTAGGAAAAACTGCACTTTTAATCTTATCTTTTTGTCTGTATTTTATTAATTTAAAAAACTTTTAAAACTTTTTTTATTATCACGCATAACAATTTACAACATTAAGTAGAAAAATAGTGTAGCCACAAAAATGTCTTTCGAGCAGGCCTCTTAGCAAAGTAGTGGCATTGGAATTAACTTGAGGTACAAACCTTATGGGGCTTGAGTTCACATCAATGAATTAATAAATAGCACACAATAAATAACCTTTAACGTGTCTCCAAAAATAGTGGTGAATTTGTTAAAACTATTCAAGCTTTTCCATTTTTGTCAGTTTTCTTCAATATAATCCTTCACAAAAGTGATAATTCATTATTTGACATAGAAAAATATATGAATTCCAACAAGTAATACATAGTAGTTTGTGCCAATGAATGCATCTGTTTTTTCATTATATAGGCTCCATAAACAACTCAGGCCTAAGCTAATTTGCTCCAGCTGAACTTTCTTGCTGCTTATTGAAACGGATTGTCAGAGGACAATAGTCATTTATAATAAAATTTAGGGAAAGTTCTGAAATAACAGATTCTGATACAGCTCATGCTTTCTCTGTTGCTATCATGTATCTCTTCTTCCCTGAAATTGCTTGAGAATAATGTCCTTCAAAACTTCATTCCAAGAGACTCTTTGATATGACTTTCACAGAGTGGGGCTGATCTCATACATGATGACTTTCTCAGTGTCAACTCAACTGGACTCAGCATCTGATGGAGAAGGGCCTTTGTTGACAAGCCAAGGTAGCCAGGACAATGGTGTAAGACATGAAAGGTTTGGTGGGCAGAGGCACTTGGTCAAACGGGACTAGGTAGGGAATGAGGCACTGTCTGCCTCCCAGAAGTGCTGTTCATTTAGGGGTTGTGTGTGTTTGCAACAGTCCTCTTATCCTTCAACCTGTGTTTCTCAACTAAAAGATAACATATCTTTGGAAAGCTTGGTAGGGTCATGGTCATGATAAACTTCAATATCCATAGCCATAGATCTTTTACCCTTTGTTTTCCCTTGAGAGGAGAGAGAGAGGAGGAAAGAGAGAGAGGAGGAAAAAGTATTAAAGGAAGGAAGAAAGAGGAGGAAAAATATCTTTTTATTTAATTAATTGTTCATTTGGTTTCTCACCTTTGCACTGAGTCTCAAACCCAAGTCCTCCGGCTCTATGTGTTTTGTACACCAGCATCTCAGCCACCTGAGCCACAGAGTTGTCATGGACAATATGATGATGGTCTTGATGTGCTCAAAGAAACTGGAGTGAGTGGACATGGAATTCCAGTCATCCAGCACCTAGCAGAGTGTCCAAAAGTCTGTCATTTCCCCCTACGATGAAGTCCTTTATTCAGGTCATATCTGGTGCTATTTAAGTTTCCATCCTATATGATTTTCCTTCAGCCTGAAGTATTATTTCCCTTAGTGTTTCTGATAGTAGAGGTTTGCCTTGAACACATTTGCCAGAAAATGTTTTTACACCTACATTTTTGAAGAATATTTTCACTAGCTCTAGGCTTCTAAGTTAGCAGTTTTCTTTCAACATATTTAAGTCAAATATTTCATGGTTTTATATCTTGCATTGTTTCTGATAAGAAATAAGTGGCATTTCTTATCTATGTCTCCTGTGTTTTTTACTGTAGCTTATTGCTTATTTTAAGATATTTTTAATCATTTGTTTTTAGCAATTTTATTCAGATGTACTTCAGTTTGTGTTTATACTGGTGTTCTTAATTTATCGGTAATATAGATTTATTCTGAATATTTTTAGTCATTTTCTCTTCTCCCTGTCTCTTCTCTGGGACTCCAATTACATGTATATTAGACTGCTTGGTGTTTTCCCACTGCTCATGGCGGCTGTGGTTCAGTTTTTAAGCTTTCTCTCTCTTACTTCAGTTGAATAGTTTCCATCATTGCCTTGTTTTCAGATTGACTTATTTTCTTCTGCTATGTCTAATCTGCTATTAAAAAAAAATCCATTAAATTTTTCATTTCATGTATTTTACCTCTAGAAGTTCCATTTGGTTCTTTTTTATAGTTTCTATTTCTTGTCTCTGTTCATTTTTCTTTTAAACCTTTGAACTTTATATATTTATACTATCTGTAGTAAAGTCCTTGTCTGTTAATTTCATCATTTCTATCATGTCTGGGTCTGTTTCTGACCAGTTTTAGATCAAGCTTTACTTCTTTGTTTCTTATTTGGTTGATGAATATTGAAATCATACATTGTTTACTGTCTGATTTTATCATTTTCCTTTTAGCATTGTTGAGTGTTGTTTTAGAGTGTGTTCATTTACATATGAATCAGCCCAAACTTTTAGGAGTGTGAATTTTAAATTTTGTTGGGGTCGATCTAGAGCAGTGCTGTCAAATGGTTTATGTAATGATGGAAATGTTTTATATCTTCATTTTCCAGTATGGTAGCTGCTAATCACATTTGATTGCTAAATGCTCTAATTAAGTACATCTAGTGTAATGGAGGAACTAAAGTTTTCAATTTTAATTTATAATAATTAATGTGGCTAGTGGCCACTATATGAAACGGTGATCTAGTTACCTCTGTTCTCATACCAGCTTGTCCTTATTCCTAAGAGTGACCTTTCTGAAGTCTTTCTACTGAATGTCCCTGATGTTTGATGAGGCATCTCTGACTTATTAGAACTTGGCTATCTCTTCTCTGGCAAGCTCTGGTTCAGTTTTTAGGTTTTTAGCCCGAAATTGACCTTCCTGGCCTTGTAGAGTTTCACCCTCCTCACATACAGCTTCATATTTAGCTGAACACTCAAGTGGGCCTCTGTGGAGATTTCTATAACTCTTTGTGTATTCTGGTACCCTACCCCACAAATTCTAATACAGAGCTTATCTTATTTGTGTCCCTTCTCTTGGGGATCACAATACTCCATTGCCTGTTGTTTACTACTTGAAAAGTTTAAAAAGTATTTGGTCCAATTTCCTAGTTATTTATGGCAAGAGGACTAGTCTGGTACCAGTTACTCCATCTTGTTCTCAATCCAGTACAGTATGTCTTAGTAACGCCTCTGTTCTCAATCCAGTGGTAATTACTGATGCCTTTGTTGGAAGTCATCATATATTAAAATACTATGTGTTTCATATTTGCAAAATTATGAATTCTGTCTTTTTTTTCCCTCATAAGAATACTAGTTCATGTGGGGATTCCACTGTTTACAAAATATTCACAACAAATAGTTATTCAATGTATGTCACAAATTAGGTTAACATTTCAGTTGTTTAAACAAAAGCATTAGTATTCAGACTACATTTCTACCAAGATGCGGGAGAGGGATGGATATGTTTGGTATGTTTAAATATTTTAGTGGAATGGAATAAGCTATCACTATTTTAAAATCCACCTGTACTGCCTTGAGTTGTCCTATTACTTAGAGCAGCCCATTTAAGAGACAGTATTGTTATCTCCATTTTACACATGAGGGAACTGAGACAAAGAGGTTAAGTAACATTGACAGGGTCACAAAGCTAGTAATTAGGATTTGTAGGCAAGTTGTCTTGCTTCACTGCCCATATTCTTAGCCACTGTTAAGATCTTCAGAAGACCTAACAACGTGAACAGTATACATGAGTGTTTGAAGTGTAGATATTTATAAATACACAGTCACTTTATTCCTATTTGCAAATAAACTGAAAAAAGGTAAGAGACTCTCTTGGGGCCAGAGCTAGTAGGATGTAGATTTGGGGTTGAAACTGTATCTTGCTTATCATCACAGTGCTAGTTTTTAACAGGAAAAAGTGAAATAATGAAAACAATATAGAGACTAAGTAAATCATGGTACAATGCAAGTGAAAAAAATACCATACACCATCTTTTTTTTTTTTAAATGTTGAATAGTTATTGACAGAAATAGCAGTATGTGAAAGGATAAATATTTCTTCTAAACATATAAACATATAAAAAAGACACACTTGTTCTTGGGTTCCCCCTAGACAAATACTGAAACAAACATACTGTTTTTATTGATAAACATATTGAGACTGAAAGTGATGTTATTCCAAGGAAATGTAAAGAAAAATTCTTATTTCATGGTAGTTTCTACTATAAAGTAGGCTTTCTACAAAATGATGTGTATTTAAGTCTACAAATTCCTCTTTTTCCACCTAACTACTTTCATTTTATCTATTCCAAATATTTACAAAACTAGATATACTTTTATAAATGATTGACATTCTGTTTAATTTTCCTGGAAACTGCTTGCAGGGCTCTGGTAACAGTTTTTTTAAAGGAAATCCTTTTTCTAGGAAATATTAGTCTCCATGTTTTTTAACTGAAATTTTTTATCTTCATATGTTAAAATTATGAACATACTCGGATTGGCTCTGCATTTGCCTAAATAACTGTTAAAAGAAAGAAACTGACTTGGCAGTGATGGTGAGTAGAGAAATTATGTGAAGGCAAAGAAAAAAAAAGAACAACTCTTTATCCTCTCTTTCCTTTTATGCAAAAGGCATAGGCTTGTACCAGCTATCCAACCGCAGCAGTACAATGAAGTAAACGAAGTAGTCATGGGCAGCTTCAGACAATGACTGAGTCTCATACCACAATCAAGCTGCATGCCAGTTCTCTGTAGCTTCTTGCTGCTTGTGGTGGGTTTACTAGAAGGTTCAGCCAGGTCCTGCACCTTTCATTCTGCCTCAGAAAGAGCTTCTATGAAGACACAGCAGTTTTTTAGAGGATGGAATCTGTAAAAATATTTTCATCTACTTCCATTATTTCCAGTATAATATTGAAGGATTTACTTTGTGAATTTCTAAAAGAAGGACAAAGTCTGGCCTCTCTTCCACACTTACAGCACTGCCCCTAAACTCATAGTTACTGTGGTTATTAAACCACTCATGGAGAACTAGTCTGTGGTAATGACATTACAACTGACATTTCCCTCAAGGGAAAGAATTGCTTTGAGTGGGAAATCACACTAGATGGGCCCTTCATTACGTCTAAAAGTCTAGGTGTGCCGTGGTGGCCTAGCGGTTAAGGTAACTGAGTGTATCCAAATACATCCCAAGGACACAGGTTCAAGATCCAGGACCAGTGTGGGGATCAACCAAGATGAACTAAATAAAATTAATGTTTCTTCCTCTTCTCTCTTCCTACTTACCTGCCTACTCAACTTCATTCCTGGCTGCATCTTTCCTTTAAATAAATAAAAATAAAAGTCTATGACAGTGTAATCCACAGACACCTTTTTTCTCCTTGAACTACAGACCATTCTTTTAAATATCAGTGCTTACATTTTCAAAGGACTATTATTATTTGAAATTCACTTTTGAAATAGAAAGGTGGCTTGATACACTTAAGTTCCTAGATTTTGCTTTAAATAATTTTTTAAGATTAATATTTTAAAAATACCTTGAGATTGTTTTTCGCAATGTCAGATATTACATTAACATTTAATTTTTTCACAGACATATTAAAGAAAAACCAGAATACAGATAAGCGAAACATTAAAAATTCACCCATTCAGAAAGAATTATTAAGATAGAAGAAATCAATAAAGATAAAAGATGTAATTACTATTTTTCATGTTTTTAAGATGAACATATTTTCAGATTTTAGTATCTCTGAAATCAGGATGTGTGGTGTTTAATTGCCTTTCTTTAGTGATAGATAGAACAGTGCTTCTAAATGCTTCTAAAACTTCACAGTCTTGGTGCACCCTGGTGGAGCAGCGGTTAGGTCAGTTGCCTCTGACGGAGCACAGGGCACATAACCCTGGGTTCAAGTCCTAGGCCCAGAGAGGGGGGAACAACTAAATAAAAATAAAATAAAATGCTTTCTCCTATCTCTTCCTGCCTGCTTGCCTACTCTCCTTCATGCCTGCCTGCACCTTTCCTTTAAAAACAGAAAAAAAACTTGACAGTCTTGTATTCAATGAAATATAGTCCTAGATTATTTGTAATCTGAAATATAGATCCTTAGTAACAGAATAGCAAGTCTGAAAGACACACTGCATTGCACAAAGCTTGTACTGATTCAAGAAAGCATTTCCAGTACGCAAAGTGCCTCTGTGGAACCTGTGACTAAGGCATGTTGAACTTGAATTCTCTTCCTGTCCTCCCCCTCACTGGAACCACTCCAAAGAAAGGGAAATAGATAGGGATTAGTTCTGGCATTATACAAACTGGCCTTAGTAGCTACGCTTTAATTCCCATAGTAAAAAGAATGGTAGGGCATCTTCTTGAGGCCATCTCTCCTTTACTTATCTCTGGTGTAAAGTATAATCACTGTTAACTACTTTCGAGGCAGAAAAATAGGTGTTAAGCTTAGACGATCTTTGATAAGAGTGTTAGACAGGCTCTTGTGTAAAATTTCTGGTTGAGTAGTTTATTTCACTTATTGGGTAGTAAATATTTCTCTATTGTCTTTTTTTTATTACAGTATATGAGGACAGAGCTGTTTAATTCCTGTAACACTAATACATAATCAGATTTGTTTTCAAACTTAGTTTTCATATATTTATTTATATATTATATATTTAAGTGCAAAGTCAGTATCGTGTGTATTTACTTTTTTATTGGCTGTTTTCATCAAATGTGCATTTTGGATTTACTTCAAACTAGAAATGTAATAATTTCTTCCATTTATATACACATGCAGGAAATATTAAGGAATGAAAAATACAGAGAAGAAATTAAAATAAAAAGCAAAGATTTTTATGAAAAAGAAAAACTCCTTAGTAAGAAGAGCGAGAAGCTCTTGACCCCACCAGTTGAAACTCAGATTAAAGGACACGCCTCTGCTCCTTACTTTGGAAAGGAAGACCCCTCAGAGGTACCTGCCAGCACGGGCAAAAACTTTCAGCCAGGATCCTGGATGCCACAAGATGGCAAGAGCCATAATCAATGAATGCACCATGGTAAAATCACTGTATTTAAATGTATATAACTGTTTTAATAAATAAAGTTACTGTGTATTGTCTGACTGTATAACAGTTTTCTATTCCATTAAGAATTTGAATTTAGTATGCATAATCCCATCATGTTTATGCACTATGGAAGCCTAACTTCTTTTAGACTTACATCCTTCATTTTAGTCATCATTCTATATTAATGAATCTGCTTAGTTTCCCTCTTCTTAGATTGTTCTCTTGAGAAGTGGCATGTAGCTGTAAAGGTTCAGTACGTTTTGGACCCTGATGATTATCCAATATAGGTCTTGGTAAAAATAATAATGGTAAAATAGTAGGCTCTCTGAAGTGATCAAATATAAAAGAAAGAAAAATGAAAGAACTCCTATGTCTAGAGATGCACTCTAAGATTCTGAAGGACTAATCAAAAATATGAACTTGGATAAAATTTAGTTGATAAATGAAAAAGAAACTTTTAATAAAAACCTTGAAGAGTAGATGGGACAAAAACTAGTTTATGGTGGGATTGAGGTTGGAATTTGAACAGAGAAATTAAGACTAACAGTAGACAATTCATCATAAGTTTGCAAGAAGTTAATAGGGAAATGGAACAATAATTGGAATTCCATGATGTTTCCATGATGTTAAAGATTACTTTGAGAAAATGAAAAATGGAGGGGTGGTGTCAGAAAGTAATTTTAAGTATTTTTGAAGTCATACTTTTTTTGAAGTGCACAACCGTTTCTGTTGCTAAGACAGAGTTCTAATTCTAGTAATTAAGGTGTTTGGCATTATACTAAGTACTCAGTAAATATTTACTGAATAAAGGACCCACATTTTAATGCTCTGAATAATAAGAAATCCTTAAGTGCTAATGAATTTCTAAAAACATGAGTTAAGATTTTTATTTAATAGAAGGTAAAAATTTAGTAAAGAAAAATCTATACTGCGGGCCCTGGTGGCATAATGGACAATGCCACTGGATGTAGTCCACATACATCCCCAAAACCCAGGTTCAAAGCAGGGGAGAGGGAGGAACAACAGTCAAGGTGAACAACTAAATAAAAATAAAAAATGCTTCCTCCTCTCTCTTCCTGCCTGCCTGCACCTTTCCTTTGAAACAATAAAAAAAACCTACAGAAAAATATAACTTTATAAAAATATCATACTAAAACAAATAATCACATAATCACTTATAACATTGAATAACAAAAAGAAGCCCCCCTAAAGTCATAAATAATACTAACATTCCAGGAACCCTATTAATAGGTTAACCATTTTGTCTCTTTACATTACAATTTTTTTTTTTTTTTTTTTTTTTTTTGCTGAACCAAAAGGAACTAATCACTAGACAATATAAAGAGGGAAAAATTATAGTATAATTGGGTTGTAAATTAAGATGTTCTTAAATCCTGGATTACAGAGAAAACTGTCAATGTTCTAATATGCTACATATTTCTATTTCCAAATGCCTAATTTATTAATTGTATTCTATAACATCTTTTGTAAATGTTTGCCGTATTTATAAATGAGGTTACATTTAATTTTCGTTTTTATGGTCTTAATTTTCATGTACACAGCAAAAAAAACTTTAGCCAAGAGTTCTTGTGGGCAGTTGCTTTATATTGCAGTAAGATGATACTGGCCCATAGTAGTAAAGCATGCACTTTCCTTTTGATTTTGAGCTGGGAATGAAGTTCATAGAAATCCAGCCACATTCCTTTTCTCAAAGATAATGTTTTTGGGATTTCTGGTTGCAGGTCAGAGTTAAATTCCTTACATAAAAGTTGAACTATAGTCTTGGCGTAATCAAAATTGCTTTCTAAACAATTTTTTTTAAATACTTGACTTTTAGGCTAAATACACACAAAGCAGTATTAAAGTATCAAATATTTACCATATTTTTTTTTAGTTATATTTTAGGTAATTCAGTTTAATGAAAATGTCATCTCTTCAAGACAGACTTCAAACCTATGCAATTTAATTTTAATAGTAAAATTGTTCATTTTAAAATAATCAGTGTCGTATATATCCTAAGTACTTCCTTAGAGGCAAATCCTTCCTGATTTTCTATGCCTCTGCTAGACATGCATATAGCATGTCTTTGATTTTAGCAATAATGGGCTTATTATTATATATTATTATAAAAATTGCTTGAGTTAGAAAATGTATTCCAATGTTGGGTTTGAGCCTATAAACCTAGTCTACTAGATATGCCTTGGATATCAGAGCATGAAAATCAACAAAAATTGAGGGAATACTTTATTCCCATTATCTGTTATCCTTTCCTATTCACTTAGTAACAGACTTGACTTTCAATTCTTAATTAGCCATTATGAACCAATACCATTATGTTGGGGTTTTTTTTGTTTTTGTTTTTACTTTTTTTTAAGGAAAGGTGCAGGGAGGAATGAAGTCAGTAGTAGGCATGCAGGCAGGGAGAGGAAGAAGCACTTTTAATTTTTCCTTCAGTTTTTCACACTGATTGTTCCCCCTGGGTCCAAGACTTGAACCCAGGGGTACATGGCCTGCAATCACGCCCTGGTGATTTTTTTAATGCTATCCCATTAACTACACTACACAAAACCTGAATTTACTTAGAGCAGACTTCAAGACTCCCAAGAAATCATATAGGAATGAATCCTACCTGTTTCCCAAACTTTTGGTATTTGAACATGGAATCACTTTTAACGTTTGAGAAATACAGAATGTGTCCTCATATATTTATTCTAGATATTATATGTCACAGGGCTTCCAATTGAAAATATAAAAGCAATCATCCTTAAATAGGAATCAAACCTTCCCTAATTTAAGCCAGGTGTGCAAAGTGCCCCTCGCTACTCTCCCTTTTACTTCACGCGTAAGAAGGAATTGTTCGTTTTATCTCAACATTGAAGATGTGAGTTTCCTAAGCTTATTTCCATTTCGCTTACTGTAATTTCAAGAAATGAAAAGTACTCTTGGCACATCCAATACAGTCATGCCACACCTAAGTTGATCACATGGACACTAGGGACCAAATTCTGACAAACACTTAAAATGTTGGTTGCAGGCAACCTGTTTTTTGCCCCAAAACCAGTCATAAAAGCTAATTGATTGTATTAGTTTTCAGAACTTCAGAAACAACATAGTTAAAATACTTAACTATGGCAATGTTTTAAAGGCATATTCTGGGTAACAGTAAACTGGATTCTTTCAACAATACTGCTACAATGAGATTTTTGAAGAATCCCAAGCCTCACAACAGTCTCTTTCACATTGCCCTTCTCAAACACACACACACACAAACATATAGACACAAACATTGTTGCTCTCACACGTATAGAAAGCTCCATGAATGTTGGCAAAAGCTAAGAAATAAGAAACAGCATAAGTCACACATAAAAAACTGGAAGGTGTTAAAAGACTAACAGAAATTACAGAGAAAACAGACTTTTAGTTAAATACCTTTCGACTGTCACAACAGAACCAATGAAACCACAGCTTTAGTAGCTAACTGAAAATTGTGAAGAACGTTATCTTTTGCTTCATACTTTTACTCTAAAATACAGCCGTAAGCAAGACGTGTATGTATAAATTCCTTTCATGAACAGTGAGTCTACATAGAAACTTCAACATAATTTTAGATATATCCTCACCTAGTTTTTCTTAAACTGGGCTCTACAGACCCATGAGGGCCATGGAGAGCTACAGAAATATTTTTTTTTAAGTTTTAATTTCAATATATAAAGCATATCATAGCACACCTAAATAATTCATAACTAAACACCATCCCTGAGTTGGTATCAAGTAGGAACAAATAACCTAAAATATTAGTGTTAAAAGCAGTCCATAAACCTTCTGAGGTTCTTAGTTTCTCATATTTGAGACAAAACATTGTATTCAACTTTTTGAAGTGTGCATAGTTATAAATGAAATTCATAACCCTTTCAAAAGTCTGGTGTATTTAACTTAGCTATCTTGAATTACTGAATGATTATCTCTCCCCCCCAAAAAAACCAAAACCCCAGGACCTTTATAAAAAAGTATCAAATTTATTTCAGTATCTAATACATTTTTAAATTAAAGCTTTTGGACAAGTTTTTGTAATTTAAAATTCATTATCAGCAATAAAGGCATTATTAATTAAAAGTAGTTAAATACTGATACTGAATAAAATTTCTGGACCATAATTTATAAAAGTCATGTTTAACAGTAAAAAGTACCAATTATACTACATAGAGAAAATATTCTATAACTATTTCTAACTACAACACATTCTCATTTTGACATAATATTCTTTTATACCCAATTACTACCATGCCCAACAAAATTTTCCCAAATTTTAAGCCTTTCTTTACCACTTTCAAATAACAATTCAACCATTACTCTTTAACCAGTTCTTATGAGGAATCGGAAATTTTAACTTTCACCATGGACTTGTTTGAACAAAAAGTATAGGACAAACATCACTAACATGAGTTAAAACAAAGAATGGAATTTTGAAAATGGTACCTAACAAACTGTCTGTATATGTCAGCAAATTGTGTGACAGAACGTTTTAACTGCCAACACAACTAAGAACTGGTGCCAAGGTTTGGCATTCTTACTACAAGCTGCAAATTATAGTGTCACCTCTAAGAAAATGGCAGTGTTTTTAGGTATAAAAATTGTTATATCCAGTAAGTGGAATTTTATATAATCATTAAGAGAATTATTTATAAAATTAGATTAAAAAAAATAGCTTAATGTCTGATAATTGACCAGCATCTTAAAGGCTAAAATCAGAAAAATGCCGAAAATATAAGTACTCACTGATTAATATTATTTGCTTGAAAAAGTCAGAAATGATTTATTCTAAGAAATAAGCAATAAAATATAAAGATGTAATATACAGTATCTCTTAAACTAAAGCACATTTTTCACCTCAGGACAATTCTGATTTTCACATTCTTAATTTCCTTTGTCCAGAACAGGACCCCATTCTAAGCCATTATTTGAATAGAGTTCATAATTTAAAGTCATTTTCCTCCCCTGTCTGTTTACATTTCGGTACATAAGCTGCAAAATGTCAAATGACTAAATCAGTTATGAAGCATTTGTAGCATAGTAAGTGGCAATGTAAATTATTGTCAATTGACTTCTATACCAAAACCTAAAAGCCTTTAACCTAGAGTATGAGGTCAGAACTAACAAGATTCTTCCATTTGCTGACTTTGTTTAGTAAATACTGTCCTAAAATCCTAGTAGGTCCTTCCAAAGATGCATAATTATCCAGATGATTTTCCTCTGGTTGCAGAGCCTGGGCATTCTTTCAGTCCTTTTTAAGTCGTTTAGCCTTTGCAATATTTTCTTGACGTTTCTGTTTCTTCTTTTGCTCTTTCTCCCTGGCTTCAATCATCTTGGCCAGTTTCCAGGACAGTATGGCACTGGCTAGAAACAATGGTGTTAGGGCCAAAATAACCGTTGTAAGGAAACCATAGGGGTCCTTTGCAGCCCATTCCACAACATATTCAGCCCAAGCTTTTATATCAAACATCTTTGCTGCAGTCTTAAGAAAAGGAAGGGGGAGGAGGGACAAGAGAAAAAAACAATGTGATTGATTTGAAAAAGTTACATCATAGAATTAGTTAACTCAGAATCCCATTATCACTTGTTAGTTGATTTTAAAAAGTACTAATAAGTACTATATTTTCATAAGGACTAATGCTTCTAGTTAAAAAAAAAAAATTCAAACACAACCACCAGAAGAATGACACTTAAAAAGATGTATAGAAGATTAAAAGTTAAAATCATGTGGAATCTGTCATAAGGACTGCATTCTCACATACCTCCTATATTCAAGACGAACTAGCAGCAAACATTTCCTAAGAATGTTTAGTTTTATGGGCTCATTCCAGGAAACAGCAGAATTCCATTTGTCATTTTGTTGACATAGTCCTAGCACTATTAAATACTAATTGACAAAAGTATAAATCACCAAATTCAGTACTTGAAAAGACAAGCCACAGGATATGTAAAATGTTTGAAGAAAGGGAGGTAGGTAATGGATGGCTGTTTTCAGGAATGAAAAGGAGGGTAAGGGAAATCAGACAATTTCCACAAAGAGATAGGAGCAAAAAGTGACATGCCATTTTATACCCTCTTTCAACCCTGATGATTCATACTTGAGGGCATAGTAGATGAAAATAAATTTCATAAATGAGAAAGGTAACCACAACAGGTGCCATGCATTTTGTTCCACTTAGAGTTGGTAAGAAGAAGCACCTGGCAAATGAGTGTGCTGTGGATTTGAATGACATTTTCTATTGTGCCCCAGAGGCTTTTCAACCTTTCATGTTTGTGTCAACCTCTATTCAAAGTGGAGAATTAGAATAAAGGACAGGGAAATGGGTGTATAGATAGTCACTTGCAATTTCAGTTGAGATTTACAAAATCATCTACCTTATGTTTGAGTAGTGTTCTCTAACTTTGTCCTGGGAATATTATGAGTCAATCACAATTTCAGATGAACCTTGGTTGATTGTCTTCTTTAATGCTACCATATACTTCTGGTTTAAATTCTACATAGTGGGTGGGTTGAAAAGAATAAAAGAAAAGAAAAAGTTTAAGTCACAACTTTAAGGATAATTATATACAATTTTAAGTGGAAAATTTCTGAAGTCCATATATGTAACCTAAAAATGACATGTAGACTTACCTGGCACATTACAGACTTTTAATATCTTTCTTCCTAATTTGAAGAATAAGTACAACTATTGAAAATTCTAACTAATCCTAATAACTGGTGATCAAATGTTTTACTAAGTTAAAGCAACAATTATTTCTGAAGTTCACTGACATAAAAAGACTAGTTTACTTACATAGTACAGCATATCCATTCCTAAACCTTGAACTTTTTAAAACTAAAAATATAGGATTGGGTACAAATTACAAAAGCAAACAAACATCTCGCCTTACTCTTAAACGTTTGTCTCTCTTTTCCTTTGAAGGAAAATCGGAAGAAATAAAATGTAAATCAAACTTCCATCACTTTAAGAAAATGACTGCCATTGGTTTTAATTATATCTTTCCACGGTTTCTTCATATTTCCAACCTAAGACACATTAAAGTTTACAAATCCTAGCCCCACCGAATCCATACGCCCACACTCACACAGTAGGGCGAGATCATCTGCTGCTTAAGCTTCTCCAGCCCAGTAATGAATGAATGCCAAGACTCAGAGACAAACGAAAAGAATTTTTCGATAAAGAATAAAGCAGAGAGAAGGGCCTGTCTGGTTTATGGCTAAATTTTAGCCACGGACACAAAGAAAGGCGCTTTCGTCTACATGCCACACACCTCCCGGGCACCTCCCACACTTCCAAAAAGGGTAGGCTGGGCAAGATCTAGGCACCAGACCACTCGACGCCGGAAGCTGCAGCTGGTGGCACCTCGCTGCGACCCGCACTGCCCTCCTTCCTTACGCTTCCCCGATGTTCACTCATCCTTCCTAACCCGCCGGGCCGCACGGCCCGAGGGGCCAGGCCGGCGGGGCTCGCGGGCCGGGCAATCCCCGGAATCCTGGGCGGGCTCCGCTGCACCTCGCGCCGCAGGCGGCTAGCCGCCTCCCCGGAGACAGGGGCAATACCGCGACAGCGGCCGCCACCGGGCTCCCCCACATCGCGCCCGAAATCCGGCTCTCAGACCCCTTCTCCCAACTCACCGCCAAGCCGGAAGCAGGAAGGCGGAAGCCGCGGCTTTCCCGTCCCGCCCACAGACGGGTCTGTCCGGAGGAAGTCGAGGGGCCATTTCCGGCTGCGCCATTGCTGTGTGGGTACCGGGACCTCAGCTTCCAGGACGCGGGAGGGGTGCCGGGGGCGGGGCGGCGCGGCGCGGCGCCGGGTTTCCTGGGAGCCGCAGGTGAGGCTGCGCGGGGCGCCGGCGGCGGCAGGTTGGCCTTTGACTCGCAGCCCGAGTCCGCTGCCCCCAGCCGGGACTAACGGGCAGGCCGGGAGGCCGGATGGACTTAGGCCTCCTGGAGCGGGTCCGACCACCGAGGGCCTTCAGGTCGGCCCTCGAGCTCAGTTGGGAAAGACCCTCCCCCTTGCTGGAGCCAGGCAGTGATGAAGGGCCCGGGTAGGTGAAGGCTGTGGCCCCTGAAAACTGACCAAAGAGCGACAGCAAGAAAGGAGTTGGGTCCCACACGCCGCCCAAAGTCAAGGTGAGGGTCACACGACGACTCTTAACGGACAGTGGCGAGTTTTTTCCGGTCCACACGCCCCACCCCTCCCCCTTCATCTTCTGGTTGAACAATAATTATATTCTCCTGTAGAGGAGACAAAGGAGCTGCTGGACCGTGGTGGATCCCCTGAACTTTGTTACAAAGAGAAATGCAGCCATGCTGTTGGAAGAGGGTTTGTTGTTTGTTTTTAATTTAAAAACCTAACTCAGCTCACAGAAGAAGGGTCGATACTTGCCCAAAGTAAACTTGATAAATAATTAAACTGTCTGGGCATAGAGTTCCCACAGTGGTACTTGTTTTTTCAATATACAAAGGGATGCAAAAGTCAACAAGTAGAGAGTGAGTTAATATTGTCATCTAATCTACAGGAACTGAGAGATTAGCTCTGGTTTGGTTGGTGATCAAATTGTGTGATTGCTTGCACGGAACTGCTCTGTTTGCCTCTGCAAATGTTGCAAGACCTCTTTACTGCTGTGTGCCAAATAAAGCAGGTTTTGTTCCTGAAAGAATATAGAACGTTCTCTTTGAGGAGCAAGCTGCGACATGCTTAACTAGGTTAGGTGTAACAACAGTAACTCTTATTTACCAGGAATAGGCTTTTGGCAAGATAATCCAATGATCTAAAATACTGTTCGTTGGGCATATGTTAATGTTTGTATGTTGTATTAGCAGCAGTTGTTTTCTTACTCATTCTTGTTTGAAAACTTGGATGATGATTTCAAAGCTTGTGCTGCTTGGACCTAGCCTGTACCTGTAGTAGTCAGAAAAAGAAGACTCAAATCACTGGATTGTGTGTAATGAAAACTTACTGGAAGCAGCTTTTATGTGATTGTTTTTTAAAACTTACCCAGATAGTAACTCCTGGAGGGGATCAGAATTTTAACATCCTTTACTCCAGGGGACTGTGTGTGTTTTAATTTTAACCATTGATAAACAGTTAGATTACCTCCCTGCTAGTCTGCTCTGCTACACCCTTGTTAAACACGTAGAAAGAAGTCTTGGGGCGGGGTGGGGGGTGGGGTGGGGGGACCTAAGTAGGAAGTCTCTAGCTCTTTTGCTCTCTGTGGTCCATGTTTTCAAGTCTAATATTACTGATCTAGTTTTTAGTTTCAGCACAAGCCCAGGAATAGTATAAGGTTTGCCACCGCTGAGCCCCTTCCTACAACCTGCACTAACTCGATGAAAAGTGATTGAGAAACCCAGAATTACCTTCTGTAAGGAGTCAGTGGGTTGAGAGTCCCAGGCCTCCTCTCTGTAGACTCTGTTAATTCTCTCTGAATCTGCTTCCTCTTTATGTGGAAAGCATACTAGGTGGTCTTTGATGTTCCTTCAGCTTTAAAATTCTGTCACACTGGCTTTGCTATTTTTCTGATATGTACGTCATAAGCAGTGGTGCAGTAAGGAATGTAGCAGAAAAATCATAGCCAGTTTTCTTAAGTTCTTATTCTTTATTTGAAAAGATCCTTAATCGGATTTTTAGTCTCTCTCAAATGCCTTTCAGAATACCAACTTAGAATAACAAGGAAATAAGGCCTGCTTGTATTTTTTTTTTTTTTTTTTTTTAAGAAATAAGATCTTAACATGTAACTTTAACCAGATTAATGAAACTGTACACTATTAAGGCGGGTTTGTTTTGCATAAGAATAATTCCTGTGTGGCATTCCACCACCAACTCAGTTAGCACTGCTGTACTCTATTACAGTTATGGTTTTTAAATGGAACCTTACAAAATTCTAACCATTTCTCTCATGGTAAGGCCTTGCCTTTGTCATTTATGTGCTTTTTCCTTTGGATAGTACAAAGTTACATTTAACCCAGATTCATGTCAAAATTGTGAATGAGTGAAACCTGGATAAGGTTTTGCTATAATTTAGACTTGACAAAAGATTTTGAGATTTCTTGCCTATCAACATTTTGTGTCCCTCCCACCCCATAATATTTCACATTTTTAATTTATTTTGATGGGATTTGTTTCTTCCTAAGTTTTATTTTGTCAGTTCTTTTAATACATGCAAATACACTTCTTTTAAGGCACACCTCGGTGATTTTAAGTACTAATCAAATATTACGGTATTTAGAAAATCATAATGAAGATGAATAAATGTTTAAAGCTATTTGTTGAGTATTCTGTATAGGTATGGGCTAGAAACTTCACATCTGTTATCCTAAATCTAAGATTAAACAACCCCACTGGCTACTGTTCTTAAGTTCAACTTACAGATAAGGAGCCAGAGACCAAAAAGGAGAGCAGGATTCTAAACATACCTGACCGAAATCCCTGCTGCTTTTCAAAATCCAAAGATTTGACAAAAATGTTGATTTCGTAAAATGAAAGTATGTTTTTAATTCTAGAATTGTTAATTAACTGGATATTACAACTAAAATCTTCCCATATTCAAAACTGCTTATTGCCCAGGTGGTGGCAGCATGTCTCAAAGAGCTATGTGCACCAGAAGGTTTTCGTCAGCCTTGCAAGTTGATTTGCTCTTCGTCCGGCATACCTGGCTTGCTCACCTGACAACCTCGAGCTTGTCTGTTGAGCACTTTCACTATTATTAAATGAGCAAAGCAGTGATTAACTCCATCTTCATCCTCCTTTCAGCTTTGTCTTCTGAATGGGTCATACACTGCCAGTTTGCTCTGAGCCTGTTTTGCCTACAAACTATAACCAAATTATTATTTTCTAAATATGTATTGAGGCCTATCCAGTAACTCAGATAATTTTTTTAATCCTGTTATTTTTCACCTGTTTTTGTTATTTGACAGAAACACATCTTAAACTGAGTAATGAGCTGATATTCTGAAATGTGTATTTAAATTAGAAGGCATGCTTTTTAAACTTAATAATACACTAAAGAGGCAATGAAAAGCTTTTAAAAGAATTAATCTTCAAAATAAGCAAAAAGACACAGTAGAGAGCAGTACAAGTACAAGTACAAGTACAAGAAATACGTATAAATATACAATAGGATGACTAGTTATATCTGCTTTAGCCAAAAATGACTTGGAATATTCTTTTATCTTTGCAGGCCTATTGTTTTCTTAAAGGTTTCAAGTCCAGTGCCACCTCTTCACAAAAGCCCTCTAAACCTATCACTTTTTTTTTTTTCACAACCTCAATCTGACATCTTGTTTACTGTTTGTTTCCCACTAGAATATAAGGTCAGTTACCCCAGTATGTAGAATATTGTTTTGAATAATTGATTTCAATGTATAGCTTTGCTCTAAGATGGTTAGTATTTGAAGGAATCATGAAACAATTTAAATTCTAGGAATTTGTGACGCTCATAGTAAGTACCAAACTGTAGTATGTTGAAAGTAATAAGGGATGCCCTGTAAGAAGAGGGCTAATGATTAGTAAAGGTGTTTAGAGAAAGGTACAAATAATTGTGGCTATCTTGTTAATGAAAGACTATTTACTTAATGATTTCCAAGTATGTGCACAGAATGTAATGATTTCATCACCTTCATTGAAGAGATAAAAGGAGTTAGTCCTAGACTGTAGGTGCTAAGATTTATGATAAGAACAAGCTAGACTAGAAATTTAAATAGATATCTTTGAAAATGAGGTAAGAGTGTATATGCAGACTAGATGTCCTCTCTAGGTAAGTTCCAGCTTTCTGATTCCCAGCGCAGAGTTCAGAAGAAATACTTAGATAGCAGATGCTCTATTCTTGACTACTCCTTGCTTCACATGGCCTTTTCCATACATTTTAGAACTTTTTCAGTGTGTTTGAGAACAGCCAGTACAGGTGACTATATATTGCTGCTCTGGGTAGTTTATGGAATTTTGAATACATAATACTAAAAATTGGGTGTTTCTGCTTTATTTAACACCAAAGTTATGCAATTCTCAGTCTCAAAAATGTAATATATCCACACAGTTAGCAAATTAATTCCCTGTTGTTAGAGGGCACCCTGGGTATCCAGTAAAACCTTCTGAAGTCTTTCATTGCAGTCCTGCTAAAAAGTTGTGAAGGATACTACGCTTTCAGGCTAAATCTAGAGGATGCAATATTAGGCCTGTCCCTAAATGATGTAATTGTATTAGTCATATATCACCTTTTATTTCTTTGCTGGAGTCTCCTAGCCATTAGATTTGCTGTCCAGTTGAGAAAACTAGTCCACATGTGAGAAGTCTTCAGTGTAAAACTCTGTGTATTGAAAAAGCAGCCCCTAGGAACATCACCTTCACTGAGTAACGTTTTAATTTGGAATCTTCCTAAATCTTCACCTAAGCAAGCAACTCACACAACCATATAAACATTTTAACTGTATTTTGCTCTATAGTATTGTCAAAGACATTGTCTTGCTATATAAATTTGGGAAACTGCTTTTTAAAAATATATATAATTTTATGATTTCTTTTGTTTACATTGCTGTATGTATTTTAGAATATTGAAATCACATCTCAGTCTGTGTGTATTTCACACCACAGTCACCACCAACATTCTAGTACCCTTTACCACCACTTTTTTCTCTTATTTCTTCCCTCCCCACTCTGGTAACCACAGTCTGTGTCCTGTGATTTTGGTTATGGTTTGTTCATTTGTTTTGCTTCATTATATTCCACATATGAATGAAACCATCCTGGACTTCTCTTTTTCTTTCTGACTCTTTTAGCTTAACATGATCCCTTCCAGCTCCATCCAGGATATTGCAAAAGGGACTATTTCATCTTTTTTTTCCAGCTCCATCAAATTTCATTGAGTATATAAACCACAGCTTCTTTATTCAGTCATCTGTTGACATTTAGGTTGTTTCCATGTCTTGGCTATTGTGAATTGTGCAGATATGAATATAGGTGTGCAGATACTTTTTTTTTATTAGAGTTTTTATATTCTCAGGGCATATGCCTAGAAATGGGATTTCAGGATTGAATGAATGATTGATAGATAGATAGATAGATAGAAAGAGAATTTTTTATGAGTCTTCATATTCATTAGAAGCCACTTTTTTTGATAGCAAGAATTTTGCCTCTCTTTGATTTTACTATCAGGAAGCTCAAGAGCCAAATTTGAAATTAATGTTTCACATCCACCCTGACCTACATTGTTGCATTTCTTTTTAAATAAGTTTTCCTAGGACATGTATCCTGTATCATTATTGTTGATGTTCATACACAGCTGAAGTCCTTGGTACAGTTTGCCTGTAAATCAGTCTTTGAAACTCAGAACTTTACCGAAACTCTTGATAATGTAACAAGTAGTATCTGCTAATCAAATTCTTCCACTAATTCTAGGTTTTATATTTATTTTCAAATCTTGTTTTATAACCTTATTCAGAACTAAGGAACATAGTCTGGAATTGCGTCCCAAAGTCTGTTGCTAAAAGCTACCTTGTGCCTTTAATAGGCCTCAGAGTATACTGTGTATATTTGGAATCTAGTTTAAAAAGTGAACAAAAATTTACAGGAGCCAGGCTATAAATATAGTTCCCAAACTATCACTTAGAGACATATGCTGGTCCCAAATTCATAAATTACTTTTGCTGAGTTCACAGTTTGTTTTTAGACTTTAATTCAGGAAATGAAACCATCTGAAATCCAAAACCGTTGCTCGAATTCACATTTGTCTTTTAAAGTATATGTGTACCTATGATGAGTTTTTTACACTCTGATTTTGGAGTTTTCCTTTTTTTTTTTTTTCCCGGTTTACTTTGATCAACTGATTTTCTACCCTATAATGAGCAGTTAATACCTGCCTTCATGTAAAAAGTTAGATCAGTGTTCCTCTTGCAATTCTTTTTATCTCTAGGTTTTAATATCCTTTTAAGGGCAATACTGCAGTTGTAGAATTATTAATGAATATAAATGTATGAGAATCTGATTTACTCTCTGATTCTAGGCTCATATTTGATCTTGTCGTGTGGACCAAAGGAATCATTGAACATTTCTGTGCCTGTGTTCCCGTATCCATAAATTAGAATTAATAGTACCTGGGTTTTTTTTTTTTTTGCAAAGCATAGTAATTAATAAATGTTTGGTCTCCTTTTTATAGAAGATTATATTCTATGGAATTCATTTGTAAGTTGATACTAGGGGCTTACATAGACTCCATGGAATTAATGTTATGAATAATGGTTAAGTTCCTCATTTAGCTTGTAAATGCCTGTTTGACACATAGCATAATGGGGAAAGTGCTGGTCTATAAAAATGGTAGAAGATAATTTTCAAAACTGGTAATTAAGTAGTAAAAATTGAAGTCTTGGGTGTCTTGTTCCACAATAAAATTTCATAAAGTGATAGGAAGTGAATTGATCTAAATCTTTTTTTTTCCCTCACATTTTTATATCCTAGAAGGTATAGATGTCTGGTCGGCACTTTGTAACCATCTTACCATATATATATAGGTGGTACATGGTTGTGGTCCAGTTATCTGTTTGCTGCAGTTGTTTCAAGTCTGTTAAAATCTTTTATATCACAGGAAACTAATGCTACATGAGTCTATAAATTATTCAGTGTACAATGCCTGTGGAATACATTTATATACATTAATCTGATTGGCGCCTCTCCTCACTTTATTCTCTGTAGAAACAAGTACAAATACCTCAGAAAAGTCTAATTTTATTTTATTTTACTTTTTTTTAAAATTTTTTTCTTTGTAGGCTAGTTTGAACCCTGTGACATTGCATGAGAGCACAAAGTATTTCAGATGGGTTTTTGGGCTCAGGATTTTCATTTGTGGTGACAGATCTCTTCCTTGGTGGCCTGAACATCATCTTCAGACCTTCTGTGCTTGCAGGCGAACGCTCTTTCTCGCGATAGGAGGCTTGGCCACAGCAGCTTCGACTTCAGGATCAGGTAGCCTCAAGAGCAACTCCTTTGTTGGTTTGTAGTTTCTGAATGTGTGGTCTGCCTACCTTTTTCTGATACTGGCCACCTTACATTGGGGAAATGCACGGGGGCTAATTGATCATGTCCCTCCGATCTCTGCACTTTGAGATACGGGCAAAGTTCACAATGATGTTGCTTTATAAGGTAGGCCTCTACTTCCACAAGTTGTCAGATTTCTTGACCGATACCAGGCAACGTTGCAGCCTGTGAAAATCCTTCGGTAAACGACTTCATTGTCATGTATGGAGACATTTCTGCAAATGTGACATTTTAAGCTGAGCAATGAAGGAACATCCTGTAGGGCTGACTGAAGAATGATTTTCTAGCCCAGATAGCCCCTTGACAACTGGAACATCGAAGCTTTTCGCAACCAGCCAGGTTGCAGCATCTTGAAAGTTGAATCCAGGGTCCAGCTTAGTTGGAGCCTGAACACCCAGTCTCAGTGCTGCATAGAGTGCATTGAATCTCTTGGTTATTTGCTGTATTGGATTCTGTTGTGAGTTTTGTACTAGGTAATAGACTAATGCAAATGCCACTTTGACGACCTTATTTTTCCTCTCAGGTTTGCAATATTCTCTCATGACCAAGGGCCTGAAGTGCCCATTTGGTCAGGAAGGCTTCATCAGGCTTGGTGTAGTCACTTAACCTCAGGGATTATCTCATAAAATTGTGGAAACGTCACTAAAGACACTTATTATTGTTGAAGTGATCCCTCCTAGGGTTCTGGAAGCCACCTTAATAGGATCTGTTACATTCAGACATGCTGCATCTAGAACTCTGCAAAGAGGGAGAACAGTGTTGCAGGTCTCTAGCTCTCCTATCTCCAAAGATGTTGCCATGCTCTCTAGGAGCCTACTTTTAATCCATCTGATCCAGCTTGCCATACCCAACTTTAGCATGTTAGAGAACCATTTATTTCAGACCTCTGCATCTCTAAGAGATGCTTCTTAGTGTAGATGCCTTATTGGTTGACAGTACGCCAAACTACCTTGTTTGAATCCTAACTCTGTCTCTTGCTAGACTGATGAGGTATCTCTGAGAATGCACTTCATAGACCCCCATAACAAGTGCCACAGTTGCTGTCCTCTGAAATCTACCTCTGTTAAGATCTTGCTTCTTTCATAGCTCAGTGACTGTGCATGGCAGAGATACTAAGGCAGCCCTTTTTGGTAGACACAAGACTCTTCTGGTAGCCGATTAGGGCTGAAAGACTTCCACTGCCTTGCCAAGTCTACCTTAGCCTAAAAGCCATTTAGGATATTACAGTCCAACTTTTTTCCCTCTCAGCATCAGATTTGCATTTTGATGTGACAATCCACCTGTTCTTGCCCAGCTCCCTCCTCATTTTCTCTCAGAGATGCTTTTTCCTTAATAAAGAATTAGTTTTTTCTTTAAAGACTTTGCATATTTAACTTCATTTTTGCTTCTGGGATAGTAAAATTGAGATTTGATACAGGTTCATCCACTAACTGACGTAGGATGTCACTCTGATTGGTAGGTGGCACACTCATCACCCCTGTCATAAAGTGGCAGATAAATTACAAAAGATTTCGCCTGTGTTGACCTAGGACAATGTCCCATTGGTAGGAAACTAGTAGGTGTATTGATATCCAAGTATTTGAAAACATCAGAGGAGAAATACCTACTAAACAGTAGAGTTGACAGATACTGCTAAGTTACATTGAAGTGTAATACAGAAGGAAAATGAGAAACCAAGGTGTTAAGAAGCAGTGAAGCGCTACATGGGAGCTGGAAAGTTCTGTGGTAGTTTATAAAGTTTTATCACCTGTAATGAAAGGACAGACTCAGTTGAACCACAAGCTTAAAAGCTGACTAATTGTTGGAGTCACCTAGCTCCAGATACCTCTGAGCATTAAATGTTTAGCCAAGGCAGGTCTGTTGATGTGAAGGTGGGGGAACCTAGTGTCCTGAACATGGAATGGGGTTATCTGGATGGAAACCCCTGCAACTCCCCATCAGAGCTTACAGAGACAGCCCTTCTGAAGTGAGAGCTATCATGTTTCCTGGGTTGGAAGATGCAATTGAAGACTCTTGCCCAAAAGGCAATAAAATAACCTTCCCCTATACTGCCTCTCTCCTCCTCTCCTGAATACCAAGCCAATAACTAAGGTAAATTCCAGCATAATTCAGCTGGGACATGCTGTGCCTGATAAGGAGAGAGACTATTCCCTTAAAATACTGCAAAGTTTAACTGGCATGTACTGGCAGGAATGAGGGGAGGACTCCTGGGATTGGATTGTAGAAGAAAGCAAGCCGCACCCCAGTTTCTAGCTGCTGAGGACCAGCAGTGGCCACCAAGCCACCAGGCGCTTGACAACTAGAGTGGCTGGAAGCTACCAATTAGATATACGGACCTTTTCTGAGAATGGAACCCTACATGCATTTTACAATTATGTGAATCCTGGATGTTTTCCATGTGAGGAATTCACAAATGAATAACTGAACTCCATTTGTAATTCCTGTTCTAATTCACACCTTCCCCTATCCCTCACCAATAAAAGTGTATCCCAAAAGTATTTCAGGGCTCAGATTCTATATCTGGCCCGCGTGTAATAAAGCTGTCTTCACTACTTCTAAAAGAGCACTATTTGTATTTTGTTGGTTTAGAGAGAGCTATAACAGATTATAAAGGTGTTCAATAGGACAAGAATGTAAGATTATATGAACAAGAATTCATTGGCTGGGGGGCACTTTCCTGGGCATTGGGACATTTAACACCCTAGCAGATATACTTCTATAGGCTGAGTATCTTTATCTCCCCAAAATTCATATGTTGAAACTTTATCCCCCATGTGATGGTATTTGGAGGTGTGGCCTTTGGGAGGCGATTAAGTCGGGAGACTGGAGCCCTCAAGAGTGGCATCAGTGCTCTTTTGAAAGAAACCCTAGAGAACGCCTTCTGTCTCTTCTGCCATAAGATACAGTGAAAATGTGGGGGGAGTTATTTTCAGCATTTGACTTCCAAAATCAACATGGGATGGGGAGTTGCTGGCAGGATAGAATCACAAAAGAGTGTGGAATTCCTTTTGACTCAGAGGCCAAATCTCTTCAGAGAGAAATCTCTTCAGAATGTCCCTCTTCCTGTCTCACTTGGAACCACCTGCAGCCATGGCCTGGTCTTTGATGTAAGAGCACTCTCTTCTTATCAATAGCCATTCCTCAGGCTAAAGGAGGGGTATAAAGTTAGTAATCTCATAGCAGTGGAGCAGTCCTCCTGCCCAGGAGACTGTCTCCTGCTTTTGTTTTCTTTCACCTCTGTTGTCTCTAATAAACTTATAAAAAAAACTGCACTCTAGCATTCAAGAATCTTGAACCATTCACCGCTGAACCCCAGAGCCCCTCGTCAAAAAGACACCTGTTTTTAAGTGGGCTTTCACCAGATAACAATCTGCTGGCACCTTAATTTTGGACTTCCCCAGAGTCCAGAACTGTGAAAATAAATGTTTGCTGTTTCAGTCACATAGTCTGTGTTATTTTGTTATTATTGTCTAAACTGATAAGACCCATTGTTTGGGGAAAACTTACTAATGAGGTGATTCTTAGGAACTGAGGGGGGAGAATAGCTAGTTCTCAACAAAGTGAAAATTTGTATCTGAGTTGCGCTGGCAGACTGTAGAGGAAGAAATAAAGAGACTGAGCAAAGTGAGCATGCTGGAATGAATGGAAGGTAAACCAGAAGACCTATCAGAGGATTATGCTCCAGGTCTATGATTCCCACAGGGCCAGCAGGTAAGCATAGAGGCAGAGGCATTGGCCTTGCTGAGAAGTTTGGTAGTTAACTTCTCAAAGTCTTGGAGTTAGGAGAAGTAGCCAAAGATCTGGCTCATTAACATCCCTGGGAATAATGGAACCCTGAAGTGATAGAGGCCAGGTGGTGTTGCTTAACTGCCAGGAGCTAGAAGGCCACAATTACCATAATGACTGGCAAGGTCATTTGTGCCACCAAAGGAACGACCCACAAGGAGTTGTGATAGCTAATTGAGCATAGTCTCCCTAGGGGCCAAGTAGCACAGAGGTGTTGTTTAACATCTATTACCATAAAAACAGGAATATGGGAGCATGAGGTTAAGGACACGTCACCACAATAAAAGTCTTGATTCCTAGCTTAGTTCCCTTACCTAGGACAATTTTCAAATCCAGAATGATTTGTTGAAAATGAGGATGGGTCCCTAGGAGGAAGAACCCCACCAAATGATGACAAATACATATATATGTGACAATTTCCCTGGAAGAGTTGGCTATAGGGAAAGGGGTATAAGGCATTTTGAGGACAGTATCTTGGTCATAGAATCTTGAGTTGATGTTGCTGTCTGGAGATTAACATCATGGCTATCCCGTTCAGATGGGAGTCTACCGGACCAGTTATACTGATTAAAGTTATTTCCACGGTGATCATTTCCAGTCTCCAAGTACATAACTGGAATTTATCTATGGGGCAATTGGAGTATCTCACATTACGTCCCAGGTCTGTGGAGTAAGAGTAAGGTGTAGATTGCCAAGTGGCACCCTCTGAAACTACCCCTTTACTCCTGCCAAGTTAGTAAATCAGTCACAATATTGTAACCTGGGCGGGAATGGTAGAGATTAGTGCTGTCATTTAGGACCTAAAGGTTATAGAGGTGCTGGTCCCAATCCTGTTTAATTTACCAGTCTGGCTGCTAGAGACACTGGATGGATCTTGGAGACGAGACAACTGCTGACTCACGTAATAAACCCTGATGATAGCTACTTTGTTGGACTCATTAATAAGTCTCAAATATATGGCATGCCATTGATTTGGCTATAACTTTTCCCATTTTGATCAGAAAAAAGGATCAGAAGCCGTTCACATTCACATAACAGACAGAAATATTCATTCAGACTGAGTTTTGCCTCAAGGCTATGTTAACTCTCACCCAGTCATAATATGAAGAAATTTGAGCCACCTAACTATCCCTCAGAACACTACACTGGTCCATTTTGTTTTCAACTGGACAAAGTGAATAGCTAGCTGAAGGCCTTGGTAGGGTGTAAATATTCTAGAGGATGGGAGATACACATTATAAAGATTCAGGACCAGCCATTTCAGTAAAGTTTGTAGAGGTGGAGTGATCAGAAGACAGCTAGGATCCCCCCTCCAAAGTAAAAGACAGATTGCTGCCTCTTCTAGTCCCTACCACAAGGGAGAAAATAGAGTGCTTCACGCACCTCTTGCTTCTGGAAGCTGCGCATTCCACAGTTAGAAATAGTGCTGTAGCTCATGTGCCAAGTGACATGGGAAGTGCCAGCTTTGAATGGGTTCCAGAGCAGGAAAGGGCTCTTCAACAGTTCCAGGCTTCCGTGCCAGCAGACCTGGCTGACACGATATGATCCAGTAGATCCTATTGGCATTAGTGGTGGGAAAAGATGCATTGTGGAATTCAAGGTCACTACAGTGAGAATTGTAGGAGAGGCCCTGGGAATGTCGTCAGTGTTACACCATCTGCAGTAGAGAATGTATACCCAATGAGGAACAGCTCTTGGCATGTCACCGCGTCTTGTTAAAAATGAACGTTTGACCACAGGACACTTAGAACAGCCCCTCTTCCCAGACTCCCTCTGAGTGACATTTTCTAATTCCATTGTTCTTTGTTCAGTAATATTTTGATAGTAGGAAGTGTTTTCCCCTTCTTCCTCATTCATGTAATGGATGAGAATTCTTAATTAACATTAAAATCCATTACTATCATTATTTTGATGTTCTAATTGTTCCATACTTAGCGAAAGGGAACCTCAAAATGTGTGTATCAGGAGACCCATTTGTGTCTTGTTCTCATTACTTTTGAGTCCTTTCTTACTTTCTGATAGAACCAGATGTCACAGCTCTGGAACCAGCCATTTCTTCAAGGAGCCCTGCCTTCTTTTCATGGAGAATGGTATTTAGGAACCAAAATCTGAGTGCTTGGTATGCTCATGGTCACTGGTGTTTCACTACTTATGGTCCCTCTAGCAGACAGATACATATCCAGATATACATTTTTATCTCTGTATATGTTAAAGACTAAGTTTATACTGATAGCGTTCAAGTTTACACTGATTCTTTCATCTCTAGTTTATCATTACTTTAGTCTTCTATTTTCCTGTATTTATAATTCTTACAACGGAAAGAAACCTACCTGCCATTACCATAAAACTGGCCAGGTTTTTAGAGGACCCATCTGTTTTCAACCCATATCTCAGTTTGGCTGCTGAAAAGCCATCATTAAAGTAAAATTATTAAATTCAAACTTAAGCTCCAGTAAGTGTGCCCAAGCCATGAGACCATGAGAGCAAGATGGCTCATGGGATCATTAAAGGACTCTGGAGCTTCAGTAGTCAGATCACCAGCTTTAATGCCTCATGTCTGCTGTGACACAGAACTGTTGATGCTGGGTAATAGTGGCTGATCATAGCTTTATCTTCCAGGTCTTAATATAACTATGTCCCTAAAAATTACCACTTCAGCTGAAAAAAAGGGCAGATTTACCTCCAGTGGTGCTATTTAATCTATTTAAAAGTAATAGATTGTTCATCAGTCATTTCTGCCCATGCGTAAAGTATTTGAAGCACAATTTCTCAGTTACTTTTGTAACATGCATTATGATCATATCCTTTAAAAAATCACATCAGGTCTCAAGAACTGATATTTTTAACAAATATTTAAGATATGATTCAAGGAAAAAGGCAGTGATCTAAATCTAGACGGTTAACAGCACTTTCTCTGCACCAAAAATAAATTGATTTTTAGGAAATGGCATTTGGTAGTTGGCATATAAATGAAGAGTTTAGGATTTTGTGTAAATGTGCTGTCAAGTAAACAACAAGGGTACAAGTCATTTGTACTTTAAAAAAAGTTTTCGTTTTAGTACTTTGGTTTTCTAAGTATCATTAAGTTCAGCTTTCCATCTTAGCATTAAATAGTAAGCAGTCCAAAGATGAATGAATCCTTTCGTATTAGTAGGATCTTTGAGAAAGTTTCAAAATTTGGTATTGAGATCAGTATTCAGTGTTGTCCAAGACAATGACTTTTTTCTCTACAATAAGAGGTACACTAGGTACATTTGCCTATTTTCTTGGTATTGTATGCTTAGACTTACAACAAATTTTGTTAATTCTTTAGCGACCTGTTTTCTGTGAACTTGAATAACTGGGGAAATGTTTGGGAAAAGAACAATGAACACTTTTTTAATCTTAAAACAACAACAAAGTAAAATACAATAGCTGCACCCCTATGGCTCAGGCAGTGAAGGTACAAGCCATGTGAAACTCACAGGCCTGGATTTGAGACTTAGGGCCAAAAGGAAACAACAGCAACAACAACAACAAAAAAATCCTAATTTGTAAGAATATGTTAAGGCTAGATTCTACAAGCTGACCTGCCTTGAAATTATTCTCATGTCTTGGTGCATTCATATATAGCTAATTTATTATTGGAAAATATTCTTGATAGTTCGCTTTAATTTCATCTCTGTGAAGACATTGTATTAACGAGGAAACCAATGATGTGCACTTTTCTAATGTTACGACAATCTGACTGGGATTCCTTTAGGTAGGTTCATTGTTCAGTCAAGTATCACTCTGTCTGTGGCTGGTACTTCTAAGATGACTCCCAGTGATACCCACTTCCTAGTATCCTGCTAAATCTATGCTAGACCTGTTCACATGCTCTTGATGACTAGAATATGAGTAACCGATGGGATGTCACTTAGACTACAAAAAGAATCAGTTTTCATCTTCTCTTACCCTCCCTTGTTTTCTCACTTGCTCACTTGCCTCAAGGGAGCTCCCGTGCTACGGGATAATGCCTTAGAGAGGCCGGTAACTATAAAGAGGTTTCTGGCTAGCAGTCAGTGAGGACCTGAATTCTGTCACTACCGTGAGTGAGCTCAGCAGCAAGCTCTTCTTCCCTGTCAAACCTTGAGATGAAGACTGACATGAAAGCAACGTCGGAGAAACCCTGAGCCCCGCTGTATCCAGATTCCTGACCAAGAAAAACTGAAATAAGTGTTGGTTGTTTTAAGCTGCTAAAATTCAGGGTAATTTGTTACTCAGCCATAGATAACTAATAGAATATTCTTTAAAAAAATGTAAAACTCACAAGACCCTCCAACTTGCGGTTTTCTTGGTACAGTTTGAACTAGTAGTTCCAGAAAAATGATTTAGCACATTGTTTTTCAATGGGTTTTGGTGATTCACAGGCAGGTTTCAATAAGACCAGAGCAATCTTGACAACATCACTGTACCTGTGGTGTTTTAAAAAAATACAGGTGTGTGGGCCTCATTCCCAGAAATTTAGTATGAATCATCTTAGGTGGGCTTCGGTATTTTTTTAAAAATTCCCCAGGTAATTCCACTGAGCAGATCACTGATTTAGCATAAATCAGTGTCTTCTGAGTGCCAGGTGTAAGAGCCATAACCCTGAATGAGACATGGAACCCACCCTTCATTGGTCAGAAGAGAAGTCAAACATGTAAATGACAGTGTGCCAGTGTGCTAATAGACTTATGTATGTGGAAATGCAGGCACAGAAGAGCAAACACCTACCACAGCCTATACAATCAAAAAAAGTTTTACAGAGAAACTGCCAGCCCAAGTCTTAAGCAAAATTTAAAAGCTAATCAGCAAGACCGTGCAGGTGTGGGGTGTATTATTGCAGTCAAAGGAATAACAAGAGCCAAATTACCAAGTTGTTAGAGAATTTTTGAGTAAATACAGCCAGAGAAATCTCTATCAGAACACAACATTAGGGATACGGAGACCAGTTAGGTTAAGGACATGACATTGTGGGACGGAAGGGATGGAGAGAAGAAGGGAAAATTCATTTGCTATTCGGAATATGTAATGGAGATCAGCACTAAAAAGCAAGGGGAAAAGCTGGTGATTACACCCAGCTTCTGGCTTGGCCCTTGTGTGGGTGGTAGACTGTAACTTTGGCAGCGAATATGGGGGAAGTTAATGCAGAAGACATTAGGAAAATGAACAGTTCAGTCTCAAACCTAGGTTTAAAACCTCAGAAGAAACAACTGGTTGCAGTTGGCACTAGAAATGGAAACCAAATTGCCATGTTGCTTGCCAAAAGAGCACATCTTTGAGGATGCGTCTTTGTTTTTGGAAATTATGGAGAACATAGCTCTGTTTTATCTCTGAATTTTGGTGATTCGCAGTCAGCTTTCAAGAAGACCAGAGCAATGCTGAGAATTGGCTGTATCAACTGTTAAAATGCGTTTTGTTTCACTAAACCAAGGAAATCTTTAAAATAGAACCACCTGGGCTGTTGCTCACTATTATTTTTGTCTGCTAACTACAGTTCACTCACATCACACTTCTCCGTAAGTACCTTTGCCCCACTTCCCACTTGAATGAGCTATGCCTCATTTTGCCCAACTATTAGTAGAATTTTGAACTGACATCAGATTATATTGTGTCATGAGGTGGGGAGCATTTGGGTGGTGACATCTACATATCCTTATTATGATCTGGTCATTGTTTTGATTGTTTTTAACAGTACTTCAGTCTGTTTAAAGCATGCTAAGCTAACCCTGTGTCTCAGAGTGAAATTGCACATTCTTGTGAATCCCTGACATGGTGATACATGCTTTCAGTTTCAAGCTACTTACCTGTCATGGGTTTTTGTTTTTAATAAGTAAAGATAGCTAGTATTCACACATTATTTGCAGACAGTTTTGAACTTATTAAACTACTTTCTTTCTTCTCTAGTCTGGACAGCTCCTATTCTCCCACAGTAGACACAGAAGCCATAGGGTAGTAGAACTGAATCTTACTGTGAGAATTGAGATTGCACATCTCATCATCAAGGCTGCCTTGAGGCAGGTATAAAAATGTGCTGATGTCCACATAACATGTATCTCTTCAGTAACTCAAACCTGTAGTTCAACTTGGCTGACTCTAAGTCATTTTGATTCCTGCCAGCAAGAACATTAATGAACTTAATATCTCCACAGATTTGTTTATTCATGTATAAGACCCAAGTCCTTATTCCTCCTACCAGCAGGTGCCTCTGCTCCATCTGATAGAGTGGAAAGCTAGAATAGGTCATACAAATCCAGATAATTACTTAAATCCAGTTATTGTAGGCAGTATTTTCTAATTATTCTGTTTTTAGGCTGGCACAAATAAAGTTTCTAGGACTTGGATTTGAAAAAAATTCATGCACTACTAATTCTTATGAAGAAACATTTTATGAAATTCAGCTTATTCAAGCCTTTGTTCTCCTTTTGATAATAAGTGATTTAATTACGTTGTACTTTTGCTTTTGGGTTTTTGTTTACATCCATGGATTTATAATTGGAAATATTTTACAACAAGCAGGCTTTCATAGATTTCCCAAAATGGCATGAGATTGATAAGAGGAAGTAATGCTAAAATGGACATGAACCTGATTTGTCAAAATATTTTAAGGTGAAAATACAAAAGAATATAAACCCAAATCTGTCTACATGTTAGAATCACCTAGAGATCTCTAAAATTCCAAAGGCCAGGCTACAACCCAGACCAATTAAGTCATATTTCCTGAGAAAGGGGCACAGACATATGGTCTGTTTTAACTTCCTGGGTGATTATGGACTGTTTTAACTCCCTGGGTGATTCAGTGTACAGACTAGCTTGGGAACCACTGATCTAGACAACTCTGTTACTTCATGGTTGCAAGAGAGCACAGCCGTGGCTTGTCTCTAGCTTCCCCACCTGGCCTTGGTGGGAGATTCTATGCGTTCAGCTTCTCTATCAGTTTTGTTAACTTTGAGCCTAAGTAGGACCTTTGAATAAGCGGTCACTCAGTCACCAAAAGGCAGTAAATAACCAAAGGCTTCATGGGTATAAAATAGTTGATTGCAAACATTTTTTAAGGTTTATTGTTACCATTTTTCTTGATGGTAAAGTTTTTTCATCTCAGATGTTTTTATTCATTTTCAGATGCCAAAAGCTTTTTATGCAGTTAATTTTATGAAATTCTGGCCAACTGGGATAACTTTTTACAAGCTTTAAAGGATTGTTTTAGAATTCCTTCTTTGAGTTAGTCAAGAACAACTTTAAAATGTCTAACTCAAAGTGAATATGGATTGAGTGAGAATTATCTATTTGCCTTGTTTAAAGAAACAATCTGACACAAAGAAAAGCATTTGAAAATTAAATTTTCTATGTATACACATATAGTACATTACTTCTTTACTTAAGCAATCACTTACTGTCCAAAAACTGAGGAAAGCTTGATTTTAAATTTTAGAAATAGTTGTTTAAATATAACAGCCAACTGTTTATCCCTAAGTGGTGAATTTACATGGTTGACAGACATGCTTTATCAGAACTCAGACTCTAGCATTTGCACCCAGAAAGTATTCCAGTAAAATAATGATTTTGCTATGTCTATGTATCTTGAAAAAGATTAATTAAATAAAATTGCAGTTAAAGCTGATAGATGGTTGAAATTATCTGAATAAGTGTGCTCTTGACTTTAATGAATTAACAAATAAACTGCTTACTCTAATTATTTAATTTTAAACTTTATTTTATTTTGACACCATTTACACTTAAAATCATCTGTACTATTATATGCAGGTTCTAGATCTGTTGTTGCTTGGTTATCTCACTTTTTGGTCAGTGACTACTGCTGAGGAGTAGGAAAAGAAGCATATAGCTGTGATCTTTTTTCACCATAATTATCAGGTGAGACTTACCAGGGGAAACCTCCAGGGGAAAATTTGCTTAGAAAATACATGTGTGCGTTGTTGTTTTTTACCCAGATGGTATTCTAAAGAAATGAGAATATATGTTTGTTTTAATACAAACAAGACACTGAGACATTGCTGTTACCTTAAGATCATGTTTTTTTCATATAAAGGTTGTGGGAAAGTCGTTATTTAGGCAACTAAGACAGCATGGTATATTGAATACATACTAGCCATAGAATCCCACGGCCTGGGCTTGAATTCCAGTTACTCAAAAGTGTAATTTTGTCCTAAAACATTTATTTTTAATCCATTAAAAGATATATATGTGTGTGTATGTTCATGTCAGCTTTTTATTTCAATAAGTGAGGGCAATCATGACATAAATAAGCCAAATGATAACTAATCCCAACATAATGAAATGTTCGGTTTTAAAATAAGCCTTAGAATATGTATTTGTATGTGAGTGATATTTTTTGGGAGCTCTAATCAGTATCATCCCACTTACAAAAGATGTTGGAGAACAGTTTTATCAGGTATGGTCTCTAACTGTTATGTTCCTATAGTTGATAGTTATATTGGGGGAAATATCCTCTGATCTATAATATTTTAGAGTCAAGCAATGAGCTATAATATAGCCACTACTTAGGTAGAATAATGCAACTTCATTATAAAATTTTTCCATATATCTCTTTTCCTTTCCTCCCTATAGAATTCATCCCTATTCACCTTGTTTTTAAAAAGAAAGAGAGAAATTGTGAAAATAAGTATAACTTGGGATAAAATGATGTACCCAACTGAAAATAAGATACCCATTTTCTTTTAGTGTTTATCTTTACAGGATAAAGAGAGGCAGACAATTATTTTACCTTTCCAGCCTTGATTCTGGATATTCGATTGAATAGACTGTTGACCATATGTGACTTGAGCAGTATTATTGATTATTTTACCAAGCTTTAGATCAAGGTTTGCTCGAAGCTATGCTGTAGATAAACCTGTGGAAGATCAAGAGTGAACTGTATCGCCCTTTACATTGTTTCCTCCACAACATTACCTGGTGGTATTGATTTTGAAAAATGAAATTTAACTTCTAAGAGCACACACAACACTCAGGTATTCTTAAATGTAAAATTGATTCTGACCTACCCAGGAGCTATGGAATAATAATGATCACAGAAGGGGAGAAGAGAGTTGCCAAACTGACTTTTCTGTGTTCTTTTTAGAAAAATCTATCCTGGAGCATAGAGGCAGGCAGCTGGTCAACCCAGTTTTTCTCTTGTGTGGTCTGTCAGAGTTTGATAGTGTCAGTCTGTTACCAACATTTGTATTTTTGGGTAATTCCTGAAAGAAACTTTGAGGATTTCGTAGCACTAATATATAGATGTTATAATAAACTTCAGACAGGGCAGATGAAAAGGTAATACAATAACCTAGTACCCAACTAATTCAGGAGTGTGGAGAAAAATAGGTTGTCAGATGTAGGTCTATGCAGCTATGCAGCTGGTTGAATTCAGGACTTTTTTTTTTTTTTTTTTTGCTTGTTTTCAAAGAAACAAACTTTTTCTAAGATTGAAACCAACAATACAGGTGCAAGATCAACGCACCATTGCTTCTGTATCCCAGCTGTAAAGGACAGGAAGAGGTACTGCCGCTGAATAGTTGTATCAGCAAATTATATCAATAGACAAAGGAGAGACTGTACATTCAATTCCACCATCAACCCCAAACCACATAAGTCTCTCAAACTCTCAAATAACATCATGACAGGGAATAAAAACACATTTTGCTTTACTGTTAAACCCTTATCACTTTCCTTATTTTAAGTACATTTGAGCTCTTAATGTGTTCTTAGCTGAAGAGGAGGGGGAAGAAGTCCAACATAGAATCGTTTCTCCTCTCTGAAACCAGTAGGGCATCTTATGTGTGTGTATTATGTAGCATAATAACCCCTGAGGTTTTTTTAGGTGTAGTCTACTGTGAAGTATAATATATATACTTATTAAATATATACTTATTAAAAATATATACTTATTAAAAAGTGATAATGTAACATATACAGTTTACAAATGGTTATCAGTAAACTCCCTGTAACTGCCACTCACAGTAAATAAAAAGCAAAGCGAAACAAACACCCAAAAAATAATTTGAATAGCATATCGGAAGCCCTGTAGATCTCTCCCTGTCCAACCCTCACCTGTGTTCATCCTCTGTTCCTTGAGTAAACTCTTGGAGTTACCTAAATTACCTTTTAGGTAATGATTTCCTTACTTTTCTTTATAATCTCAAATATAAACCACTTGAGTTTGCATCAATATGCAATATCCACTAGCTACATCTGTATAGTTTAATGTTGTATGTTTAGGAATTTCATGTCTGTGGAATCATGCTTGATGTATTATTGTCTTGCTTCTTTCATTCATTATCCGTGTTGCCGAGTATACATAGAGTTTGTTCATATTCGTTGCGCTGTAGTAATCTGTTGTTTGAATGTACCCCAATTTACTTATTCCTTCTGCTGTGTTGCACAGTTGAGCTACTGGCAGCTTGCACCTACTACAGGAAATGTTCTCTGACTGTTCTCACGGTATTTCTTGGTGCACATGGGCATGCGTGTTCTGAACTTCAATATAAATTAATGATGTGACAGTAAGCAATTAAATTATTTTTTTCTAATGACGATTTAGGGAAACAATAACTTCATGAATGAAAACAACCAGTCTTTTGGTTAATCTCACTTGATAGGTGCTGTCTGAGCAGAGAGATGGCCCTTTCCATCCAGGTAAATAATAGAGATCCAAGAATGTACCTTTGCTTAAAGATTCATGTCTGCAAGTATGTTTCATCAGAAAATTAAGTGTTTTGGTTTTTAAACTTTCTGGTATTTCTGGAATTCTAAAATTAAAAGGACGAAATGTCCTTAGGAGGCAGATAGTGTATTTTAAATTTATTTTATATTCTTCAGGGAGACCATGGCAGTGCTAGAAAGATGTTAAGTTCCCACCAAATATGCATTCCCTCAATAAAAATACTTTGGAGTAAAATTATTTGTACAAACGGGTACAAATTGGAAATTTCCAAGGGCAGACCCCTAAAAATGAGGCAGTAGTGGATTAGTTTAACTTAAAACTTTTCTTATTTCAAAAACTTCTTTCCAATAGTGTGGGTGAGTCAATGTAATAGTTTGTGTTTTCTCCACAATTTTTCTTACCACATTTTTACATGTCCTGTATACAGGTAATTTTAGTGTATTTCTAAGATCCCTTTAAACTGTATTTTTTTTTTTTTTTTTTTTTTTTTTTTTTTTTTTTTTTTTTTTTTTTTTTTTTTTTTTTTTGCCTTTTGAAATGGAATAATACAGTAAGATACAAGTTTGTCACCTGATAAAGCTGTGCTTCAATGCATCTGTATTTTAGCACTTGATCTGATTTTGCTAGCTAAGACCAAATAATGATAAATTGTTTTCAGTATCTTTCTGGTTTTGGGTGTGTGTGTGTGTGTGTGTAACAAAAGTTACAGGCAGGAATGAAGGTGAGTAGGCAGGAAGAGAAAGAGGAAGAAGCACTTTATTTATTTTATTCAGTTGTTCAGCATTGGTTGCAGCAGCCCAGGACTTGAACAAGGGACCTTGGGGTGTATATGAACTGTGCCTGATTTAAAGTGCTGGGTCACTGGGGCATGCCATCTTTCTATTTTTATAGACTTTGTTCTAATTGGATAATTACTTATTCAGGATGGGAGAGATCATTGCTTCTTGTGAATTCAGTGTCTGCCCATACCACCATTCATTCTGCTCCTTTATTATATAACAAGTGTGTTTAAGTCCTTTTTGCAATGAAAAGATTCTTACCGTTCAGCTTCCGGGGGGATTGCAACTTTCAAAAGGTGCTCTTAAATATATTACTACTTTATTTAAACTATTCACTTAAAGATGTGCGGTACTTTGCACAAAGAATATGTCACAGATCTCCGGGACACACAAAAGGAAAATGCTCTGCTGGGTTTTCTTTTTTATATTGTTTTCCTGTAGTAGGTTTATGACTTGATGCCCAGCTTCTTTATAGATTTATTTCTCACAGGACACAATTCCTTTTAATGTGTTTTCCATGCTTATAGAAAGAAACACAGTGTTAGTGTCTTCAAAATGCCATAAACTAGGTAGCTAATAAAAAAACAGAAATTTATTTCGCACAGTGCTGGAGGCTGGGAAGTTCATGCTCAAGGCACTGGTAGATTCCGCTGTCATGGGGGCCCGCTTCCTGGGTCATGGGTCACTGTCTTTGGAAAGTCCTAGACTACTTCACTTGAAGGAAAGGTTAGTCCCTTTTACTTGGACTCTACTCCCATTCATCAGGTTCCATTATCACCTAATCACCTTCCAAAGGCTCTACCACTTAATACCATTATTATAGGGATTAGGATTTCAAAATATGAATGGGGAGGGGGGCATACAAACATTTAGACCATAACAATTAGCAAATAGCCCAGGAAATTGTGCTCTTACTGTATGACTTTCTGTTGGTTTCTGTAGAAAGATCCCTTAAAGTACTTCTACAATCAGCTGGAAATATCTTTTTGACTGATGTCATCTGTGATTATAAAATATTTTATTGACAATGTATTATTTTTATTAATCTGGGATAAGCATTTTAAATTGTGATCTTAAAGACATTAAAATCAAAGAATTGGAAAAGTAACTAAGGAAAGTTGCCAATTTCCTTGATGGCAGCATAGAGCTGGCATGTGGAGGAAGGTATACCAGCAGAAGAGTGCCATGATCTAAGTGTTTAAAGAGACTGTGCTGGCAGCGTGCCAGAGCTGAGAGCATCGACTCTTCTATGAAGTTGTCCCAGACTGCTCTAGCCATACTATTTTTTGGGTACCTATAAATACTATAATATATATATATGTATATGCATGTATATGTAAGAATAGATGGATAGATGGGTAAAGTGCTTTTAGCAATAAGTTTAGAATAATACACCCTGGTAGGGCAGACATGGTTAAAATTCACAAAAAAGAAAGAAAAAAATATATTAGATATGGTTTCTTCCACAGAGTTAGCACATTTAATATGTTAATGTGCATCTTGAGTGTATAGGAAGAGACTTATATTTCAAAGGATGTAAATGTTTTATGGACCAGGGTCTAGAAAACACTGAGTTAAACCATAGCATTATGTATTTAGGTAATAGGTCATTGAAAGTTAAAATGTGTGCTAGCGGTACACACAAGAATGGCAAGGAACTCCTGCTGTTGCATCAATGCAAGAACAGAATAAACAGTTATCTATATGTTATTCCCTCTAAAGCCATAATTCTCAGCAAAGGCTTTCCTTGACAGAGTGGTAGTAGAATCTTAGCTGAAGCTTGTCAAATGGCTTTTGCATCTATTGAGATTTGATCATATGTTTTTCTTTGTTTGCTTATTTGTTTATTAATATGAATTCCATTGATTGGTTTTCTAATGCTAAAAACCAACCCTGAATTTCTGGAATAAACCCTACTTGCTTATGATGCGCTATCCTTTTAATACATGCTAGTGTTGGTATACTAGAATTTTGTCTAGAATTTTTGCATCTATGAGGGAGATAGGTTTGTAATTTTCTCTTATTGTACTATCCTTGTCTGATTTTTGTTATCATTGTAATGCTGATCTTATAGTATTTCCGCCTCTATTTTTTAGGAGTTTGAATAGAATTGTCATTATTTTTTCATTAAATGTTTAGGAGAATTTACCCTGAAAGAATCTGGGCTTGGAATTTTCTTTGCAAGAAAGTTATAAACTACTATTTTCACTTTTTATACAGATACGTAGTTCATATAATACTTTCAAATTCTAATCTAACACCACAGTCAATTTTAGTTTTCTTCTTTTCCATATTTGTAACTCCTTCACTGACAATGAGAAATCTGTCTCCCATTATCTTTCATCTATTTCCTTCTTTGATTATCAACTTTGTATGTAACCAATCTCTATTTGCCAGTGCTGCCCTCTTCCCCATACAATTATGCTCTCAGGCTCTGATACCCTGAGCAGGACTGCAACCCCTACCTTCTCCCCCAAACCCTACCTTACACAGATGCCCTCCCTACCTCCTCCTGAGCGCCAAGAACCCAAACTGGGACTGTTCTCAGGCATTTGTGGTTCTTTTTGCAGCCACTGAGCTACTTTCCCCAGCTCTGATGTCCTTTGTTTACTCTTCAGTCTCTAGGGTACCATTGTTCTTTGTCTCATCTGCTATAGACTGGGACATCTTTTCTCATCTAAATTACCTTGATCCATAGGAAGACATGTATACCTAGCACCTAACCTATTTCTGAGTCTGAGTCTTTTTTTCTATTCAAAATGCCTCCTTTGATGATCTAGGATAAATAGAGTAGATTTTAAACTCCATCTAGTAAGAAAAATTCCTTCCAATTTGTATTCAAGCTAAAAATGGATCATCCAGCATCATGACTCTTTCTATGTCACAGACCTGGCAGTAGTGCTTTGGAGCTCTTATAATTAGTCACTTTATATGTTAAAAATAGTTGGTATTTGCTATAGACCGTCTTACTAGGAATTTTCGTTTGTGTTGGGTAGTATTGCTTTCTGGAAGAATAATATGTGAATTCCAGCTCCACTGATTATTAGTTACATGACTTTGGATGAACTACTTTTTTATGCTTAGTTTTCTAATCTGTAAAATGAGAAGGATAATGGGAGCTTTTTCTTCTGTAAGATGAATAGATCTCTTCCAAAAAACTATTTTGAAGATTAGATGACAACACATATAAAGTCCTTGGCATAACACCTGGTGCAAGGTCAGCATCATGTTATCTAGTAGTAGTAATAGTAGTAGTAGTAGCAGCATTTCTATCCTAACCTCATCTAATAAATTAGAAAATAGAAGTTCGTTTAATTTGTCCATGACAGCAGAGTTAGTCAATAGCAGAGCTGAAATGCAAACATGAAAGTACTGACTTAGCAGACTAGAGAAAGCAATGAGTGGTGGCAGTGAGGAGAAAGCTGCACAGAAACTCAATTTACATTGTAAAATCCCTCAAAAACCTCTATGTCTAGAAGGCTAGGGTGAAGATGGGGTTAAGACTTCACTCACAGTGTGTTAATGAAGCAATTATTCTTTTATTCCTTTCCCACTTTGTACAGCAACTACCCCTGACCTTCTCAGCCCCCAGACAGCTAGCTGTCAACCAAGATGCACCAGGCAGGAAAATAGAAATCTTCTCTGAGAGAGAGAAAAAAACTAAAATCTGACACCAGGAAGTCCCCAAGGAGTAGAACTGAGATTTTTGACATTGGGACTCTCCCAAGGAGTAGACCTAACCAAATTGCCTGACAATGAAGACTATGGACAAGCTATATACACGTGCGCAAGTTGAAATCTGCTTTCTGGTGGACAGCTTTTGGTTTGAACAAACAGCCAGGGAATATCAGCAGGATAAGGAAATATTAAAAGATATTCTGACAACAAATAAATGATTTTTTTGATAGTATGGTAGCAGATTTGAGGGGCTTTAGGTAAAGTAGTAAACAGATATAAAAAAGGTAGAATTTAGAAAATATTTAATAAAGTAAAAAAAACAAAGATGAAAGTAGGAGAGAGAAGATCACAAAATTAGAAGAGCAATCCAGGAGTTTCCATACCTGAATCAATACCAAAAAGAGGTAACAGAAAAGCGAAGGCAGGAAATAATAGAAAATACAGTCAAGAAAATTTCTCAGAACTGAAAGGCATGCTTGCCCAGCACAATGGTATAAAATAGACCCTCACCAGATCATGTTATTGTGACATTTCAAAGTTCCAGGGAAAACGAGAATATCCTACAATCTTCAGAGAACTGGGAAAGGGGGTTTTACACAAAATCAAGAATCAGAATGCCACCAAATGCAAAAATATAATAAGACAAAACAATGTCTTCCAGATTCTGAGGAAATGACTTCCCATTTCAGTTCTATTCCTTTTCAAAAGAATGAAGACCTCTGGAAATCTGTCTTCCTTGTACGCTTACTGAGGAGTAGGCTGACCATTTTCCTTGAGACACAAATGGGACATTAGGGTGACAAAAATGTTACTGGGTTATGTGCTGGTAACTAAGGGGAGGGGAGGAGGTGGAGCAATTTGAACAGGAGCAGAGCAGCTAGGCCAGCAACAAGTAAGTCCTATGCAATGCCAGTCAGTGATGGCATAGTCATGATGTGGTCGGGGGGACTTCATGCAAACAACCAGGGCCAGTGCAATGAATTTTGTCACCTTGGCAAACACCAAATTTGGTGTCCTTATAAGCCCTGTTCTAAAATGGTCGACCTAAAACACATTCCATTTTAGTAATCCCAGTGCCAGAAATGACCAGTAACCCCCCCCACAGTGCCAGAGAGAACCCCACAGTGCCAGAGATAGCCTCCATACCACTTCCCTATGGCCCAACCACACTGTGGTATTCTGCTCCCTTTAGAAAAACAGGTGCATTTGAGGTGGGGGAAGCCTCTTCCCA
Organism: Solenodon paradoxus; assembly: GCA_004363575.1. NCBI lineage: Eukaryota > Metazoa > Chordata > Mammalia > Eulipotyphla > Solenodontidae > Solenodon > Solenodon paradoxus. The sequence goes on along the minus strand of RJWH01000359.1, from coordinate 774,263 downwards.
CATGGTTCCCATACCCTCACACAGGGCAGGGACAGCAGAAGCGACCATGGCTGCAAGGGCCATCTTTAACATAGGGCATAAGGGGCAGCTGCTTTTGGGCCCCCTCAACAGACTGGGCCTGGGGCAAATCAACTGCCCCTCTTGCCCCTCGTTAAAGATGGTTTATTAAAAAGGACAAAATTGACATTTATATTAAAATAACAGGATGGTTGGGAAAAATGAAAAAAGAACAATGGTACAGTCCCGCTTAAAACAGTACACATGATCAGCCTCCTCAAGAGGGGACAGGAGGACGGGCTCCACCAAGACAAGAAGAAAGGAAGAGGAAGACCAGGAGTCAAGACACTGAGAAAAGAAAGTCTCCGGGATCAGTCGAATGGAGACCTCAAGGTGACATTAGTCTAGAAAGCAAAATGTCTAGGATAGAAAAGTTCCTAAGGTTCCCTGAGGGATTCCTATCACAGGAGTACATGTGGGTGCAGTCGAGTTGTCTCAGAAGGAAAGGAAATGGCAAGCAGGAGACTCACGACTACAGTTCATTCATGTCAAGGGAGGCAGAGGGATGGCCCGGTCGTAGATGGGGAGACGGTGGTTCATCGGAGGCTATTTTCAAGGCTCTGGCTTTTGTTTCAGGTGTCAGTTCAAGGGACCTAATTACATTGTTAAAAACAGCTAATTAGATGATTAAATAAAAGAGCCATGCGTAGACCCATGATAAGTATGTGTCTTGAATTATAATGAATCCAAATGTGTATACTTCGGGTTCCATAAAAATGAAGGAATTTATTTAAGAAAGGAAATAAATCCTAATATATGATGTGCCACAGATGAGAATAGCATTTTAAGTAATCTTAAGTGCTGAATAGTGATCTAATCAAAATGGTGATAGGGCCAAATTTGGGGGTTAAAAACTTGTGTTTGAATGAAGGAGCAGGAAGTAAATAATTACTCATCTCCTATTTTGAGAGATTAACATAATCCCTAAAATGAAGCAGTCACAAAATAATTGTATTATTTAGAACTAAGAAAGCAAAACGAGATTCTAGGATCAGAGTTGAAAATGGTTCCTTGGATGTGTGTTGGTGGAGTGGGAGTCAAACAAAGTTACATTTTTAACAAAGCTTCTAAGGCTGTTTGACTCTCAACTGTTTATAAAATCCATAACTGGTTAAAAAATTAAAAATAATAAAAAAGTTATCAGAGATAACTAAAAATAAAAGAAACATATAGTAGAAAATAATGGAAACTTGTGCCCGAAGATATTTTGCCTGAACCTTATCCTCTCAGTTGATCTGTTATTTTAAACAATTGGTTTTCAGCCAATTCCTTTGTCATTTTCCACATGGCAAAGGCATGCTGTCCCTGATTTTAATTAAAAAAAGAAAAAGCTTTAAAAAAAAAAGTATATGCTGTTCATCTGCATGGATTTTTATTAGATTGATAGCCATAGTGTATAGCCCTAAAATTCTGAAAGGATATTAACTATAATTTGGAAATCATAAACTGAAAAGACAGTTAAGATAATATTCTGATTGAAAGGAAAAACTTCAGAAACATAATTGAAAACTTATCATTTAATAAACTGAAGACTAGAATTATTGTCTAGGTGATGTGATGTTGTTAGCACTGCGGAAGTGAGCGTTTCCTGCAGAACTCCACACATAAACGCTCCTCTTCTGCACTGCAGATGAATAGTATACTTTTGTTAGGCATATTTAGTAGTTAGCTAAGATGAGTTTTTTGTGCTTTATCTTCTAGGTACTAACCATCAGCTTGGCATTCACATACATCCCTTCAGATCCTACAGGTGAGGTTAAGGCTCCATTCAGAAACCAACTTCTTTGACCACTGATCTTACTTCTAATCTGAAACAAATGTATTTATAACAAGAGTAAAACACGAGTTTGCACATAAATTTAAACTTTATATAGTGTTTCCAGCTCTAAAATAGGAACAATCATTCTAGCTTACTTATTAGAGCTGCTTCAAAAGTAAAATGATCAAAGATAATCACCTAAAAATGTATTTTTAAAGAGGAGTATTTGATTGTTACCTATTATGATAAGCACAAAGAAAAAGGGAAGCTGGTTTCATATAAAGGTAGGAACTTTTCAGCATATCTACAGGAGTAGGTATCATTTAAACTAAAAGGAATGAACCATGTATATTATATAAATAAACACATAAATATTTTTAAAACTTGTGATATTTACTAATACTTGTTATCTACTAAACTGTATAAAATACAAAATATGTGTATGTGTTAGTGTTGACATGTCTACAAAGCCCTACTTTGGGATTTTAAGTATAGTCAATGAATCAACTACACTTAGCTTAACTTCCACCAAAGTGACTAAATGTAGAACATATTTTGCCAATGCCATAAGCAATGAGTTGGCAGGCTCCATAACACTTTTTGGTTACATGTTTTGAGTGGTCACATTTTGAGTTACAAGGCTTGCTGACCTCATGGCCATAAAAAGTTGTAACACTCCCACCCTATTAGCTATTGCATTTATATCTAGCTTATTCACTTCTGCCTCCACACTGGGTAACTAGGGAAATAATGATGTCACTTCTCAGCGGGGTACTTATTCATGTCTTTAGTTAGGCACGTGGTTTGTGAAGCCTACAGTTACTTAGTAAGTTTCACCTCCACCTCTAATAAATTCATGCAACTTTAATTTTTTTAGGAGAAAGTAGGAAAGAGTAACATTTTGTAAAATTCATTATTTGGAGAAAAATATATTTTATAAAGTACTATGCTGAAATTATTCTGTGTATTTACAGCAGTTTTTTTTTTTTTTTTTAATGTACATCAAAAACATTGAGCCAATTGTGTGACCTGAATTAAATGTTCCCTCTCAGATTAGGCAACTTTGAGCAGTCATTGTCCTTTGCTACCACCATCCTTCATTGCCACCATGCCTTTTATTTGAGAGACGAGATCTCTATATTGTTCCTCTTCCTTGTAATCATCTTTCCAACTTCATCGTGTTGTTAATAAAGAGTTCTTAGAAATAAATAGTACCCAGGTAAACCCTGGGTTTTAAAAAGTCACCTGCCCCAAAGATGGCATAGAAGTGAGTTAGCAGTTTTTGCCAAGGAAATAAAAAAGTGAACATCCATTACAGTTTGGCAGTCACCTGTTTAATACATTTATGTTTTTAGCTTCCAGAATTATTTCACTACTCCTTTTCTCAAATTTGCTACATCACCCTACTGCTATCCTTTAGTTTTGGATCTAAAAACATAATTCATTAAGGAAATAGACGTGTTGTGGTCTTGTGGAGTAACAGTTAGGGCAGTCACCTCCAAAGGAGTACAGGCCACATATCCCTGGGTTCAAGTCCTGGGTCGAAGGGAAACAACCAGTGTGAACAACTAAATAAGAATAGAACGCCTCTTCCTCCTCTCTTTTCCTGTCTGCCTGCCTACTCGTTTTCATTCCTGACTGTCCTTTCCTTTTAAAAATAGGAAATAGTAGCCACCAGATACAAATTCCATTATTTCTTTAGCATCTAAACTGTCAAACCTACCCACCTCCAGACACGCCTGTACTCTGCCTTCCTCCACTGCTGTGGATGTCACTTGGGTTCAAGATCTTTCCCATCTCATTCTCAATTTCCCTTCTCTCACACAGGAATTTTCCCCTCTCTGCTTGACATTGTCATTGTTTCATAGCCTATTGTCTCCTGACTTTAATAAACCTTTCCTTGATCCTATATACCATTCTAGCTACTGGCCCATTTCTCTTTTCTCCAGGCACTGGAAAATGTGATATATTTCAAAAAAGATAAGTAGCTCAGACAGAAGTGCTGAGCAGAGTCCTCAGGATCCTCCTGCACACGTCAGAATAGCCCAGGATAGGAAGGAGGAGGTACCTGTTCTGACCTGAATCGAGCACTGTCTGGTTGCACCTGTACAAACCCTTGAAGCCTTTGTGGGACTTACATTGCAGCAGCAGCTGGAGTAAAACAATGGGCTGAGAAGATTGAAAAGGTATCACAAACTTTCTGATACCACATTTATCAAGTACCCATCAGCCAATAACAAGATTCTTATGTCAAATGGCCATTGTGAGGATTGAAATGAGATAATGCAGATAAAATGCTGAGTACAGTGCCTGGCATATGGTAAATGCTCAGTATGTTATCATCATATCATCATTATCTACATGATGAATTTTGTGTATTAACATTAATGCAGCATATCAACGCCATCAATCATATACTCATTTCTTTTCTAGTGAACAAATTCATCACCTCATTAATTTATTTTATGTATTTATTTTGGTGAAGACCTTTAAGTTTTACTTTCTTAGCATATTTTAATTGTATGGTGTTAATCAGAGTCACCTTGTTTTTACATTAGAGCCTCAGACTTTGTTCTTGTACCTGAAGCTTTGTCCCCTTTTGTCAACTTTTCCCTATTTTCCTGACCCCCAACCCCCAGCACCACTTTCCTACTCTGTGTTTCTTTGAATATGACTTTTCTCATTTCTTTTTTTTTAGATTTTACATATACGTGATACCATGAAGTATTTGTCTTTCTCTGTCTGGCTTATTTAACTTAGCATAATACCCTCAAGTTCCATCCATGTTGTTGCAAATTGCAGGATTTCCTCTTTCTCCTGGCTGCGTAATATTCCATTAAATATACATATACCACATCTTCTTTATCCAGTCATCCATCGTTTTGGCTGCTATGCTTCAGTGAACATGGGATGCAAATATCTCTTCAATGTCCTGTTTGTGTCCTTTGGACATATGCCCAGAAGTGGGGTTGCTGGGCCACATGATCATTCTATTTTTAATTTTTTTTGGAAATGCCGTATTGTTTTCCATAGCAGCTGTACCAGTTTACATTCCTCTCAACAAAGGGTTCCCTTTTCTATACCTCCTCACCAGCTCTTGTTATCTTTTGTCTTTTTGATGATAGCCATTCTCACAGGTGTCACAATGAGCTGACAACTCACTGTGGTTTCCATCTGCATTTTCCTTGTGATTAGTGACATGGAGCACCTTTTCATTACCATTTGTTGGCCATTCGTATGTCTTCTTTGCAAAAATGTCTACTCAGATTATTTTTTTTTGCTATCGAATTGCATGAATGCTTCATGTATTTTGGATATTGTGTTTTGTATCTTTTCATGTCACTTCTTATCACTCTCATCTTTCCCTTATCTTCATCTCAAATTCATCCAAATCTTAATCTCAATCTCAATTTATTCTTAATCTCACCTCATTTAGGAATTTAAAAGGTTAATATCCTTATAATTATTATCCAAGTCAAGAAATAGATCCACAAACCCCACCATGTGTTTTTCCAACCCTATCATGTACCCATAACTCCCTCCAAAAGTAACCACTCTCCTAACTTTATAGTAACCGCTTCCTTATGTTTATGGTGTACCCAGGCATATATCCTTAAACTCTATAGTTCAGTCTTGACTGATCTTTTTATATACCTGTTAATTTCCCCACAATTTATCTGTTGAAGGACCTGGAAATCCTTGTTTTATAATGTTCCAACATCTAGATTTCGTTCATGGTGCTGTTCATCTTACTCGTCTACAGTATTTTTATCAAATTGGGTCCAGAAATGTGACCAAATTCAGGTTGGATTTCTTTGTTAAGATTGCAGATGGTTGTCTTGTATTTCTTTTATTATGCCTTCATTGTTTAGATGTATTAATTGATGGGGTTATAAAATGGTGATATTCTACTTCAGTCATTTCATTTTCATTTACTAGCTGGAATAATTTTTTAAAAGGCATGCTTCTTTTCATCTCCTAGTGGGTAACTCAGTATAGCACCTTAATTTATCAGTTTTCAAAATAATGAATTGGTTCCCTGCCATACTCTGGAGGAGATTTTTTTTTAAGATCATTATAAGCAGATGAGCATATATACATTTGATATGTTTAAATCTACTGCAATTACCACCCTTGTTGATGCTCAGATGTCCCATTTTTGGCAGTGGAACCCTCTTTAAGTTGCCTCCTGAGTCTTTTATAAACGACCCTAGTGATCTTTGTTAGCTTTCTTACTCTCTGATGTGACAAGATGTTTCAAGTCAAGTTCATTTTAAACACTTCTTGCTGCAGACTTGATATCAGCTATTTCTCCAAGCAGCTTTGGTTTCCTTCACTAGGAAATAGTATATCGAGACCATAATCTGGGTATTGGGTATTATTTCTAGGCTTTACAGAGGAGCTAAGAAAGATCTATTTAAAGATAAAATATCTCTTTGAGTTCATACTGCTATGTTTAATTCAAATTCACGACTAATCTCGTCTATATTGTCAGCATCTTTCTTCTATATCATAAATGTTGGTTCTCAAGGACACAGGGATGATAGAATTGTAGTATCTCATACTAATCCATTTGTGTTATCCCAACTATATACACAGTAGCCGCAGTTAATACGAATACTAATAATGGCACCAATAATTGTGATTACTGAAAGCAGTTAAAATTCCTTTTTGGCATATAGTATCCCTGTTTCTACTCTCCTGTTTTTTAATATTTGTGCTATATTTATGTTATCAAACATGTTAACTATTATATGCTTTTTAATCAGTGTTTATACTTAGTTCTACCAGTAATTACATATTTACTCTCACCATCAGTTATTGTGTAACTGCGTGATCCTTGTTGTCAGAAGCCAATTCTCTAGCTGGGTCTTGAAGAAGCATTTGTAGGAGCAGTTTTTCTTGAATTCACTTATTTGATGATATTTTGTCTGTGCCCCCTGTATGGGCATATTTATAAATATTTGGCTCATAATTCATTTTCTGGCCTAGCTTAGATATTTAACTCCTCCATTTTCTACTACCATAAACTTATTAAAATGTCTAATTGTAATCTAATTTTCCTTTTGGACTTGGTGCCCAAATAATTATTTTCTTTTAATTTAAAGTTCATTAAGCTTAAATTGTAGCTTCAAGTATTTGTTTACTTTAGGATTTATTTTTCTTAAATTTTTTCATATTTTTTCAGTTGTTTTGTTCTATTTCTATTCAAGAACTTCTATTATCCACATTTGGATCCTCTTTGACTTTTTCAGTAGTTATATAATTTTTTCCTCAAATACACGTCTCTTATTTTCACTCTAACTTTTTTTACTTTCTATTTCTCTTAAGGCATTTTATTTTCTACTTCCTCATTTTCGTGTTCTAGTTTAGCCTTCATTGCTGAAATGGTTTTTTTTCCTAATTTTGGCTTGAGTTCTGTTACCTAATTGTTCTAATTTTGATTTGTTATTCTTTCATGTCTTATGTTCTTAATGCTCTTTAGAGAGTTTTGAAAAAGTAGATTTATCTGTCTTAAGGCCATACCTCTCTGGCATTCTCTCATGCACTGTAGGGACGCTACCTGCTTCTTGTTCTATATTTATGTATTTCAAGGAAAGGTGAAGGAAGGAATGAAGGGGAATAGGCAGACAGGAAGAGAGAGCAGGAAGCACTTTACTTACGTTTATTTAGTTGTTCACGTTGGTTGTTTCTCCCCGGCCCTTGAGTTTTGAACACAGGACCTTGGGATGTATGTGGGATTGTTCCAAGGTATACTAGACCACTAGGCCCCCAGGGTGCACCCTTATTCTATATTTAAAAGTAATTCAGTGCAAGAGTTTACTTCAGAACTTTTATGTCATTATTTTATGTAAAATTAGCTTTTTTGATCTATTAGAAGAAGGCTTGGCCTTGAAGGCTTGATTTTTTGCAGCATTCGAACTTCACAGAGCTCCCTCTAGTTTTCATACGGTGTCAACAAAATGTGATGGCACCCTGGTGGGAGTAAAGGTTGCCTCCACTGCCTCCGGCTACACTGTCCATATACATCCTGAGGACCCAGGTTTGCTTCCAGGACATCCAGATGGCGGAACAACCAAAATGAACAACTAAATAAAATTGTTTTTTTCTTCCTGCTGCCTGCCTACTCGCCTTCATTGTTGCCTGCACCTTTCCTTAAAAAAAGGGTGACTTTTGTTCTTAAATTTCCTGGTTGTATCTGGACTATCTCTTTCCGTGGCCTTTACCGTCTGCACGCTTCCCAAGTTGTATTTCACGATCAGCCGTCTTGCTACTGTGTGGGTTCCTTGCCTGGAAGGCAAGCCTGGCTGATTAATTTTAAAAATTCATAGACTCTAACTTCTTAGATCCTTTTGTGTGACTTGCATTCACCCACGATTGGACCAGGCAAAATGCTGTGTCATTTCAGCTACTGTCTTCTAATTGGTCTGCTAAACGTCCAGTGAATTCCTGTATGCATGCCTGAGATCTGAGGCAGACATCCTATAACTTCTCTGAGCTTCGCCTGGCACAAATGCTGATACTAAGCCAGACGTGGTTATTGGTAGTGTATCTCCACCCTCTGGTATTTGGGGGTTGATGAGAGCTCTTTTATCACCAAGTTTGTGTTCTAAGTGTTGTCCATGGATTTGTGTTTTGCTGTTTATTTGTTCTTTCTTTATATAGGGTTTTAGATTTAACCTTAACCACTTTCTCCTCCATTAGCATTCTTGGGGCACTAGTAACTTTAGGCAATAAATAAATCATCTAGATCTCTCTTTGAGTAACTGGTTAATCTGTTTGAAATTACTAAACTGCTTTGTATGTATGCCAAAATGATCAAATTGTACTTTTACAAGAGTGAAACAATGCATGCCTGCTACCTGCTAAGACTAAACTTCTGTGTATCTTTTCTCGGAGCTCTATCAAAATTGACTTCACAGAATAAAATATATCGCTGCTTCTAATTTAACGCTTTACAGGTAATGGTATCACGTAAGTGTAAATGTTAGAAAAGCAACTGAGATCTTTGTCAATCATTGTGTTAAAGTCTGTGCTTCCATTTAGTGCATTAATATTGTAAGTGAAGTTCCGTTACTGATTTCATACACAAGTATTAATGATACACACTTGCCTACTGAGTAAGTGAAAGCAGCTACCCACACTGAAGACGGAACAGGTCAGAGCTTTAGAGAATTATTACTTAAATCTTTGTCTGGTATTCTACTCAGCTTTCCAGGCAATTTATTTCATGACTGATTTACCCATTGCTTTAAAACAATATTCACCCAGAACCAGTATTTTTTTAAGATAATAAAGACCCTTACCAAGATACTGTGTCAAGTACAGCGTTTGAAGATCACAACAGTTTATGATTCTAATGTTTTTATTGTCGAAGAAATAATATCCAGTAGAATTTTCACTTAGACTTCCAAACCTATGATATTTTCTTACTCTGAATCAAAGTATAAAATGTTTTGTTTTGTTTAAAGGAAAGGTTCAGACAGGAACAAAAGCAAGTAGGGAAGCAGGCAGGAAGAGAGAGGAAGAAGCATTTTTATTATATTTTCATTTAGTTGTTCACACTGGTTGTTTCCCTAGGACCCAGGACTCGAACCCAGGGGCAGGCGACTTGTGTCCTTCAGAGACAGTTGACTTAACTGCTACTCCACCAGCAAGCATCTAAACTGTCTTTTTAAAAATAAAATGCTGTCATAGATTTGATGGCTGATAGAGGAATGGATATATAATACATGATGAAGCAAGTATAGAAAAATGTTCATGGTAAAATCTAGATGGTAGTTATTTACTTGAAAATTCTTTCAACTTTGCTGTAGTTTGAAAATATTTAGAAAAATGTTAGAGAAAATGTCATCATTAGCATTAAATCTCTATCAGAGAGAAATGGAAAACACCTTGGGTTTCATTCCATAATGGTCTTATTTAAAACCAAACACACTTTACATAAGCTAGAAATTATACTTTAGTTATACTATAGTTTCTTCAGTGGGTATTTAAGCATAGTTGAATAACTTTAATGAAAAGAGAATTTCTCAAAAATAAGTTGTATTTGTTCTTTATGGATGTTCTCTATCCAAAATAGTTTCAGAAATGAGACTTCCTTGATACTGTCTTAAACAACAAATTAAAAAAAATATGGCATGTCAGAAAATGCTAGTGTGGACCCCCATCCCTCCCATATACACACTCATATACATCACAGGACTTTTGTCTTTTAGTGGCTGCAACAGGGATGTGTTTGGCTGGGGACACAGGCTGCAAGAAGACTTTAAAGGGGTGATGTCAGCTTTGCCATCTGCCCCTGGAAATGGGTTTGATCCTTCAGGATTCGAGAAAGAAAGGCCAGAAACCAAACTTCCCATAACTTTGGGCACAAGCAGACTGCTGTGGGCCTGCATGTCCCAGTGTCCAGAAAATGCCAGTTCTGCATGGAGCCAAGTCAACCATGCTGTCTTGAGGACTGGCAGTTTGGGGAACATCTGAAAGAGCAGCATCCTGGGCATGGACATGATTGTTCTCAGAGTGACAGCCTTCAGCAGACAGCGTAGAAGACGGCACACATTCTTGGGCAGTGGTGAGGACATCTGAATCAGAGAGGGGAGAGTGATGGGCACCACCTGAGACACCAGGATAAATTGGCTGGTTAGACAGAGAGGAGACTCCCTTTGGTGGGTCATAGAAACAAATGAGAGATGCTTTAAGTAAGCTTACTTATTTATTTAAAAGGAAAAGGAAAGGTGCAGGTAGGAATGAAGTCAAGCAGACAGGAAGAGAGAGGAAGAAACGTTTATTCTTTTTAGTTGTTCATCTTGGTGCCCCCAGATCCGGGATGTGAATCCCACGCCCTTGTGGTGTGTGTGGACTACGCTGCAGTGATCTTATCCACTAGACCACTGGGGTTCGCCAATAAGTTTATTTTTTTTAAATAAGGTCCCTAAAAACAGGCTGAGGTAAGAATCCTTATTCAAGTGATGGATTTGAAGACTGTTCTCACAAGGACATGAGGGAAGCAGGACAGAGCAGAGAAGACAGCTACCTCACAGTGAGGTTTCAGCTGCAGGTCCACTTCAGTCAGCCCTCACAGGCGCCTCTGGAGGCTGAACTGCATCTCGCACTTGGCCCCTCCTGGAGGCAAGGCAGCTGGTCTTTGGAATTCTATCTGCTAGTCACTGGCTGAAGTCTGCCCTGGTGGGAGGGTTTGGAAAAGCCTTCTGAATGAAGAGACTCCTGAGGGCAAGTCTTTGGAGAAAAAGGAAGCTGTGCTTGTTCAAATTCAAACCGTGGTAGTGGGTGCGCTTCCCAGAAAGGTGGCTGAGTGGAGAACCAGCTGCACCAACATGTGGCTGCCTTTCTCTCTGGCAGTGGGGGTCTCAGAGTTTCTGTAATCAAGGTATAAAAGTGACTCTCATTTTATAGTCACAGGCATGTGAGACCAGTTGTATTAACCAAATATTGATCTTAGACTTGCTGTAAACATGTCAACCAATCAAAATGTTCCTGAGGTAAGGGCCCAAAGTGGGTTAAGTGCTTTTCCTTTGGGAACTATGCCTGATTTATCTAGGACATTTGTAAGTTCCGTACTAATGATTAGATAATTATTTATATGATCAGAGAAGTAGCAACAGTATAAAGAGTTCAATTCACTTAACTCACAAGGATTCAATCCCGTTCCAACCACTTCTGTGGCTTCAGCCAAGTCTTTAAACCACTCTGGCTGTTGTTTGATAATAGATAATTCACATTTGCTACAACCTTATTAATATCTTGGTTATTCTATCCATGAGGTCATAGAGAAGACTTTAAAAGTCCTCAAACAGGTGTACCCTGGTGGAGTAGCAATTTGGGCAGCCATCTCTGAAGGAATGCAGGCCGCATACATCCTTAGGGCCCAACTTCGTGTCCTGGGTCCTGGGAGCAGCAACTCAATGCCAACAAGTGAATAAAAATAACAAAATTCCTCTTTCTCTTCTCCCTGCTTGCCTGCCTACTTGCCTTCATTTCTACCTGTGCCTTTCCTTTAAAAAAAAAAAAAAAAAGGAAAAAGAACATCTTCAAACCGAGGCCAACAGGTTTAAAGTATCTGAAAGACCCAGTCGCTCTGTATGTGCTGCTGGGAGGAACAAGCTAGAAGGCTAAACAAAAACTCAGATCTGGGGTAGTATAAGATCTTCCCTGCCTCTTCCCCACCAAGCCTAGTTAGTTCCCTGTGGAACCCTCTCAATGCACCTTGCAGTTGTGCAGTCGATATTCACTTTGTCCACTAAACTTTATTTTGCATAAGGGCAGAACCATACCTATGTCATTCGTCATTGCATACCCAAAGCCAGACAGTGTCTGAAAATTATTTGCTAGATAAATGAGGGGGTTGAATAAAATAGAGGAATTTAATTTAATTCAATAAATATTGGTTGAGAATAAATGACAAATTCTGGTATCTGATGATACAGAAGAGTCACAGGTAACTTCAAAGCTTTAAGCCTGAGAAGACAGTAATAAAGCAGGTAGAAAAGTAAAGTTGCTAATTTTTCTGTTGTTGCAAAACATGACCACCACCTATTGGATTAAAATGACACATAATTTGTGTGGGTCAGGAGTTCCGCACTGGTGAGCTGGGTCCTGTACAAAGTGTCCCATTATCTATAGTAAAAGTGTCAGCCAGGAAACCAGGGCTGATGTTCTCATCTGGACTGTGGGTCTCACTCAAGTTGTTGGCAGAACTCAATTTCCTTGCAGTGATAGGATAGAGACCCTTAGCTCCTAGAGACTGTCCTTTCCCTAAGCATTTCATACTAACTGCTTTGTCAAGCCTAACAGAAGGCTGATTTTTTTTTCTCCAAATTTTTTCTTTCGGCGAAGGTCTGTCCCCACTTATAAAGGTCTCTCCTGTTTAGGTCAGTCCCACCACAGATAATTTCCCTTTTGATGGACTCTAAGTCAGCTGATGCGAAGGCATTACTTATATCTACTCTGTCTCTTCACCTTTGCCTTTTGTGTTATCTCCAAGGAAGGCACAGGCTCTCCCGACACTAAAGATGAGTAACTGGCATACAGGTGTGGATACCAGGGCGTGTGCATCCCAGAAGGCCACCTGGGAATGCTGCAGACCGCAGGAAACCACCTCATCCTTGTCAGATAAGAGTGTTAGTGAGACAAGAAGTGAGTGACAGGTGAAAAGTCAAAGTGGGACTGGTGGGCTTGACAGGGTTGACACTATGAGAAAGGTCACCTGACCCAGAGAGGAAAGGAAGGGGCCAAGGGCACTCTGTATGTTTACTATTTAGGGAAGTAAAGAGACCTAGCAGAAGAGAGGAGGAAGAACAGAATGTAGGAGATGAACTGTTACACAAGCAGGAAGGAATTTCAAGGGCTGGGTGATTGCTAGAGTGGAATGTAGCAGTTCTCAGGGAGAATGTTGGTAAAACCATTCATCTGACTACACAGTGACCTTAGAGAGAACGGCACTGGTGGGGAGATGGCGCCAGAATGGAGGTTATAGAGAATTAATGGGGCAAGGGATGGTAAAGTAGTGGAAGGAGGAGCATTTGGTCCCGGCCTCTGAGAACTCCCACATCAGGGCGGGCAGGGTTGGGCCAAGATCTCACATAGCTTCTAGAAGAGAATAGCTTTCCCAGCCGTTTTCAGTCTGGCTCTGCCTACACAGCCCTCAACTGACTGCCATTCGGGGCGTGTGAGGTAGCACTACAGTCCGTATTTAGGCTGTTTGTGGGCCCTCCTGGGAAAGACAAATATGAGACTTTTAGCAGAAAACATGAATAATCTACCAACCTGAGGAAATCTGAGGTAGAGAGCCTTTCTGCTCTCTGAATAATTAAAAATTGACCCTTCCATCTAGCTCTGTGAGTTGAATTTTTAATGATGAGTAAAAATCCTTGCTTAGTTTCTTTTTGGCCAGGCCTCATTTCTTGCAAGCCAGGAACCCAGCTGCCCTAGCTGTTTTGCAGAAATCAAGTAAAATTCTAAGGAAATGAAATCGTAGGAAGGATTAAGCAATTTTTGGACTCTCTACAGATATTCTGAGGCCCTTGAAATAACCAGCATTGAAAAGGGGTATCATTAATCAAACACAGTGTTGCCAAATCAAAGCTAAATTTGATTTAAATATAACATATATAAACGAGACTGCCTTGTGTCTTGTGTCCAAGGATTTTATTCAAAAGATCAACATGAAATAATTTTACTTTTATAATGAAACCTATATAGCTAACAAAGACTAAACACAAAGAGTATCATCTGTTTCTATCATTAAGGCAATAATATTGTCGGAACTTCTTGTTGTCACCCTCATTATTTGTTGCAAATATTTACTTCCATCACAGAACCATTCACATAAGTTTTTTTTTTAACACCGTTTTTTCTTTATCATTTATCTCATGTAAAAATTCCTAGATGTAAATACTATGCATAAAAAAATGGGATTAAAACCTATAGCTCTAGGAGTTAATAATTATCACTTCAGCCCGCAATGTGTTCATCTAACATTTTAAATGGATTTTTCCGTCATTCTAAACCAATGGAGTCAGTGCTACGCATACTGTTGTGGAGTGTATTTCATGGCTCACTGGGCTTTTCTGTCTTTAACTTTCCAATGTATGTAATTTGATTAAAAATTTTGGCTGGTCAGGATAAGGAGAAATAGAGGGAAATTGCTCTTAACAGAATCTCCAGTGTGCCTGGGATTATAATTGAAGCAGAAATGAACATCTTTCTCTGTAGGAAGCTAAAGAAAGGCTTTGTTCCATTTTTACATTGGATATCATCTGTTATTGTAACCTAGACACCTAAACCCACTCCAGATTTAAAATGTGCCATTTATAAACATGCATGCCAAGTTTCAAATACCCTTTTTGAATGTTTGCATATAATTTGAAGCTTGCAATGCCAAAGTAAAATACAGTTTCCATTGTATTGAATTACCCTCTCCCCATGCGAGCTGCCTCTTTTCTCTGACATTACTTGAATAGACGACACATAGTTTGACTTTGTTCAAAAAGAGGAATGTTTCTCAGCTCAACTGAAATGATTGTTAGGTATAAGCTGCCAGCTTCATTTTCCCCCCACAGAAATGTACATTTTTCTCTATTATAAAATGTACTCATAATGGCAATGAGACCATTCCCAAGAGTGCGGTTATCCAAAGGTAATCTCAACCCAATCTGATTAGATGCAAGAGGTTCATGCCTCAAAATGCTCCAGGGCATGATTATTTTATGATAACCATACTCTGTATCATGTCTTATTGATTAACTAATAAAGCGTCAGCATTGCTATTTAAAAGAAAAGCTGAAAAAACAAGGGGCAAAATTGCTTCTAGAAAGGAAGTGATTCTTTTGAAAACACCCAAACAACTTCCTTTGTGCTACTGTTTTGCACTTTTAGATGGAGCATGAAAGGTCATCAGTTACCTATTTTAGTATCTCTTTAGTGATAGGATCATTTGTTAAATGTGATGCATTTATTTATGTCTAAATATACCCTTAATTTTTGCCTCACTCTGTTGTGACAGCACAATGACATTCCTTTAGAGAGTGATGTATTTTGTCCTCACCCTTCCAGATTACTTCACCTTGCAGGTCCAGGGAAATACAGATGGAACCTGAAAATATAGCAAGCAGTCTGCTTATGGAAGCCAGACGCGGGTAGTATCACCTTGGAATGAGAAGAGCACATGAAGGCAGGCAGGTATTTTATGCCTAGAGTAGCTTTTGGATTCTCACTAGGAGTATGTCCCCCTTGGCACATAAATTTAACATTCAGGCACCCACAATATCCTTATCTCTCCCAGAGGCTATGACGACACATCTATAAAAAGGTAAAGTGAGGGAATTGAAGCAATTTCCTTAGGTGATTCAATTTAGCAACCTATTTTGTCACAATTACTTTATGTTTTCATTGTAAATATAAGCCTGTGGCCTAAATTCTCAAATCATTGCTTCAGTATTCCATTTTCTCTTACTGTGTAGACATAGCTAATATATTCAAATTGAAAAATATTCCACACATAGTGTCCAGTGCTGGTTCTTGCTGATGTATCTTTTCAATCAAATTTTACTTTTGGGGTTAAACTCTAGTCACTTCTATAACTTCTGTTCAATTGGTCAAGAGTCAGGGGTGCTGGGATCAGGAGACCTCTTTCATTCCTCAGTCCATGTCCTTGGCTCCACATTATTGATGCAGTCTGAACAGAATAACACTTGGAAAAGATAGACATAGGGCTAGCTTAATTTATACATGTCTGCTTTCAGTATCCCACTCTTCACAGAGCCTGTGATATTTTTATCTTCAAAATCCAAATCTGCTAGAATGGAATTTCTGTTAATCTCCCAAAGAACATTTCATCAGAGCCTCTAGCTTTAGGATCTAAGTTTAGTTTTGCCACAGAAAGCATCTGAATTGTGTTCAAAAGGACAATCAAACTCATCATTTAACACACGTTTTTCTATTAACTGGATGTTATTTTTCTCCTGTTTAAGAACAGGATTTTACTTCTGATCTCTTTTTAGCTATGATAGCCCTCCCACTGTTTTTCATCAGACCTCGGGTTTGTGTTCTTTGTTTATTTCTGCTGTGTAGACATAGTCCTTCTAAATTATTTTGGACCATCTTGTTCAGTGGATATGAAGACTCTACCCTCTAGGTTTTCAATATTAAGAGAACATGGGAACCCCAAAGACTGATGACAGTCTTTGTCCTAAGAAGAGTTGTCTAAAAAAGAGCTTCCTCCATAGTTCCCTCTGGAACTAAAGCATGAGCCACTTCATTGATTCTTCCTTCTTGGACATTAGTGGATCCCAAACCTTTGTGCTTTTTAACACAGTGACAATGGCGGACATTCTCTTCTACCAGAACTTACTTAAGGTGTTTGTTGTTATTTTACAATGAGGAATGAGAGTCACTTAGGGATATGAAAACATGTAAGACATTGTGTTTTCTCTCTCTTCTTACCATCATAAGTCTGTGTCTCTGGTCATTTCTTTTGGCTGTGTAGTTTAATAACTCCCCATTTAAGTAAGTACTTATTGGCTAAGTTATGTTGCATAACAAACAACAAAACTGTAGTATCTTTAACTAGCCGAGTTTATTTTTCACTCTACAAGTGAAACTTGAAGTGGCAGAATGGTTTCTTTCTCACATAATGTCACTCTAGGGCCCAGTCTGTTAGGAGCATCACTGTGCACAAAAGCAGAGGGAAAGAGCTCTGGGGCTTCGGTCAAGGGACCTGGTCCAGAAGTGATATACAATAACCAATATGATGGGCAAGATCCATGCCACAAGGATTGCATCAAGGAGATGAGCAGTCTAGAGCTGTCACGGTTCTGGATCTGGAGTCTGAAGAACTGGAAACACTTGCTGAACAGTGGCGATAATATTCCCTCAACTAAAGAGTAGTACCATCTTTTTTCAGCTTATGAAGATGCTCATAAGCTTCTCTCACATAACCTGATAAATTCTCACCAGACTTCAAGAGCTCAGATTAGAAATTGTCATCAAACTTTACAGCTCAAGGATTTATTCATCTTCTATTGTACAAACTTACTGGCTCTAAATAACATAAATTTACTATCTCACAGTTTCCAAGGATCTGAAATCTGGGCAATGGATTGAGTGTTCTGCACAGGGTCTTATCAGGCTGACATCAAGATGTCAATAAGGGCTGCCATCCCATGTAAGTCTATCAGTCTTACTGGTTGTTGGCTGAATTAAAATCCTTATGGTTCTTAGATTGTAGTCTAACTTAGAGTGTAAAAGTACAGCTTCTTACTGATTGTTGGTCAGAAACTACATTCAGTTTCCAAAACTCAACCTCAGGTCCTTGCCATATGTCTACAAGCAATTTGTGACATAGTTGTTCACTTCTTTGAGGCCAGGAGGTGAAATATCTCTCACTTTGAATCTCTCTGATCTCTTTTAAAGGCTCTTCTGATTAGGTCAGGCCCATCCAGGATAATGTCTCTTTTGATTCACTCCAAGTCAACTAGTTAAAGATCTTAATTATATCTGGAAATCCCTCTATCATATAAAATAACAATTATAAGAGTGATAGGTTCCTTTCACACTCAAGGGAAGGGGTTATAGAAGGTGTATACATCAGGGGTCAGGAGTCTCGGGGGCCTTCTTAGAATTCTGTCAAGGCTTTTAAATAGAAGACAGTCTTGAAAGTGGTAGTGTTTGGGATCTTCTTAATAGATTCATAGAAAAATATGTTGGGATGTTTGGTGAATCAACATAGAACATAAAAAGGAGAGAGGAATGAAAGGGAGGGAAGGAAAAAGGAAGGAAAGCCATGAAACAGTGATGGAATCATGGTGTATCAGATCAGCATCCCAAATACCAAACTTCCAGTTTTGTTCTTAGCATCACACACTGTCTGTTCAACACAGATAAGCGTGGCATTCCTAGAGCAAGTGTCTCTCATTGAATCCCTATCTGATAGAGCATTTCTTTTTAAGGTTTACTTTAGAAGAACTGCATTATCTTTATCTAGAGAGGAGAGCATTGGTTGGTTTGCTTCTTGCTCAACTACCTACGACAGCTCATTATTCTATAATATGTGCAGTATTACCCAGAAGTAATTTTCCTTTTATTTTTGCCCACAAGGTGGAAAATTAAGGTTGAAATACAACTTTATTTTTGCTTTTCCCAGAAGAGGTGACCGTGTAGTTTTTCCTACCTGTTTTTCAACAAGCAGTGAAATACTGTCTTGGCTACAACTATTGACTCCTTCATCCTATTTTGGCAAAAACTTTTATGTAGCAAGTCTCCTGCCCTTATTTGCACACCAGAGGCCCATCCCAGAGTCTTGTGGGATGAAGAGGATTTCCCAGACACTTTCTACCTGTCACCTCATATATGCCTTTCACACTCTCCTCTTTCTTATTGGAGAGACTTATCTTTAATTTTTTATACCATTTCTTCTCAAGATATAATGTTCTTTTGTACTGAATCAATGAAGCACTAACAAAAACTTGAGCATCAATGGTTTTGATTTCTCTTTGGTCCTGAATGTGAACATAGTAGGAAAAACACTGACAAATGAAGACTCTACATTTTAAATCTTTATCTTGACTTAATTATTTTCTGTCTCTTGTTGACCCTTTTTAATCCATTCCAATGTAATTAAGAAATTAAAGAATTTTAACAACGAAGAAATACGAGGATTCTCTGTTAGGTTCACTTTTATAGCTCTTCTGTTTACATTTTACATAGTTTTGTGACGAGTACTTACAATGAACTAATTTTATGGCGAAGTTTTTTGGTTTTCTTTGTTTTCACTTGTGAAAGAAACTTTAAAGAATCTATAGGATTGGTGTGCCCCAGTAGTGTCATGGTTAGATCTTCTGCCTCTGGCCAAGTACAGTCCATATACATCCCAAGGACCCAGGTTCACATCCCAGGGTCAGGGGGAACAACCAAAGATGAACAACTAAATGAAAATAAATTTTTAAATGTGTCTTCTTTCTTCTTGCATGCCTGCCTGCTTGCCTTCATTCCTGCCTGTACCTTTCCTTAAAAAAAGAAAAAAAGAATCTATAAGGTCCTGGCATCATTCATTCAATATTCAGTCAACACGCATTCTTGATGGATAGGTGCATAGCACTGCCCTGGGCTTTTGAGACATAGAAGAAAGACCTAGTATTTGCCCTCAAGGAGAATAGCTGGTGGAAAGAGTATAAGTTTAGGATGAGACACACCTGAATTTGAATCCCTGCTCTGACACCTGCTGTGTATTAACCTTACGCATGTTATATATATTATGCAAATTATGTATTTCAAAGTTTCTTATCTGCAAAGTGGGTATAATGAACCACATCTCTTTAGATTGTCAATATTAAAAAACTTTAGTCACATGAAAAATTATATCATGACTACACTGAAATAATCCAAGAAATGGACAAAACATTTGATATAAAAAATATAATTCACCCATTAGAGAAAAAAAACTTGTGATCATGTTAGCAGATACAGAAAAGTCATTTGAAGAACTTTAATTTTAATCGTAATAAAAACTCTTGGAGCTTCCTTTTCATGATGAAGACTACCTACCAAAAAACCAAGAGTAAATAGCTTTATTAATTATGAAATAGTAAAAGCATTCCATTTTAAATCAGGTTTCAGCTAATCATAGTCATATATCACCACGTTTTTAGTCAACATTATACCGGAATTACTAACCAACATATCAAGATATGAAAAAAAAAAAAAAAAAAGCATAAGTACTGAAAAGAAGTTAGCATGACTGAAAATATTGAGGATGGGCATGCCAGCAAGAGAACCCAAGGCAACCCGTGTATAAGATACTGGGGTTAAGAAAAGAGATTTTCAGGCTGGTTTGATAATAGTTTATTAAAAGTAATTTTATTTGTGTACTCTAGCAACAAATAGTTCAAAAACACATTTAAAATAATGTGTTTTTAGAAAGAACCTGAAAATTGACCTAACAAAGGACTTCCCAGGTCAACATGGAAAAAATTAGAAAACTTGTTTGAAGACCATACCTGGATTATATTCCATGACCAATCATTAGAATCACTAAGAAGTATTTGCATATCCTCAACTCCACTGCATTTTTCATTGCTTTGACATGCTGGCCTGCCTAACTAAATGTTCTATCCATCACTTCCTTTATCCTTTAACCCGCACCTATGCAACTGAACATGACTGGAGTAAAATAGCACAACCATGTAGGATAGTTTGTCTTTAAATTCAGGCTTGCTAATCTCAACTGGGCACTAAAGCTGCCCTGAAATTATGCTACATTTCTTTGGTCCATTCTTGCTCCCATTCTCCTAGACCAATGTCTTCAAAATGAATGCATGAACATACCATTGTCTTATGATCCAACAATTCCACCTCTGAGTAAATATGTAAAAGAATTAAAGACAGGGATGTAAAAGATAGCTGGACACCAATGTTCATAGCAACATTATTCACAATTGACAAATAAAAACAACCTACATGCTCATTGATTTGATGAATGAATAAATAGAATGTGGTATAAGCAAAGTGGAATATTATTTTGCTTTAAAAAGGAGTGATATTCAAACACATACCACAGCATGGATGAAATGTAATGACATTAAAGTGAAATAAGCTGACCACAAAAGGATAAATAGTGTATGAGTCCATTAATGTGAGATACCTGGTGTAGAGACAAAGCAGAATGGTAATTGCAGGAGTTGGGGAGACAGAAGTTTTCTGGGCACTGAAGATTTCAGCTCAGGAAGATGAAAAGCTTTTGAAGATGGATTGTAGTGAGAGTTGCACAGCGATGCTAATGTATGAATGTCATGGTAGAGTTAAAAACAGAAGTACCCACTGGACAGTCGTGAAGAGCACTTGGTGATTTGGTGGAGGGTAGGTGTGTTAAACCTGTATCTGAGGAATGAGGGAACTACACATATGGGGAACTTACACATATGAGTTTATTTTATGTGTAAAATCAAAGTCACTGCAATAAAAATGTCAAAATATGATAGAATTATAGATTTTATATTATGCATATTTTACCACAATTTTTCAAAATGGGCATATGAAGACTTCCTAAGAGACAGTTGGACAAAGGAGTCACTTTGCAGATATACATTTTCAAAACTAGTTTGTCTGAAAATGTCTGGGATTCAGGTGTTCCCTTTCACATTTACCCTTCTTTTCTTTAGGAGAAAAAAATTTAAATCAGGAATCTTATCTATTATGAACCTTACTATGGTATATGACCCTGGTGAGTGAGAAACCAGATAAAGAAATACTTTGAAATCTTGTGAATGTTGAGAATATGAATAACTCATTATTGGGTGATAGTTATTACTTCAACTCAGTTTCCAATTCATTGCTTTTAATTAAACTGAACAAGGATCAATTGAGATGTCAGCTGACAGATCATTAAAAATAATTTTGATAATACATATAAAATATTTATAAAAATAATTTTTCATCATGATCTTTGTGACTTTGATACATAACTCAGACATTTAAAAAATTCCATAACTTATGGTTTAACAAAATGCTGTTTCCCAACTGGTTGTATAAGGGGACTTAAATCTTTTTCAATAATTTAAATTTATGATGAAAATTTTAGATGTCGCCTTATAATGTATGAGGAGATAACATTTTTCAAAATTATAGGAGGTATGCAAGCAAAAAATTTGATGATGACTGAGTTAGTTGGCAACTTAATACTTTTTTCCTCTCTCCTCAAAATGCCACCTTCTCTCAGATTCTATCTACTAGTGACCTTGGTTTTTACTGCCCTGGGAATATAGAAGCATTCAAAAGAGAACCCCGACATTTCACCTACTGCATCTGCTTCCACACACCACATCCCTCCTGTTCTGTAGATGAACGCCTTTAACTAACCCCAAGCCCTCTGTTATGCACAAGACCCCATTTCTTCTTGTCTATTCCAGGTTATCACTCCAGCAATTTACCTTTCTCATGTCATCCATTGTTTGCCCTTTATCCTGGATCATTCCTGTTATAGTATAGACATTCTACTCTATCAACTTCAAATCAAACATCAAATGTATTTTGATTCACATTCCCTGCCACCACCCCTTTCTCTCATATAGTTTCATAATTCATAGCAAAATTCTTTGTAATTTCTCTTGTCAATGGAAGTGGTCCCTGCTTTTTCAAGTCCAGTGGTCAGTTCCCAGGTCTCATGTTTTCGAGACTTAGCAGCAGCACTATAAATTCTCTCACTGAAAAGATTCTTCACTTGACTTTTACGACCTCTCACTCTCCTGGAGTTCCCTTCTGGTGACTTCTTAGTCTCCTTTGTCTCCTTAGTCTCCTGATTCCTCCTTATTGATCTAGCTTTGAGGAACTAGAATGTTCCCCAGCTCTGTCCTTAGACCTCTTCTTTTTTCTGCCTGCATGCATTCCTAGTTATCTCATTCCGTTTCCTAGCTTTAAATACCATCTTATTTGCTTGCTTGCGCCAGGTATCTTCTTTTCCCCTTCAGATCTATTCGCTGTCCTTTTCCATTCTGGTCTCTGCCTCTGGAGATTGTATTGTATGTATGTACTTTATCAACAGGCCTCTGTGCCTTCTGGTCCCTAGTGTTGTGACCAATGGCAAGCAGTAGTAAGACATTAAGGGGCAGAGAGAGTGATATTTAGGTGTTTCTTCCCTCTGCTCCTTCTGTGTGAGGAGTTTTAACCAAGATAACATCTCCTCAAGTCCCCTTCTCCATCCAGCCCTTTGTTTCCAATTTCCTATCACCCCTCACTCCCCTATGCTTTGGGTATTTGAAACACCCACCTTGTTCCACTATCCTTGTGTTAAACACTCACTGCGAAAAATAGTTCCTTTGCAAATAAACTTCCTTTAAATATTCCTATAAGAGTCTACCATTATTGTCTGTTGGAATCTCGAGTGATTTGATGCCGTGTCAGGACAGCCCTATTCACGCAGTAAGATGATGTCCTTCCTGTGCTCATCAGCCCTGCCTGACTCTACCTACATGAGCAAGTTCCTACCTCCCTTTCTCCTTCTCTACAACTCCTGGCTTTGGTGTCTCCATCCAACCATCCGTGCTCTTCACAGCTCTGTGAATAGGCCAGATCAACCTGCCTAAACTCCCACCCACTGTATGAGAAACTTCCTCCAGGTAGGAACATGGCTGGTTTCCTCACTTCATCAGACCTGTCACTTTTTTTCTTATTTATTTTGTTTATTGTTTTCTCCCTGCAAGAATGTATGTTCCATGAGGGCAGGGATTCTTGCCCCTGGGGATGTCTGGCATAGATCACTGGAATTTTAAATGAATAAAAATATTTTTAAAGTCCTAAATAAATGAAAAGACATTGTTTTAATGACTAGGAAAATTCAATATTATGAAGATGTCATTTCTCCTCAAGTTGATCTATAAATTCAGTGCAATTCCAATAAAGACCCCAATAGAATTTCTTTCAAAGAACTTGACAAATCGGTTCTAAGTACATAATGATGAGCACAGCCTAAGAATAGCTGAGTGCTCCTCAAGAAGAACAAGGTGGGAGAATGTGCCTTTGCGGATATGAACACTTTTCCATGAAGTTAGAGTAATTAAAACAAGGTGGTATTGGTCCAGGACTAAAAAAATTCAGAGTAGGAAAAAGTAGAAAATCCAGGAACACACTGGGCATATGAAAATTTGCTATATGACAGATGTAGTATTGCAATCTTTGAAAGGAAGGAAGCCTAATTCAATAAATTGTCCTGGGACACTTGTTAACCACATGGGGAAAAAGTGGAATGATCTCTCTCTCACATCATATATGTAATTAATCCCAGATAAAGTAAACTTAAATGTATGTCAGGTGTGCCCTGGTGGAGTAGCAGTTCGGTCAATCGCCTCTGAAGGAGCAGGCCACATAGCCCTGGGTTTGAGTCCCAGCTCAGAGGCAGAAATGACCAGTGAGAAGAACTAAATAAAAATAAAATAAAAATGGGCTTCTTCCTCTGTCTTCCTGCCTATCTGATCACCTTCATTCCTGCCTGCACCTTTTAAAAAAAATGTGTATGTCAATAAAAATGACAAAACTATTGTGAGTAGCAGAAAATAGAAGACCGTATCTTTAAGACTTTGGGATAGAAAAGCAATTACTAAAGTCCAAAAGGGTACAAAAGCATGAAGATATTGATAAAACTTTCTGCATAATATAGGAACATTTGTTCATTAAGAGCCATAAAGTAAAAATAGGTGTTACAAAATGACGGATACTTGAAAGAAATATAACTGGCAAATGATTATTATTCAGAAAAGTAAAGAACTCTTAAAAATCAACTAGAAAAATACAAATATCACAAAATGAAAATGAGCAAAATTCTTGAATACACTTTCACAAAGCAGAAACACAACTAATTAAATTCATGATAATATGCTTAGTCTCAGTAATCCAAAAAATTCACATTTCCATTGGAAATCACTGGGTTTCTTTTAAATTAGAAAATGTCATAGAACAAAGTGTGAGTGAAGATATGGTGCAAATGGAACAACACACTTGCACGCTGCAAGCCGAAATGTCCATTGGTGCCATGTTGGGGAAAATAACCAGGTATTATCTGCCAGTGTTTGCCTACATATCAGCAGACCTTATAGGAATATCTAGAGCAGCATTATTTGTAACAACAAAAATCAACTCCCCTGGAAGAAAGGCAACTTTAAGAGATTAGCAACACTCAGAGATAGCTGTTGACATGAGTGCATACATTGTAGTCTATTCATACCATAAAATTTTTGAGAGCAGTGAAAAGGAATGAATCACAACCACACACTGGCTTTCTTTCCAGTCTCGCTGACTTGTTTTGTTCCTACCTTGGCAGACCAAGCAGCTCAGCTCAGGATGGGACAGCCAGTCCTTCCAGTAACAGCATGGACTTTCAGTGCAGGCCCTGCTTTCTTCCTGTTCTCTTTCCTCTAAACGCAACTTCTGACTCATTCTGCTCCTGGCTTCACATTCCACCCCCAAAGCAGACTCTGTGTGTGTGTGTGTGTGTGTGTGTGTGTGTGTGTGTGTGTGTGTGTGTGTGAAGGAGAGAATATTTGGGAACTGTGTTAGCTCTGGTAGGAGTGAGTGAAGGGAATGGGCTGGGTAGGCAGTACTATCCTCTAGTGATGGTTGACATTTCTGTCCCTCCTACAATTCCCCAACTCCTTAAGGGGAGGGATCACGTCGTAATCATGTCTGCATTCCCACTAGCAGGGTATCTGTTATTTCAAGCATTCAGGAAATACTGAACAAAAGATTAGGCTAAGAAAATCGTTACTAGGCAGATTTGGCTGAAACAGAAATCAGGTCAAGAGCCTCTTGCCAGAACCAATGCACGCAGTGGGAAAGCTGGTATCTGCAGAGAAGAAAACGGGTGGATGGTTCGGAAGTAGAGGTGTCTTAAGGACTTTCTTTGGCTAACAGAACACAAGCTTACTGATTTGGGCACCAGCCTCCCCTGGGGGCAGGAAGGAATGTTAGGATGCTGGTGCTTTTTGATGCAGGTGTCCTGAAATCTTCCCCAGTAACTTCACAAATTAGTTTACTTCGTTTTAAAAGGAGTCCAGCAGCTATCAGGGAAATGCATATCAAAACAACAGTGTGAGAGGTATCAACTTGCACCTGAGAGACTGGCTATTATCCAAAAGTCTGGAAACAACAAATGCTGGCGAGGATGTGGAGAAAAGGGAGCACTTTCGCACTGTTGGTGGAAGTGCAAACTGGTGCAACCCCTATAGAAAACAGTATGGAGATTCTTCAAAAAATTGAAGATGGAAATCCCACGTGATCCCATCATTTCATTTCTGAGTGTTTACCCAAAAGATACAAAAACACTAACAGCAATTTATGCACCCCCATGTTTATTGCGGTCCTATTCACAATAGCTAAGAATTGGAAACTACCTAAGTGCCCATTGTCACATGAATGGATCAAGAAGATGTCAGAAATCAGTGGAATACTACACAGCCCTTAGATGAGATGAATCAGCATGGGTAGAACTAGAGGGAATTATGCTAAGCGATATAAGTCACAAGAGGCAAGACAGATACCAAATGACCTCATACATAGGTGGAATGTGAGTAGGGAAAATGAACAGATGAAACAAAATCAACCCTTGGACACTTGCAATAGAACTGAGGTTAACAATGGGGAATGGGGCGGGCGGGGGCAAATGGTGGGGGAGCCCACTGGACAATGGGGAAGAACACTTGGTGTTGTGGTGGAGGACAGGGTGTGCTGACGTACCTTAGGAATTGGGAAACTGCATATATGGAGAACCTACACATAGGAGTTAATTTTAATGTGTAAAATCAAAGTTACAGAAATAAAATTTTTGAAAAAGAGGCCCAGCAGAAGCTTTTATCCTCCAGCTGTCAGGGCATGGAACATGGCTTACCATTCAACTGGAGCAATATTTCTGGCAGCAGTGCCTTTCAGTAGCTTTTCTCTGTTTGTCCCCTGCACACGCCAACCACTTACTGGACAGGCAGACTGGCACCTCAGGCGCAGGCTCCAAGCCCTGGGACTCACCCATACTCAGGCTAATGTTAATGCTGTGTGTCCCTCTGGTGAGACTGACAGACCACTCCTGTATCGGGAAGTGCAGAGAAACTCAAACTTTTCCTGACTCACATTCAAAAACACCAAGAACTGACCAAGTGTATTCCAGGGTTCAAAACCAAAGTCAGCCATCGTCCCTGCCCCACACCACGGTCATGGTATGTAATTGTGTTTGTATGAGGGTTCTGTTGAGGCATCAGGGAAATCATATCCAAACTGCACTCTGCTTGGTAAGCCTGATGGTGGGCATGCGTCCTGCATCTACCTGGAGGAGGGAACACTTTTTTCTCCTAGTGGCAGCTGCTGTTTTCCAGGGTAGGGCTGCATCTGCCTGGGAGGGGCCTTCCCAGCCACCCACTTCCCATTGTGTCCTGAGGACAGACTCAGAAGCCTTGGGCTGGAGTGTGACTGTTTCCTGCCCCAGTTCTTGCTGGGAAGGAGACCCTGTGCCAAAGCACCATGGTCCAGCCTATCTTCCCCACCTGGCTCCTGTGGCTGCGTCTCCCTGACCACTGCTCATCTGCAGTGTTCTCTGGCCAGAATGCGCCCTGTGTGGGGGGAGGTTGGAGGGGGCAGGGCTGCCCCCCCTGCTCTCAGCTTGCCCTCTGGCTCCTCTCCTGGCTGTTTCCTGGCTCAAAGCTTAGCCCAGAACTTCCATTTGTGCCCAGCCTCTGGTTGATGCCGTCCGTGGACGCTCTGGTCCTGCCTTTCGTCCTGACTGTGCTTCAAAATACGACATAGCACTGACTGAAGACTCCGATCAGGACCAGAAGGGATTGTTTCCCACAGGGTGGTGTGTTTCTGTTCCATTCATGAAGACATACTTTAGCAGCCAGGTTTGACCTGCTGGGGAGTCCTGCATTTGATGCTGTTTACAGATGACCTCGGACCCTTCTGTCCCAACACCCCCTGCCACCCTGTTTGTTTCACCCGCAGCCACAGAATTCATCCCACTATTATCTCTGTCCCATCTTTCTCTGTGGATTACAGATGATCTTTCTCAGTACTGTTGTCAGCAGTGTGCTCATATGCTCGATAACATTCTTCCTGGCTTGACCCAGCTCCCAAGCCTCCCAACCTTATGCCTCTCCCAGGAGTCACACACACCACACAGATCCAGCTTTGGAGATGGTCTCCAGAGTCTGTTTGGTTGCTGAAGCCATATGCAGCATGAGTCAGAAGCCAGCACTGAACGTCCCAAGTTGTTACTGGAAGGACTGGCTGTCCCATCCTGGAGGTGAGCTGCACAGCTTGCTGGGATAGAAGCAACACAGGCAAAGAGAACTGGAAAGAGTCAGGATTGGGGAGGAATAAAAGATGAGGAGGGATGATCCTGTCAAAAGCCTAGGAAAACTGTGCTTGGGAACCAGTATGCCTCCCTCTCCCTGCTGGGCCCCAAACCAGATTTCTGACTGGCAACCTTAAAGAGTCCAACTCTTCCTCTCCCTGCTGTCAGTTCATTCTAGCCCCCTATTCAGTCCACCAGACCTGTTGATCTGGCTCCTAATAGCTTAGCTCCCTGCACTTCCCTCAGTCACCTGGCTCAGCGAACTCATATTGATCTGACCCTCTGCCCACCTGACCCCTCTCGTGGATCCTGACACACCTGCCCCCTGGGTTGAGTGAAGTATGAACAATTCAGGGCTGGGAGCCCCTCTATACACACTCTTACTCCCCTCCATTGCACGTAACTTGGTTCTGGGCACAAACCATATGAGTAGCCAATGTTTAGTCAAGGATTAATGGATAGTTTGATTACAAGCACACTCTCCATCGTATCTTATAAAGTGGTGCTTTTCCAAGTGTGCTATGAAGATCTTTTGCACCAGAATTTCACCAGTTGTTTTCTAGAATGCCTATTCTTGGAGCCCATCACACAACTATTATTAAAGCAGAATTTCTGGAGTAGAACTGACATTTGCATTGTAGTGGATGAAAGATGGACACAGATTCTTTGATCTGCTTCTCCCCTTGAAGTTGGCCCTTGGCTGCTCTGAGCAAGGAAGTCATGCTTTGTCTGTGCCAGGCCCAGCCTCGGTCTCTGGGAGGCCTGAAACATGTGGACAGCCTGTAGCTACATGAGCGGGAGAGGGGGCCCAGCTGAGCTACTTTTACAGTTGTCTCTTCCAGTTTGCCAGGCATGTGTGTGAGGTTGTTTTGGACCTTCCAACTGAGACCAGCCACCAACTGAAAACCAATGGCTAACCCCAGTCGATTTCATGGAGCAGAAGAATCACCCAGCAGAGCCTGGCCAGAATTCCTGACCACAAATTCATGGATAGTTTGCTACTTAGTGACAATTAACAAACATTTTCAGATGTCACATTCTTCAGTTGATTCTTACAGCCTAAAATTTTAGTCATTGTTGTAAAGGGACCTGACATTTAATGAGTAAAATCTTATAGTAAAACATAGAAATACAATTCATTTAATAACTTCTTATCCCTGGGGAAGGACGATACAGTAAAATAAAATCTCATCATTTTTGTTGTTGAATTCACTTTGTTTTTCGGCCAGAGGCCAGTTCTGTTCATGTCACGAACATGAGAGGTCCTCTGTTCTGCTGAACTTTTCTAGACAATCCAATTGCCACAGACAGTATGAATAAACAATGGCACCCCAACGGAATAAAAGTCATTTTTGGATTTAAAATGTAATGAGCCCTGACAACATTTGGTTTGGACATGTTTCCTTAGTCTGTGTTTCCAGGCCAAAACTAAGGTTTTTGTGTTTTTTTTTTTTTCTTTTCTTTGGGTTTGTCTCTTGGGAGTATATTTTTAAGACTGAAGCTTGTGGTTTCTTTCAGGCTTCCTAATGAAACCTTTAGGCTTGAAGTCACATGACTGACCACTGCTCTTGCCATAGATTTGAATAGAAACCAGCAGACCCTCCAAACCCCACTGGGATGAGTGATTTTTGTTTGGGTTTCTCCACAAAGCAGTCTGATCAAATCTGAGAAATTTTTACAGACTCAGCAGAGATCAGTGTGAAACTCGGCATCTTCTTTGGATGTTTCTGTTCAGCTTCAGTGGCTTTGGACGGGCCCTATGCTTAAACATGGAACTCTAAAAGCATAAAACCACATCAGCCAAAAATATTTTCCAAAATGAGCTTCACGAAAACTGAAGCTGTGGGATCTGTGCCCTCTCTGTGCAGACACGTATATGTGTCCCTTTCAACTCAATTTCCAAGCTGCCCTTGAGCTCACTGGGTCTGCTGTGTCGCAGATGAGTAGAGCTGTCCCTTAGAACCGTACTCCAGCCTCTGCAGACACTTTCAGAGGTGCAGCAAGAAATCGATTGCACCATTTATTTTTCATTTGTTGATCTGACAAATGAAGTGTCTATATAACAGCATCACTTGAAAAGTAAATATTGTCATTAAAGCCAGTGGTTCCCCAATAACAGGCAAGGCCTCCTCAACATTGCTTGAGATGCTGATTAAAAATATGAATTCCCAAGCAGCCCCACCGAATCAGAATTGCTGGGTGGAAGCCCAGGAATTTTTATTTTTAATGAGTTGCTCAGATGATTGTACAGATCCAAGTTTAGGAAAGACTTCGGTGTTTAAAAAATATGACACTTCTGTTTCTGGTCAAGTCGAAGTAGCGGGAGTTGTATTTATCTGCCCGCCTGAAACAACAAAAAAGGGAGGAGTAGAGGGAACATATGAAAAAATGGATTTCATACCATGGACATCAGGCGACACAGGACCATGATCACTCTGAAGTGAACAAATGAGTGTCCAGACGCCAGGAAGATACAAAGGGACAATGTCTGGTATAACAAATGCATTTACGAAAAGAGATTATGAGAAGATAATTTTATTTTAGTCGACAATGGAGTCTTATTCTCTTCACTGAAGACTTGTCACACTGTGGGCCTGGCAGGGTCCCTGAAGTCCTTCCTCCTTGTGACATTCTCACAGCAGAGATGTGCATTTGCTGACATAGACAAGGGCCCAGTAAAGGGTGGGCTGACAATATACTCTTGTTTGTGTCTTAGAGTAGAGATATTTACATACTGCAATGTGTGCATTATTTCTGCACGAAACGTGAGAAAGTGTTGTGTAGGTTGTATTTGCAGAACAGACCTGATAAACTGTGAGTTAAACAAGAGATGGCTTGTGTTGCATACTTTCTGTGCTATTAAAGTTCTCTTCAATTGTTCATGTATTCCTTTTTAAGTTAAAAAGCTAGTTAGAGAAATAAGCGAGTCACCTTAAGGATTTCTTTAAATACTTAAATTTTATTTGATTTTTCACAAACTCCCCTATCCTAAATGTCTTTACAAAAACATTGGCCAAGTAAGGCAATTATTATAATATACATATACCTATACAATCATTTATTCTGTATGTTGCTGACAAATGAGTTTATCTTTAATTCATCTAGCATACATACTACACTACACACACAAAAGTGACAACAGCTTACATCATTGTGGTGTTTCAACTTGTATGAAAGACAGGTTGTTGTCACTGTTGGCTGTTTCCAAAATATGAGTGTAAAGTTATTGAATTGTTTTTGGACTCTGGCACAGTCACATTCAATGCCCAACATCAATTATACACACATTCCTGTGATTTGTTTCTAAAATCAACAAGATTATTCTATTTTAGACTTCAGTGTGTCAGAAGAGTAAGATGTTTCTAACGCCCTTGTTTTCTCAATGACTGGGTACCTTAAGATAAAAGTTTCAGGGCACACCGTAATGGCCTAGCAGATAAGGCCACTGGATGTAGCCCACATATATTTCAACCACTCAGGTTCAAGACCCAGGGCCAGGGAGGAACAATCAAGATAAACAACTAAATACAAATAAAATGCTTCTTCCTCTCTCTCTTCCTGCCTGCGTGCCTGCTCGCCTTCATTCCTGCCTGAACCTTTCCTTTAAAACAAAGAAAAAGCTCTGGCTGAGAATAAATGTTCTTCTCTTGTCGTGGCCAGCATGCCCACTGATTTTTCACACCTTTGGATGAGGGAGGCTCTTCTCTAGAGTCCACTGCACTTGTTATTGTACTTTTTATTCTTTTTTTTTTTTTCTTTCTTAAAGGTGCTGGCAGGAATGAAAGTGAGCAGAGGCAGGTAGGCAGGAAGAGAGAAGAGGAAGAAGCATTTTATTTATTTTATTTAGCTGCTCCTCTTCGTTGTTCGCCCTGGCCCCAAACACAAATCTGGGTCCTCGATGTATATGGACTGTGCCGTTCACAGCAGCTGAACGAACCGCTACTCCACCAAGGCACGCTTATTAAGGATGGCATGGACCTGCTTTTGTTGTTAGGCAAATGAGATGAGCTATATGAATTACCTAAAACTTCACTTGTTCAGACAATAAGGATTTTGAAAGTTTAAGGAATTAAGAGACCTAAAGAATAAATTTAACAGAAATAACAGCAAAGAAACAAACAAACAACCAAGGTAAAAAATGATTCTGGAACTCTAAATAACTGAGAAATTATTTCTATTCTTTTAAGCTTCTGATAGCCCATCAAATTTTCTCTACTCATATATTCCCACCCCTAGTACAAATAAGGCCAGTTTCTTCTCTGTTAAATTCCTCCTTAAAACAATGGGAAAGGGAGAAAAAAAACAATAGAATGGGTGGAGAATGTGCATATGTTTGTGTTTGCTGGTGTCAGCAGAAACACTGGGAAGACACACAAGTGAGAATGTGCTTACCTTTTAGGAGGGGGGACTGGAGCAGATAGGGACAGAGCTCCCTGCATACATATTTTTATATTTTCGTATTGCACCATGTGAATGTCTCACCTATTTCGTATCACCTACAAAATAATGTATCACCTACATTTATAAATACTTCTCAAAGTTTACCTCTTTTCATAAAACCTTTATGCAACATGCCTGAGCCTTGGTTAAATGAACTGACGTTGCATAAACTAAGTGAAACAACAGGAAGCTGAAAAGCAGCCCCCATCTTCCTCCTCTGGTTATTAATTTGGATGAAAAAAGATCTTGAAAAATTATCTCACTGATTTCCTTCGGGCTTCCATTTTCCATGGCCTGTATGGGACATGCCTATAGGTTCTTAGAACCTTTTGAAAAATAAACAAAATTTTACGTTGTATAATTTTTCCTCTTTGGGCTCCTGACCGCAAAATCAGCATGTACCTGTCAGGATAACAGGTGAACAAAACAGAAGGGGTGTGTGGGTGTGTGTGCACGTGCACGCACCGGCACGCTCACACATGTGTGCTGAAGGCTGAGGGAGATGGCAGAGGAGAACTGGAGGTATTTCCCAGTGTAAACATTAGAGGTTTAATTTTTGCAAAGCAGCTTTTCTGGTGAAATATTGCTGACTGTATTTGGAAGTTGATAATATAATTCAGTTCTCCTCTGGGTATTGTGGGTATACTATGATTTTCTTGAAATGCCTCCCTCCCTACCCCAGAATAGTAGAAAGACTGAATAATTTCATATTGGACACTTTCCCTTTTGGGGAATAATTTAAGCACTACCATATGTCTTCCTATTTTGTCCTTGTACTGTCTCTCACAAACCGCTGGGCTTTGAAAATGCAAAAACAAAACAAAACAAAGGAACACACTGGGGAAGTGTGTGTGTGTGTGTGTGTGTGTGTGTGTGTGTGTGTGTGATCACTCTGCAGTGATTGCCCAATCCCTGGGCCATGGTAATTAGCCAGGAAGGTGTTTGAAGTTATGCTTCACTGAAGGAGAGTGATAACAACCTTCAGAAACTATTTAATCCCCAAGAACTAAAACCAGTGTGATGGCAGTTACACAAAATGGGGAGAAATAATCATTGAAATTAGACCCAAGAAAGATTGTGTGAACTGTGCCTGCTGTCAGCCACCGGTGTCGAGCAGCGCAGGTCCACATAGCACACGTCTCAGCTGAGATGGATTCCACGGTATTTCCCCTTGGTAAGAGCTGGCTCCAAGGCCCTGGGGTGGCTGGGTGTCTCTTCCCTATGGTATTCGGTGTTACTGTCCCATATTCACCGTGAGCTGTCAGATCCCCCGGAGCAGCAGCTAGAAGTATCCAGATCAGTCTAGAAAAAAAATAGTCTGATTATTTGATTTTTCACAGCTCTTTACATTTTTCCTGCATGAAGGAGTGAAGTAACTAATTTTATTCACATCACACAGCTGCAGAGGTTAGTTACCTCAAATTTGGGGCCATCTACTTTACTTGAAAAGTATCATGATTCCTTAAATACACACACTTCATAAGCACTCAGCAAACCAGTTTATTCAGGAAGACTCTCCTCTCAGCTGATTAAATTATATCATTTATCAAGATATTTATTCCACATATATAGAGAAAAATTAGCGCTTATCAGGTGTCTGTGGCACTTTTAAAACTTAACCCAACAGTCTTCAACATCTCCCCATCAAGACCAATTGTCTCCATCCCGTTCCCTGAATCGGATGCGCTGGTGTGGACCAAGGAAGTACGGTGGAATTATGGCCGGTAGCTTCTGAAGCTAGATTCCAAAAGGCCATGCCATTTTAGCCTTTTTCTCTTGGGACGCTTGCTCTGGGAGAACCTGGCCACTGGGTAAGAATGCCACCTCCCCTGAGAAAGTCATGCTGGAAACCTAATCACAGGCCCCTGAGCTTCCAGCCACAGCCAGTGTCTGCCACCGGCCATGTGGACAGGCCATCTTGAGCCTTCAAATGATTAGAGTCCCTGCCAAGATTTTATTGCAACCTCATGAGAAACCTCATGTGACAACAATGCAGTCAGGGCCTTCCTAAATTCATTATTTTTTAACAAGTGGGTTTTTGGTTTACTCCACTAAGTTTTCGGATAACTTGTTAAACGGCAACAACGGGAAGGAACTTGCTCTCCGTTGACACCAATGTCAGCTGCTTGCTTTCACTTTTGAGTGTTCACAGTGGTGGCTTTAATCCAGCTGTTCTTGGGTGTATGTCTTCAGGCTCGACACAGACACACATATGCAGCCGCATATGCACAATCATTCATGTGCACACAACAGCCACCACTTGGCTCAGTGTTACTCCCTGCATCACTTGGTTCAGCCTTCCTTTTTCAGCTGAGAAAACTTGAGCCTGGAGGGATAAAGTTTTCCTGCCAAGGTCACATGGCGAAGTAGTGGCTCAGCTGGGGGTAAATCCAGGTCTTCTGACACCCAGTCCAGTCCTTTTCCCACTAATTACTTTCATTTCCCACTGACCTCATAAAATAAAATGGGCCATTCCTTTTCTGGTCCAGAGGCCATAAACTCTGAAAGTGCCAAGCGGGACTTGTTTACCCTCAAGGGGTGTCCAGTGGGCACCTGGTAAGTGCCTGGTGGAGGAGCGGGGAGGGTGGTGAGTGAGGAAAGGAAAAAAGGCTGCGCCAAGAGGGCCGACCCATGCCTGCCTCCTTCCTCCCAGACCTGTATTCTGAAGGCCACACACTAATTATGGTCAGGATACAGGCAGGGATTCCCGAACGTGCTGGGGAAATGCCAAAGTCCCTTCTGAGGCGCTCTCCTTGCAAGAACACAAGTGTCTTTAAATAGTAAGTATATTGCATATTTTTGAATCCTGATTAAGAAAAGTGAGTGATGGGGACAAAAGACTGGGAAACTCTTGGTTAGACTGGACAGGGGCTGGTTGACAGTGTGGAGTGTGTCTCTGTGTGTTTTATCTGTCACTCAAAGGCCTCGGCAGGCTGTCATTAATACATTCTCGGCCGCCCACTGCCCCGGAGTTGCCCCAATTTTTCTAAGCCCTAGAGCATTGTCATTTCATTTGTCTGGTGAGGGAATTAGAGCCAATGAATCAGTAGGCCACTCCCCGCTCGGTAATGATAGATTTCCATTCCCTTCGGCTGTTTTAACAACCAGACCTCCCTCCTCCACCAGCCCACCCCCTACTGCCACCACCATTCTCCGACCAGGATGACTCCAGGTCTCTTCCAGGAGCTGAGGGTTAGTTCAGTGTCTACAGTCGGCTCTGCAGTCAGCCCAACAGGAGGCTGGCTGCGCCTGTTCTGTGCCATACGCCTCTCTGCTGGCTGGCAGGCGGTAGAAAATCCCAAAAGCTAGAGGGGAAATGGATATTCCTTCTGCTTGGGAAGCATAGGCTTTCATTAAAAAAAAAAAAAAAACAGAAGAAGCCCAAGAGTTTCAGAGAAAAAAAATCACACAATTATAGTTTTGTTGACCCTTATGTATTTTTTACACTCTTTCCAGTTGGCTCACAAAAAAGCCTCAGCAGAATCAGTTGACCTCCCCAGAATCATAAAATCATGTTCAAATGCCTCATGGAGTGTGCTTGATCTATTTTG
The DNA here is from genome assembly GCA_004363575.1 of Solenodon paradoxus. Taxonomy (NCBI): domain Eukaryota; kingdom Metazoa; phylum Chordata; class Mammalia; order Eulipotyphla; family Solenodontidae; genus Solenodon; species Solenodon paradoxus. The sequence continues at coordinate 738,115 of RJWH01000359.1, read as the reverse complement.
GGGAGAGTTGCATGTAAATCAAAAATTTTGCGCACTTGATCCTAGTTCCAGTATTCTCAAAGTGCTTTCAGTTAAAATTGGTACCATTTTGTAAAACAAATAATAATTTTGTCATGCAAATCGCCATTCCCTATTTGTTTTGTAAGTTGGAACGATTGTATTTACATTTTTTAAAAGGCAAGATACACTTCTAGATAATGGCAGGCAGGGAAACTTTATGAGGAATGAAATGCAAAGCTTTTACTCTTAGAAATTTAACCTAGGAAGGTAGAGCACTTTAAGAACTTTTATCAAAGTGCAAACGGGTGCCTATGCCAAAGTAAGGCAGGCTGGCAACACGTAGCAAAACGTTGAGTTTATCTCAAGGTTGTAAGAGAACCATTTTGTAAAATCCCCCCAAAAGTGAACTGAAGCGTAGTTTACAATTACAGGAAGTGTGAGGGAACCCTAAACACCATCAATAAGAGAAGTTATTAAAAAACGCATTTCATGTTCCTGCAGTGGTTTCTTATGCTGCTGTCAGAAGGAGCTGAAAGCAGCACAGCGAGATGCCGTTTCTGTCTAGCAGGGTGGACACAGATGGAGGGTTTGCTAACCTTTTGCTGGTGTGTGGGGGACAATGAGGAAGTCGGAGCAGCAAGGGCCTGAAGCACTTTCTCGCCGGGTGAGTTTCTCTGTGGGTGTTGTTGATCCACGCTGGCCAGTCCACAGATATTCAGGACACTGAGATGCTGTAGTCAATGTAACACCAACTTGAATTAGTTCCTTAAACACACTTTAAAAACTATACATATTTAAGTGATTCAAAAAGAGATTTTAAGGGATTATACTGTTTAATGAGCAAGTACTAAAGTTTGATTTTCCAAAGATGTTTTTACTAGAAATAATCACAGTTTTTCAAGGGGGAGATGCACATCCAGCTCTTGCAGAGAATGTTCTAGAAAAGATCATTTTATGTGTTTTAAAGGTAGGTAGTAGTTTTGTTGTATTTAGTAATACTCTTAACCACTTTAGGAAGAGTGTATATGTGTTCTTTGAATTTACCTTTACCTGATGGGTGCACCCCGGTAGAGCAGGGGTTTAGTCAGCCGCCTTTACCTTCCGGGGTTCACATGCCTCCCAAGAAGTGGGGTTTGGGTCCCTTCGTGTCCCAGGCCTGGGGTCAACAACCAAGATGAATAACTAAAATAAAAATAAATAAAGTGCTTCTTTCTCCTCTCTTCCTGCCTGCCTGCCAATGCTAGTCTTCATTCCTACCTTCACTTTTCCTTTAAAAATAAGATAAAATAAATAAACTTCATAGAAATAAGTTAACCATTACATAGAAATTCATTTTATAGAATTATTATTTAAATGATCCTAAGGAATTTCATTTAGTTACCAACTTGAAAATATTTTGTGTAGCACAGAAAAAAGCAAGAATAGGGAATGATCACCATTCTAACAATACTTTTGGGTGGGTGTCTGTTTTCTTCCAGGGGCTTTTCTTAGAATTGCTATTCTTTGAGGTACAAAAATACTATAAACAATTAAGAAACATATAAGAAATAGCATAATAATAAAACTGCTGTTTGCTTTAGTATGACAAGTCAGATACCCTGAACATTCCTCCGTTGAAAACAAATAAAAATTCTAAAGAAAATAGCAGAATCTAAAAATTATTTTTTAATGCATCACTGAGCTGGGAGGAGAGTAAAAATTATTCAGAGGCAAATAAAGTAAAAAACAGAAATCCTGAGAGGTTAAAATAATCTGACTTTAGCCTTCTTGGAGGATTCTAGAGAGTCCTGCTGGCATTAAACTGTGGGTCTTGCAGGTGCATGGGGTACATGGGACAAGAGTCTTATAAGAGACTCCCATATAATGCTTGGGCCCAGGGGGCAACACGTTTGGTATAGGGTAACTAGGTAGCTATAAGCCCACCCTGCAGATGGGGAGAGCAAGAAAGTTTGTGTCTTTTGACCATTGTGCTGCGTGAAGAGGGAAAAATCTCCCCTGAAAATCCAAAACCACAAGCAAACCCACTAAAGTGTTCATGGTCTACAATTTATATTATCTATGAGGACCCAAAACAGCTCAAACTGAAATTCTCTTTTAAAATCATTTCAGGTTTTAGCTGCTTCCATGGACATGGTAATAAAAAAAAAGCAATATTCTCTGGAGAAGTCTACCTTCAGCTAGACCTCCAAAAGTTTCCACATTAAGCACCCAAGAATCTGTCTTTATCATCAAAATTCACAAAACATAAGCAATCAAGACACCATAGGGAATATTCAAGAAATAAAATAGAAGAATCAGATCCCAGATGACTTTGGGTATTATAATTATCAGTCATACATAAAGTGAATGTATATTTAATTGGAAAAAAGAAATAATAGAGGGGATTAAGAGATATAAGGAAAAAGATACTAAAAGTAAGGAACTTGCAAGCAAATAGAATTTTTGCACATAAAAATATAATAGAGATAAAAATTCCAGTGGATTGTTTAAACAGAAGAGCACAATAAAACAGTAAGTGAAATGAAAGAAATTATTCATGAGACAGAACAGAGAGACAAAGATGGAAAGTATGAAAACGAAGCCAAGAGACTTAGTAGATAAACTCATATGTGGATCTAATAGAAATTTCAGAGGGCAGATTCAACTTCAATAGTAATCAGGGAAATCAAAAGTGAAACAACAATGAAATAGCATTTTATTCTTCTAATCTTGGTAAAATTCATGATAGCAAGCTTTAGCAAGGATATATAGAAACAGGAACTGTTCTGCATTGCTAGTGAGATTGTAAATTGGGACAATCACCTTGGAAAGCAATTTGGCAACATCTAGAAACAAAAATATATGTATCTACCTAGGTGCCTACCCTAGTAACATTCTCATTCACATGCCTAAGAAAATGTGTACAAGGACGTTCATCATCAACCACTTGTGCTAGCAAAGGAGTGTGACAACCTAATCATTACTTTGCGGTTTTGTTTTTTTGTTTTTGTGAATGAAGGCAGGCAGCAGGCAGGCAGGAAGAGACAGGAGGAAGAAGCATCCTAATTATTTAGTACATATTACTTGCTCCACTAGTCCCAGGTTTGAAACAGATCCCTGGGTTATATGTGGACTGTGCCCCAGGAGTGGACTCAACAACTGAGCCACCAGGGTGCGACTACATTTTTTTTTTCAAGTCGCTACATAATCTCCTCCTTCAGGAAAGGAATACAGTGCATTTACAGTCATTTACAAAGCCCACAAACAAATTCTGCCTCTTTCACTTCAGGAGGCTGCATCTGGGACAAAAGAGTGCAAGTTGAGATGGGGGACATTCTTCTGAGGATGATCTTAGTCATCTGTTCTTTCATTCAACCAATAATTACCAAAGGTCTTTGCTATAGCAGCTGCTAGTGTGTAATAGGGCTCATCTCTCCAAGCTGGAGTCAGCTGTAAGTTTTTGGAGTGATGATGCTTGATTTGTGCCTTCTGGAATCTACTACTTCTCCCTCTGATTCTCAGCCTTCTGGATGTTTTACTACACATGAGACTTCCCACGAGGGGATAGTCAGCAGTAATGAAAGAAGAGCACAGCTCCTTCTGCCTTTTGTTGGGAAGGAAAGATGGAAACGTCGTGAAAATTCTCCACTCTCCACCTTTGAAGGCTCTGCTCAGCTTTGATTTTTGCCTGAGTACCTCAGCTTGTCTCGCTTTCTCATTTTCTGCAGCAGTCACTTGGTGATGAATAATATACTTCCATTGACATTTCATGCAATGGTCTTTAAGTGGAGAGGTAAATTTCTCACTGCCTGACCATAACTTTTAGTTATTTGATGGTCAGGATGACTCGCTACATCTTCTTCATTGTATATCGCACACAATGTACTGTATGCAAGCTACTTAGAGTAAAGCTTCCTTGGAAAAATAAAAGAGTAAATATATAAGTAAATGGAAGATTTAAGCAAACATTTGGGAATTACTTTTCAATTTTATTTACCACTTTGGTCTTTTATTCTTATTGTAGATATTCTAACTCTGAGGTCACTTCATGTTGGCACATGATGGCTCTCACTGGAAATCTATAGAGAAGAAATGGCTTATATGGATCAAAATAAATCATGCTCTCTATAGCTGAGGCTTAGGTGGAGGTATTGGGAAGCACTTTGTCCTACAGCTGCGATTAGTATATTTATATTCTTTATGTTTCTATATACTTAGCTGCATTGAGCAAAATAAAATAACATTCTCATGAATTGATATATTCATACACTTGACTATAGTCTCAAATAGGCCAAGTCAAGCCATTTTTGAAACCTTAATTTTCCAATATCAGATCTCATTTTTAATTAAGGCTTAACTTCCACTCCCCCATGCATCTCCACAGGAGGATTAGGCCAGGCCACATCACATCTGGCTGGGTCTGTGATGTCTCAGGGATTTATGAATGACAAGCTGCATTAGAACTGGGGCTGTGTGCAGTCATCCTGAAATCTGAAGCTGAGAGCTCCCTTCTGAGGGGCGTGGGGTCAGGGAAACAGGTCACTGAAAGCAGCTCCACCTCTGCTCTCTCTTTTTCCAGAATCTCCCTTCACAAAAATTCAGAAGTAGAATTGGGTGGCATTTTCTAACTGATAAGTGAAACAAAGCCCTCCCTTTATTTGACATTGGTTAGAATGAAGGAGAGGGCTGGAAGAAGCTGGGGTGGATGAGGGAGACGCAGGAGGCAGGAGTTCACCAGCAGGAGAGGGACTCTGCCCTGGCTCCATGTCAGAGAGATCCAGGGAGAGGCAAGGTCACAGGCTTTGTCTATCAGCATTCCCACTAACAAGCTGAAAAATATGCAAACTCGTGAGTTCAAGCAGAAGTTCAGACATTCTTGGGGCATTACAGAGAATTATTTTGTAAACATACAATAAGATTATTGAAGAACTGGTTTGTCAATAAGCAGCAGCTGAGGGTCTGGGAATGTGGGACCTTTTCCTGAAACCGCGATGGTGACCTGGGGTCATGAGGGATGCTTGTGTCCCTGTGAACAATGTCTGGTCCGTGAGAGCACTGGGCAGCCCAGAGGAGCTGTCTTCATTTCCTTAGTGACTGACGCCCCCAAGTCACGTTCAACCAGACTCCTGGGGTCATGCCCTGGCTCCTGGAAGCTCCAGGCTTCTGCCTCTTCGGGGCAAAGTGCTGGAAAACATTAAGGAGAAAAGCAGACACCCCAAAAGATGATGCTGGGACAGACAGATCTACAAGTAGACACTAAATGGCACCCTGAGATAATACATGTGGAAGTTTTTGAAAAATGCCAATTGCTACACAAATAAAAGCTAATACTCTTTCTGCATAATAGCATGGCTTAGTGATCCCCAAACTATAAGCACTGAGCCGTGGATAACTGGTCCTTACAAATAGAACCAACAGTACCCTCTTTTCTCGGTGCTCCTAATCCAAAATTTAGCCTTGTGGAAATTCAGCTATATTTTGTGATGTATGAAGGCTCACAACATGCAAGGGGAGTCAGAGGCCTTTATTTCTTCGCCTTGGTCGTCAGGCAAGCAGGGAGACGACAGAAAGAAACATCTAATAGTTCACATTAATACACATTGCTTTCTAATTTTCAAAGCACTTTTGCTTTGCACAGCTGTAGCCTCAGAAGTGCGTGAAGTGGAGATGATTAGCCCCGTCTTCTAGCCATGGAAGCCGAGGCTCAGTGTGGTGGCGTGGCTCGCCCCAGGCCATGGGGCTGACGAGGGGACACACTGCGGCCCCAGAGTTGGTGGACGTTTTGTAGAAACGTGGCAGGATATAATTCTAAACCCAGAAGGTCAGTTGACGGGCAGCACCACTGAGGCCGAATTCCTTCCCCTATTTCCAGCTCCCAACATCGCAGCACTCAAACATCTACCTGGGGACAGTGTTTAACTTGCTTACATTATGTCGCACCTGCCGTACCTTCTCTTTCAGAGCTGAATGCTCTTGAATAATCTGGACAAAGGAGAGCCTGCTCCAGTATGAGGGTAATTGCAACATAGTAATATTTAGCACACGCAGCATTTTCCGCCTAGATGTTATCTCATTAACCTTCCCTGTGTCCCCAAGAGGCATGCCATACATGCGACGTTGCTATAGCCTCCATATCTCTAGGAAAATAGTCCTCCTCTGTGCCCCGGATGAGGTCCCCAGGCTCTGGAGTTATTCGCGGGTCTTAGGTCCAAGACTGAGGTTTCCTTTTTAAGGAAATGATTGGAGTGCAGGCAGCAAATGCTATCTATTGCTAGATTCTGAGCACAGTATTTAGAAGTCTCTTATTGCTGTAAAAAGGGATTTTTGCTTCTCTAGAAGGCTACGGAGTAATACGTAAATGCTTTTTTTGGTTATCTTTTACTTGATCTTTACAACAACGATAGAAGCAGGGTTTCTTATCCTGTTTTTATAGGAAACCAAATCTTTTAGAGATTAAATACCTTGCTCGCTGGTCTTAGGTAGCAGAATAAGATTTGTAGCAGGTCAAGCAAAGAATATGCCAGCATCCTGTTTAAGAGTTTTCCTGGACTTTGACCTCATGTACTGAAGGGAAAGAATGAGGATTCAAACAACTTGGTGTAGCTGGCACCAATGGAATTTGCAAACTTCCCTCCATTCTTGGCCAGCCCCCAGGGCGGAAGGAAGAGGGGAGGTGGGGAGGGCAGGGGAGGGACCACATTGCCCACACAGGCTCCTCACAACTCTGGTGGCTCACCTGAAGTTTGGCAGCTCTTTTAAAGCTCAAAGTCTGTTTCCAGGGCTCCCTGAGCTGTTGGAGAATGTGGGTGCCCCTTGCAGCAGAGGCGAGTTAAGGGGCAAAGGGATTCTCAAAAACAAGATGAAAAGAGAGGGGAAGAGAGGAACTAGACAACCCAAGCAAAGGAAGAAAGGAAGGTGGCTGGGAGGGACTCTGCTGCAGTTGGGTGCCACCATCTGTGGCAGCCCTGCTGTTTCAGTAAAAGCCTCAATAGAAACGCACCTGGTGTGACTGAGAGTACCAGCTGATTTGTGACAGAATGAGTCTCAATACACAGAATCTGCATTTTAAGATTTGTCCTATACCTCAAAGGCATTATGCTTGTGAAAAAAGTCAGACAAAGAGACAAGCACTGTGTGATCTCAAGTCTATGTGGAATCTAAAACAACAAACCAAATTCATAGAAAGATCTGATTAGTGGGAGGATGGTCAGGGGGTGAGGGATGGGGGAGTTGGATAAAGACGGAAAAAGGTACAGACTTTCAGTTATAAGGTAGTAAGTTCTGGAAGGTAATGCACAGCACAATGGCTATAGCTATAGACTGTAACGCTGCTGTAGGTGTATCTGAAATTTAGGGCAGGCCCTTGTGGCTTGGACAGCTGAGACGACTGGAGGGTGGACCGACCTGGAGGTGGATGGTGATGGTGGCACCAAAATAAGGGGGACCAAAATAAGGTAATTAAGTTAAGATACCTCTTTCCTCCCTCCCTTCCTCCTTTCCTTTCTCTCTCTCTCTCTCTCTCTCTCTCTCTCTCTCTCTCTCTCTCTCTCTCTCTCTCTCTCTCTCTCT
>RJWH01000359.1:511418-730467 GCA_004363575.1 Solenodon paradoxus | reverse complement strand
TTATATCTCAATTAAACCAAGTCATAGGGGCCGTTTGTCACATGAAATTCAGAAGGAGAAGAAATGCCCCAGCAGTAATCTCAGTAAAATGAGGTGGAAATGTGCACATAATTAAAACGAGAAGAATGAATCTTTTAAAACCAATTTTAAAATGCCTTTTTCGTATTTATACTAGCTTCTGGGGTTAATGTGAGAGTCTTACTAATAATAATAGCTGCTATATAAAATTGGTTATAAGAGGAGAGGTAGTTATTGTCTCAGGTTAATTATGATCTGTGCCATCATTTCACAGCTAATAAATCAACTTGCAATATCATGTTGGAGTGGTTCCTTGAATACAGGTCTGGGACTCAGGCACAGTGGCCCTAAGCAGAGCCAGATGCCTGGTGGTGATTTGCACAGTGCATACTTCAGAGTGCTGACATGGTCAGAAGGACTAACCAAATCCAATATTCGTTTTTAAATTCTTCCATGGAAAAGTGGATTCAGATTAGGATCAGCCTTAACTAATAAACACCCCGGATATAATCACTTACCTTCCCCGAGGCTATATTTCTCATGCAATGTCCTCGTGCTGGACATGTGACTAATCACAAAGCTCTGATAAGTTGTGTGTGTATAATGTAAATTATAAACTGGATGTTGGGCAGACAGGTTGGCTTAATAGTGCTAAAACAGGTATTTCCAGCTTTGTCAGATCAAACTTAGAGCCTGATGAATACTTGGAGGTCTGTACTACATAAATTTCAGTAACTTCTCTTCTGTAAATTAGCACAAACTAACGAAAAAGCAGTCAGTTTTTTTTATCCCTGTTGCCTTGAGGTGACTAATAAAGACTCGCTCAAAGACTTGTGACTTTGTCCTTCTCTGTCCTTTTCCAAAGGGACAGATGCATCCTCAGTGGCCCGTGTCAGGGTTTTATCATTCCTGCAAGTAAATTCTCTCTTGAATCCAGCCAGAGTCTGTCCTACTGTAATTCAGTTTCCTTTTTCAGCTAGGTCTTCAGAAGTCATGTGGAATAACTGGTTTCCCAACATAAAACCTTCCGTGAACTTGAAAACAGCTGTCAGGTTCACCCATAAGCTTCTCTATCGGAAGTCAAAGCTGATTCCTTTTAATTTTCCACTTTAACTAGATTTCCCCCATAGAGGATTCCTGAATCTTCCTCTTGGGTGTCTCCCATCTTTATTAAGTGTGGGGATGTAATGGGAGGGTGTGTCATCCCGGGGAATATTATCTGTCATCAGTCTGCAGGCAGAGCGCCCCAGCCCCAGCACTCCAGGGAGGATGTCGCTAGAGTTCCTGAAAGGTTGGGGATGCCCCCCCAACCCCTTGTGTTGCAAGGTGTCCGCAATGGTTCCTGAAATACAATAACATAATATGCCCTGCAGTACAGTAATGCCCAGTGAAGGAGGGGGTCTCCTTCCAGAAGCTCTCTATACACTCGGAAAAGCCTTTTCCCAAAACTCATCGAGGTGAAGCTACCACTGAAATCAAGGTCTCCCAGCAAGGATGAAGGGGCAAGACACAGCTATGGCCGTTAGATGGGCTGTTTGCCACATGTGAGCAAAAACGGGGGGCAAACTAGTCTCCACATAGTTCAAAATATTAAGAATAACACAACAGAATAAGTCCTTAGGGAGAAGACATGGCATGCTAGGCACTGGGAGGGCCAGCAGACACACCTTGTGGTTCCTGACCTGTGGGACTTGTCAGGTTGGGGAGAAGATACGTCTCATATAAATTCAAAAGTGTACAGTAAGTGATGAGAGAGACATGCACAGAGTGTTCTGGAAGCACAGAAAAAGAGCCCTGAGCTCAACCAAGAGGTGGGATTTCTGGGGAGAGGCCAAGAGGCCCGGCTGTAAATGCCGAGAATGAGTTAGGCTAAGAAAATGAAACTTGGGAGAAACTATGAGATACGCGACTCCTGATTTCCTCATCTTTGTATAATATTTTATGTTTTATGATTATGGCTCATCTAAAGTTGATGACATGGAAAATCCTTTCAAGCCTTGAGGGTGGTGTGCGTTTCAAGGGTCATTTCCCATGGGTTCACTTTTTCATATTTCGGATCTGGATGAAATCCATTTTATGATCATTGAATTCCATGTTTAAACAAGGAAGAAAGCCTGCAGGAAAATGGGTGAGGGAGTAACATGAATGCAGTTCTCAGCATGATGATGTCACCCGCTCTGAAATGGGCTTATTTTTAAGTATTTTGAAGAAACTTCAATACTTTGGACTGAGGGGGGAATCAAAATGAGTGAAAGTCTGTCACTTAGGATTGTTTTATGGCTTTTACTTATGTGTGTCTTGGAGTAAGATAACAGAGTTATTTATGAGGAATGTGTTAAATAGAGAAGGATGATTTCCTTAGCACGCACGCTCACTATCACCTTAAAAATGCTTCTTTTAGGGAGACCCCGGCAAGAATCACTAGAACACAAACTGTTCTTTTCTCCTGGATTGCAATTTTTTTTTAAACACACACTTCACTTGATTAGATCAAACTTGCTTTAATGGATGTAAACTTTAGCCTGGTCTCTGTTGAGTTTATTGGAGAATTATGAATATGTAAAGAATAGTTGCCTTTTAAATCTCCTTAGTGGCATGCCCTGGTAGCGCTGCGGTTAGGTCAATTGCTTTCAAAAGGACACATACTCCTGGGTTCAAGTCCCGGGTCCAGGGGAAACAACCAACATGAATAACTAAATAAATACAAAATAAAAATGCTTCTTCCTCCTCTCTCTTTCTGCCTGCCTGCCTACGCACCTTCATTCCTGCCTGCACCTTTCCTTTAAAAGACATCAACAACTGCTTAGTGCCATTACCTACACAAAAATGATAAGCAATTCAGGCCAACAAACTATGCAAAATAGGGCTAAATTCCTTATAATCAAAGAAGTAAAAGTTAAAACAGATATTTTTAAATTGGCAGAAGTTTTTGTAAAAAGATAAATCATAAGCGCTAATGCCCAGAGCTGGTGAGAATGTGGGGAAATAGGCACTAATGTTTTATTCTGTATACCAAGATGCATGGGTGTTTCTTCTAACACTATTTGTTCTAGTATAACGTTTTTACACAACTTTACTGTCCATTAATAAGGAATTGATTAAATAATAGAATATTCATTCAATGGAATACACATCTGTTGAAAAGAATGATGAATATCTATCTATATATATATATTCTTTAATATCTCAAGATGTGCTATGTAAACGAAGCAAGATACAGAACAGAGTAAAAGTTATCTATGTATACAAATAGTAGTAATTGCATTTTCTGGAAATATATGCGTGGGAGCCTGTTACCTTTGGGAAAAAGGACTAGAGGTAAAAGATAAAAACTCTTCCTTTTTCCTTTATATTTCTCTGTATGGTTTGCATCTGTGCAAGAACTGCTTTATTTAAAAACATGAAATATGCTTTTAAAAAATAAATAGGCTACATCTTCATGGTCTGACATGGAAAATCTCTGCAATGTAAAAAGAGAAAGAGCAGGTATAGAATGGTCAGACTGTTACGACTCTGTTAATGATTCCATTTATAAGTAGGTATTATCTACAGACTTACACAGTGTTTGTATTAGAAAGTCTAGAAGGAAATAACCTAAATTATCATCAATGTGGCCACCCCACAGAGTAGAGAAACATTGAGATTGCAGAAATCTTCACTTTTTCTATACTGTTTAGCTTTGTACAGTGAGAGTGAATTATTAGAAAAGCATACATTTTTCCCACCTGAGCGAAAAATGAAAAAGAGAAAGGCTATTCAGTCCTCCCACACCTTTTACAGGAAATACTCTTATCTGTTCTATGCAAAAACAAAAGTTAGGCTCAGTCTCTCTCTCACCTGGCTCTTCTAAGCTTACTCTCACCTACTTTCCTTTTAAATCCCACCTTCCAGGGAAGTCTTTGTAGTGACAGTGGGCTACTTGAGAAATATCTCCTCTGATCCAACTTATCTCTCCAAGTCTTACCCTGCTGGAAAAACTGGAAAATGAAAGTCAAAAACAACTTTCAAACAAGAGACTAAAAACCAGCCCAACCTATAAATGAAATCAATACATTTGAGTGCGTGCAAGAAATTAGCAGCCAGTTGAAAGGAAAAGAGCATTGGTCTGGAGACCCAGACCTCACTGCCCTCAAAGTCCATCTGAAAGTCCCCTTGCCTCCCCCCACCCCCTATTCTCTGAACCTTATGATTTTCCTCATCTGCTCATGCTCGCTGTTGCCGAAATGAGAATCTGGGGCAGCAAGAGTGCTGTGAAAATGAAATTAGCCACATCAGTGCATAAGCCCTGGAGAATAAGGCTTGTGTCATGGGTTTGTCATGAATCTTGCCTAGCAAATGAGAACCTCAGACGTTTGTTAATCCAAATTTGCTCTGATAATATTACTAAAAGGCTATACTAATTCTCAATACTTGCTCTTTTCAATTACATTTCATCTTATGTCAAAACACTTAAATGTCACTTTAAGTCTTACATCACAACTGTCTAATAATGAGTGTGGATTGCTATTGGTCAACCAATAGTGCCTGTATAGACACATTTTTCAACACCTTCCCCTCTCCATCAATAATAAGTATAAGATTGTAGTTACTGGTAAGAGCCACTGTTACAGTAAGGAAAAGCAGCTAAGATATGTCCCAGTCCTGGAGGAGAGCTTAGAAACCTTAGCTGAAAGTACAAATCAGAGTCCCACTTTATTCAGAGAAAATGGAAGAGGAGATTGAGCCGGCACACATAAAAGGAAGTGGCCAAGCAGAAGTTCTAAAGCCAAGGCCACCATTTAACCAATCAAGCAATTCTTCTTTGCTATTTGTTTGAATCCTGTTGTTACTCATTACAAAACATGTTAACCCACAAGACAATAGAGAGTAATCATTCTTGTCTGTTGAGAAAATACTTAAATGACATGGCAAACTATTCTTGACTGAACTGTGTCCCCCACACCCCCCCAAAAATAGACCTACTGAAGTTCTGATTACCAAAATTTGTATTTAATCTTATTTGCAAATGTTTTTGCAGATTTAATCAAATTAAAATGGGACCTAATGGTGGGCTCTCATCCAAGAAAACCGGTATCCTTATAAAAACGGGAAAATTGGATCAAAGACAGACACACAGAGGGAAGAAGATGTGAAGACTATGTGAAAGGATAGAGAATTTGAGTGCTGTATCTATTTGCTAAGGAATGCTTGAGGCTATCAGAGCAAAGAGAGAGGAACAGCTCCTTCCGGGATCCTTCAGAGAGAGAGCTCTCCTTGAGTTTGGACTTCTGACTTCAGAACTGTTTAACAGTAAGTTTCTATTTATTAAAGATACATCCACCCAGTTTGTGGAAGCTCTAGGAAATGAGGACATCTACTCAAGTCATGTGTCCTTAACAATAGCCAGAAAAATGGAGTAAGAGTGAAACTTAACTGTACTTCCACATGTGATGTTTATATGAGTAAGAAATCCATGGCTTTTCCATTGTGTGGTGACATGGTGATGAGTACTCAGTCTGGAGGTAGTTCTCTTCCTGCCTAATGCAGAGTCAGCTAACTGTTCCACTGTGGCCAGCAGAGAGGAAAGGTCTAGAGCCAGCCCAGGCCGGCAGGGAGCACACCCTCCTAACTGGGAACATCACTGAGCTCTGTGCCTGAGCTAATGCTGTGTGCCTGGCTGCTCAAAGCCCAACCTTTTACCAGATGGAAACAAAGACAGCTAGTGGTAGAGTCCCTCAGAGAGGAGTAAAATCCTGAGACCAGGCATTGACCTTCCTAAGGTCAACCATAGAGACAAGGATCAGGGGCAAGAGGGTTCAACACAAAACAGAACTTGAAAAACCCAAGAATACCAGGAACTGGACCCTCACTAGCTGTGGATTTTCAGTTCCTGTTTTATTTTTGTTTCTTGTGATTTTTTAAAAAACTTCCTTAGAGAAGAAAAAGGAGTAATAATATTAGAACCCCAGTGCATCATTTTTATGTATATTTGTGAGATGATAATTTATTCCCAACTCCCTGTGTGTGTATATGTGTGTTATCGTTCTAGTATTTGAGTTCAGGTCTCAGTTTATCCTTTTGTTATCTTTTCGAAGCCAGGGAATGAAAATTAAAAACTCAGATGTTATTAAAGAGAGGCCTCTGGCTCAGAGGTCCCCACATGACAGCAGCTGTGAGTGGACAGATCCCTTGGCCTGAAGCTACCTTCCCAGAAAGGATGCCTGGCTGCCTATGGACATGCCTTTCTTCTCAGACTCAACCTTGATATCTGCAGGGTGAGACAAAAGCCTTGGCCTAGAGTCTTTGTTTTTATTCATTGAGCAATTCCTAGACCCAGTTCCTCAACCTTTTGTCTAAAGAGTAGGCCAGAGAGGGAGGGAAAGGGGAGACTGACATCATAGAGGAGCCGGAGAGCCAAGATGGTTACCAATTTAGGGTTAATTTCCTCTTTACCTTACCCTCCCCCCAAAAAAGACTTCTTTGGTTAAAATAAAAAACATGTAAAAAGAAAGTGCAGGTTTATTGTTGTTTTAAAGAATTTAAGCAGGTAGGTGTTTTCTCTGGGTTTCAGTTTCAAAATCAACACACTGACACCTGCCTGAAAAAGGAAAAACGGAGTCAGCTCTGTCATCATCCTTCCTCAGCTGTGCTCCAGCAGGAGCAAGGTAGCTCCCTGGTCCTGCAGGCCTCCAAACTAAGGACTGCACCGCGCTGCAGGACCCACCCCTGGGCATCACCACAGGTGTCTGAACAGAAGGAAGAAAGGTCACATTGTCTGTACTCTGGTTGTCTTACTATTACTGGGCTGGTAAAATTGTTTTTCCTGAGTGCTGCTTGCTCATTGGGCCTTTAAATACTTATTATGATACTCTTTTTTTTTTTTTTTTTCCTGAAGGGTAAGAGAGAGAAGCAAACTTTCCACAGCGTTAACTGTCATGGATTTTTCCTCCTCTGTACAATCAAGTGGCGACAAGGCAGTCCTAAGAGGCGTGATTTATTTATAAACATATTTGGAAATGTTTTAAAAATAAGACATGCCAAGGGTGGGGCTGGGTCATTGCCAAGTCATGAGAAGTAAGATGTTTATTCTGGAGGTTGGCGTTAGTGCCAATCAGGTAGTTTTAAAGTAATTTCAGGTCAAGTGGAAAGCTTCTGATTTACTTACCTTCAGTTTTTGATTCTAGAGACTATGGCCTCCATCTTGCTAGGAAGCTGGCTGGTTGGAGTTGCTCTCTCTTTAAATACAAACCTGTTCTGGAGTGTCTGAGAGGAATGCCGAAGGGCAGGTGGTATTTAAAGAACAGTTTCACAGTCGCCAAGACCTCACCTTGATTTCCTTCTGCTCCCTCCTTTTGTGTGCCACATCGTCTGGCTGGGACACAGGCTGACAGCATGGTTGATGCCTAGGGACCACAGAGGACCGGGAAGTTAGTAATGTGACTAAACACACCTTTTCCAGGTTCTGCCAACACCTGCACGCCTCTCTTTCTAGTCCATTCTGGTTGGGAACATTTCTTCAGTTGCAGTAAGTACAGGGCAGGGAGAGGATGTTTGGTCAAAGGGTATGGAGATGGAAATAGGAGACTCAGGAGAGGAAATAAGAGGCCAGAGAGGAAAAAATAAGAGGTATGAGGAGAAAGAAAGTAGAAACGAGGATGATGAATACTACCAGGGACATAACAGAGGGCAAAATGAAAAAGTGTGTCCTGCAGAAAGAAACAGTTAAACCAGAAATATATGAGAAGCCTGAAAGCAAACAAATGGAGCTGCTCATACAATAGAGGAAAGAACCAAATGGAAGTGAGAAACAGAACCCCAAACAGGAAGGATATCTGAATGAGAAATGCGATAGAGGGCAGGAACAGAGAAACCTTTGTGGTATGTTTGTAGATGTCAGGACCCCCACAAGAGCAAGTCTTAGGCCAGGGATCAAAGTTCAGATATCAGGGTAGTGAATTGTGCCTGGCACCATCTGGCCCAGCAAAGGAATGCAATCATCCAGATCGATAAGAAAAGCCCACGGACGAGTCTGATATGCAGGATGTGTGCCACGTGTAGTAAGTGACCAGGATGGACCCTCTGCACAAAGGAACAAAGAAACGGCAATGGTTGAAGAAGCCCACCAATAACTTCAAAGGACAATGTCACCTTGCCCAATCAAGAACTGAAACCTGGCCTGAGGACCCTCTCCCCATCCTCCTTCCTCACCACGTGGGTTTTTTCATTAAAAACCCAGGCCTCTGCCGCACCATGGACCGGGTCTGAACCTCCCTTGGTCAGCCCCATTCCTTTACCCTCTAATCAAATCTCTGCTTACTCACTTGGTTAACTCTGCCTGGGTTCTTTGAGCCACCTGAACCCCACATACTGGTGCCGAAACCCGGGAATTGGGGTACTGGTTCCAAACTCAGGATTCCCCAACCCCACTGGACAGCCTCTGGTCTGGCCCCGATCTCTAAAGAACCACTGAGTTACTCAAGGAATCCCTCACTTCAGGCTCAAGTTGAAACTCTCCATGCTCTTCCTGCCCGCCTAAGGCCATCCTGCTGCTCCGTCTCTGATATGCACACCACATGGATCATCAATTGAATGGGTGAGTCTCTGGTTCTCAATCTTGCCTCTCTCTCTTTGAGAACTTTGGTCCAGATCCCTCTGATCCCACTACCAACCCCTGGCTGATACCCTGAAAAATCTGAGCACTCAGTTGAAATTCTCCATGGGCAGAAAAGTGACTTCTGAAGGTGATGACTTTGACAAGTCCTATTCTCTTGGCTCTAACTCCCAGAGGCAGCACAGGGGTGCCTGTCTTGCCACTGGAGTTTTTTGCAGGTCATTACACCCGGCTGCACCCTTTCTCACCTTATGGACCTCATTTGCAAAAATCATGGGATATCCACAATCTCTGTCTCCAAAGGACTCCCCTCTCGGATGCCTCATCCATAACCTCCCTAAGCTCCATTTGGAGGGAGACGGTAAACCAAAAAAAAACTCTTATCCCTTTACACAGTGACCTGGTCCCAATAACTCTTAAATAACTGGGGACGGTGGCCTGAACATGGCACATTTGACCTCCAAATTCTCACTGACTTAGATAACTTTATTAGACACAATGGTAAATGGTCAGAAGTTCCCTATATACAGGCTTTATGGACACTCAGATCTTGCCCATCTCTATGTCAATCAGTTACTTTATTTCAGATTCTGCTGCTTAATGAAAATAACCCCTAAAACTCCAGAGGGCCCCTCCAATCCGGACAGTCCTCCCGTTTCTGTAGACAACTTTTCTCCATTTGATCCTGCTGACTACCCACCTCCTATGCTGACCCACCACCATCCGCCCCCTCCTCTTCTCAGGATTCTGAACCCCAACCCTCTGATCCCCCATCCCCCCAGGCATCCACTCTGCAGTCTCCCCCTCATTCTCCCTCTCATTCTCCCTCCACCATGGCTTCCTCCTCCTCCCCACTCCTTAAGCCGCCTCCCTAGCTGGTCCAGCCCATTCTTTACCCTCCCACACCCTAAACACAACATTTCTGAGCCAAATCAACTCCAGCCCCCTCCCCTCCTCATACTTGATCAAAGGGTCCCTGTTCACAGTCCTGATTCCTCCTCCCCCTCTGGACTTTACTCTCTATGGGAAGTAGCAGGACGGGAAGGTGCCATGAGTGTCCATGTCCCTTTCTCCTTTTCAGACCTGGGTCAAATCTAAAAGCATTTTGGTTCTTTCTCCGAAGACCCCACTAAATTTGCCAAGGAATTTAAATATCTGACCTTGACTTATGAGCTAACCTATCATGATGTGTCCGTCATTCTCATCACTACCACCATCCCTGAGGAAAAGGCCTATATTTGGGCCGGGGCCATAGCACATGCTGACAAACTTTTTGCCAAAAAGTGCAACAGCAAGAGACCCCCGAACGCCGTGGGCTGGACGGCACTAATGCCTTACTCACAGCCAACCCTAACTGGAATTACCAGGAGGGGTCCCCAAACCGCTTAACAGGGGAAATGCATAGGGCAGGACTTAAGGCGGTGAGCAATGACAAAATTTCAGAATCACGCAGGGTCCGGATGAAAACCCAGCCGCCTTCCTAAATCGCCTCACGGAGGCTATCACTAAATATACCAATACAGATCCAACCTCCCAGGAAGGGACCCTCTTCCTCCACACTCATTTTATTACCCAGTCTGCCCCAGACATTCACAAGAAATTGCAAAAAATAGAACAAGGCCTAAAATCTCCTCGGTGAGATTTAATTCAAGCAGCCTTTAAGGCCTACAACAGCAGGCAGGAGGAGAGAGAGAAGGAAAGGGTCAGACAAAGGACAATACAAGAGAGGGATGACGCCAGAGACTTGCTCCTCGCTACCGCTTTAAAACCCAGACAGGGTCGTGGTCAAAGGGTAACAGAGCTCCACGCGGCCCCTGCTTCAGGTGTGGCGAGGAGGGATACTGGGCCAGGCTCTGCCCGCAGCCCCGACCTCCTCCGGGCCCTTGCCCTCTCTGCCGTCAGCGCGGACATTGGAAGGTGGACTGCCCAGCAGCCTCCAACCGAGGGACGAGTCTGCCTCCATCAGTCCCTGCAGGCACTGGCACCAGCGTCTCCAGGATTCATCTCTGAGCTCCTCGGCCTCGCCACCCACACCTGACAAACGATCCTGACTCTGACCGCCACCACCCGCAGCACCCAGGGTAAAGCGGCGGTGGCAGGTAAGCCCACTTCTTTTATTTTGGACACGGAAGCCACAGATTCTGTGTTGCCTTAATTCTCAGGGCTCCTCCTTCCCGCCTCCATAGCAGGGGTAGGAATAGATGGGAAAAACACTCATCCATTCAAAACTCCGCCTCTCCCATGTAGGCTGGAAAACCGAATATTCACCCACGTCGTCTTAGTACTGCCCAGCTGCCCGACACCTCTATTAGGCCGAGACATCCTTACTAAACTGGGGGCATCAGTCCTCCTCCCGGGGATCCATACCAGTATGCCTGCCCAGCCTCAAACCGTCCTGTTCCTTGCTGTAGGGAATACAATCTCCTCTCCTCCTGTCCTTTCTACCCCCACCTGGCTATCCCAAATAGCCCCTAAGGTATGGGACACCTCTCAGCCCTCAGTAGCATCACATCACACCCCGTTTCGGGTATCTCTTAAAAACCCAGGACCAGTTCCCCAGTCAGGCCCAATATCCCCTCATGCCCCACGCGTCCCACAGACTAAAGCCCATCACAGACAGACTCCTCTCAGCCAAACTACTGAGGGAAGCAACTTCTCTGGCTAATACTCCTATCCTGGCTGTCAAGAAGCCTAATGGCTCTTATCACCTCGTCCAAGACCTCCCAGCAATTAATGAGGCCACTCACTCTCCCCATCGCCCCTATAGAACCTAACCCATACTCCATTGTCTCGCAAATACCACCAGTCATCTCCCACTATACTGTCCTAGATCTAAAGGATGTTTTCTTTACCATCCCCTCAGCCCGCCCAGGATCCGTTTGCTTTCACTTGGACTGACCCGGTTACTTGGGTCACCAGTTTACCTGGGCTGTCCTACCCCAAGGATTTAGAGACAGCCCCATCTTTTCAGCCAAGCATTGGCCTCTGACCTAGCAGGGCTAAACCTTAGCCCCAGTACTCTCCTGCAGTACGTTGATGACTCGCTCCTTTTAGCCCTTCAGAAATCTTGTCCCAGCAACACATTATACTCCTCCTTGCATTCCTCCAAGAAAGGGATGTAGGGTCTCCAAAGATAAGGACAATTTTCCCAACCCCAAGCCACCTACTTAGGTCTCTCACGCTCTCCCACTAAAAAGGGTGTCGCCTTCCAAAGACGAGACTTAATACTCAATATCACCCTCCCACATACCAAGCAGGATCTCCCCTCTGTCCTAGGATTAGCTAATTTCTTTCATACTTGGATTCCAAATTTTGGCCCCATCGCTAAGGAGCTACACAGAGCTCGGGAGACCTTCCTGAGCCATTAGACAGCCCAGCCGCCCTGGCAGGTGCCTTCAGAAGATGAAAAGCTACTCTCACCCAGGCCCCCGCCCTAGTACTCCCAGACCCTAGACAACCTTTCACACTGTAAACAGCTTCCCGGGATGGGTTTGCCTTGGAAATTCTCACTCAGACCTACGGCCCAGACCCACAGGTCTTTGCTTTTTTTTCTAAGTCCCTTGACTCTCCCTTCCTCGGCTGGCCAGCCTGTTTGATGGCATCTACAGCCCTACATCGTACAGCCCTGTTCAGACTCCTTCCCTACACCCACCTCTAAGTACTTTCTTACAACCTCACAGCCTCACTAACCCAGTGCACCCCCCTCCCGGGTGCAAACCCTACGAGCCCAGCTGCTTCTTAACCCACAGGGTCACATCGCACATGTACCCGATACTCCTAACCCAGCAAGTCTCCTTGTGACCAAGCTACCAAACTCCTCCATCTGAACCACACGATCGTCTGGACATAATTGAAAGCTTCTTACAACCATTCCCTGGTATTAAGGACACCCCTCTCCCACCACCAGCTACTAACTGGTTTATTGATAGCAGTGCTTTTAAAGACCCACTAAAACAGGCTGGGTACGCCATCGTGTCGTCACAGGCAGTAGTCGAGTCTGGTCCCCTCCCACCTGGCACCACTTCACAGCAGGCGGAACTCTTTGCTCTTTCCAGGGCTCTCATATTAGCTAAAAAGAAGCCCACTAACATGTACACTGACTCCAAACATGGCTTCCACATTCTTCACTCTCACAATCCTATATGGAGAGCGAGAGGATACCTCACCTCCAAAAAGTCACCAATCATTTACAAGACACTCATCACCAAACTGCGCCAAGCAGCCCAGGCACCTGCTCAAGCAGCAGTTATACACCGTAAAGGACACCAAACTACTAAGGACCCTCCCTCAGGGGCAGCAACAAGGCAGACGTAGAAGCAAAAAGACAGGCACGGGGCCACAACACACTCTCAATTTGTCGCTATGCCCCCTCAAGCTTCAAGTACAATGATCAAGAACAGACAGACGCGGGGCTTCTCTCAATGAGCGAATGTTTTATTTGGACAATAAGCTGGTCCTTCAGACCAAACATGCCCGGGAGATCCTCACAGACTTACATAATCAGTTTCACATTGGTGCTAAACCTCTCACTGCTCTCTGCTATCAGTTCCTGTCATACCCATCGCTATACTCAACTGTCTCTGAAATCACCAAATCTTGTCCCACCTGCCAGCAAACAACCTCATAGGGCAACCTCAGACCTTCCCCATACCCCTTCCATCAGGCCAGAGGACAGGTTCTGGGACAGGCCTGGCAAATAGACTTCACATACTTACCACACATCAAGAAATTTAAATATTTACTTGTATTGGTAGACACCTTCATGGATGGATTGAAGCCTTTCTGGCAACCTCAGAAAAGTCCTCCCAGGTGGTAAAGGAACTATTACATGAAATTATTCCTCAATTTGGCCTCCCTTCTACCATACAGTTAAACAGTGGTCCTGTCTTCATTTCACAAATAACTCAACAAGTCTCTGATGCACTTGGATTCAGAGGTGGCTACACATACCATACAGAGCACAGTCATCAGGGAAGATAAAGAGAATAAACGGGATTCTGAAATTATACCTCACCCAACTTACATCTCAGACCCAACACTACCTTGTTGGAACTTCTTCCCCAGGTTCCCCTAAAATTAGGTCAATCCCAAGAAAACCACACATACTCAGCCCATCTGAACTCATGTATGGCAGGCTTCTGATCATGGGTAATCTACCTCCACCCTCCTAATAATATGGGGACAGTTTACCCGTTCTTTTGCAGATTCGCACCCTGGTTAGGGAATATGCTGAGAATATGCTTCCCCCCACAACACAGGACAAGCCCACCACTTGAGTCTCCCCGGGAGATTATGTCTATATAAAATCTCTGCAGCCCAAATCCCTAACCTCTATTTGGTCTGGCCCTCATTTGGTTCTCCTTACTACTCCCTCAGCTGTAAAGCTAATGGGTGTCAGCTCCTGGATCCATATGTCCAAGTTAAATCTCACCAACTTGCAGGACCCAGAGGCAAGCACACACTGCCACCAGTGCGTGAGAACTCTTTGACACTCCCACCTCCCCACTGGATCCCATGAACCCTATGTTTCAGTACAGGTGCACACCCATGGGAGGTCTCACTTTAAAGGTCTCAAAAGACCTGTAGATCTAACCCTACACGTGACAAAGTCTTGGCTCAACCTTCTCATCAGCCTAGTTGTCGTGCGAGCTCTGCTCCCCTTGGTCGTGATACACCAAAATTGTTCCCCTTTGCCCTGAGCCTGCTGCCTATCTTTTCTAAAGGCCAAGTAGACTTCCAGTCTTCCCTACACCTTAACACCTCCTTTTGTGGCAACTTCACTATCCACCTATGATGTGTCCCTTATTCATCTGAGTCATTCAGGTTCCACCTTATGGAACTTACTCAGGCTCTTTCCTACCTGCAAACTGTAAATAACAACCTACCTTGGTTTGTCTGGGATCCCCACACTTGCGGGATGGAGAGCCTCCTTGATTTCATCACAGATCTCTGGCTACCTGATAACTGTTTAACCTTAGATTACCAATTGGCAAAACAGGGTGGAGTTAGTGCAGTAATTAATAAAACCTGCTGTACGTATATCAACAGTTCCCGCAAGTTAGAAACCAGCATTAAAGCTATATATACACAGGCAGAATGGCTTCAAAAAATACAACCAAAACTCCAGCCTAATGCAACAAATAACAGGAGCTTGGCTACAACCATCCCATTTTTTTTTTTCTTGCCCTACTAAATCCTCTTATGCTTATCGTAGCTTCTATTTCTCTTGGCCCTTATGCCTTAAAGCTGTTCAATCAGTTCCTCCAAAGAACTATTAAATCTATAACCCAAACTCCAATTAACCATGTACTCCTCCTAAGAGAATACAGGTACCAGCCTCTAAACACCACTTTTAAAAGTGTAAGGAAACCCAGTATGAGGGAACCACATTTCCATCCACTTTTATATAAAGTTTATTTTAGAAAGAGAAGTTCTTCCAGTCCTCAGAGTTCAACTTGGGTTATCTGTCTCCAGTGGTAAATGATGGTGAGTGTTTTGGTCCCTCTCAATCTCAGAGTAAATTATCAAAATATCTTAGCCCCTTGAGAAGGGAGATAAGGAAAATGAAATGATTATTTGCAGGAGTCCCAGCTCAAATGGCAGCCTTACCATTAATAAGTTAGAGGTTGCCCTGTAAATTTAAATAATTGAACAAATGGAGTAATAAAAAATATGTAAGTAAAGGACAAACTGATCAACATGACATAGACCCCGGAGAAGTAAAGATGAGTTATTTCATTACTACATATTGGTGTTACTGAACATTATGATAAACTACCAAAAAGATGCCTCTCTATCCCCTTCTATAATTCCAGGTTATTAATTTTATTCACATACAAGTAATATTTTTCTTACATACTTCTCTTGCCCTGTTTCTCTAATGAGGAAACAGAAAAGAAAATGCAGTAGATAAAATGTTCAAATTGGGGCCGAAGCAAATGAAAAAGATACCAGAAACAAATAACATTATCAGCTTTTAGCCCCATAATAAGCTTTTATTTATTTAAACCCTATTAATTTGGAATTTATAATAACCCTGATTGGTATCTGGGCAGAGATGTCTCTGTCATGCTGTGTAGTGCAGGAGAACAATGTCAATGAGATTGCAAGGAGGACACTGGAAATATGTCTGAGTACTTCAGGCATCTCCTATATATGAATAGTTAATGTAAGAATACATGTCATTCTTATTCAGTAGTTATCTGATAATTTAGAAGGAACTTGTTAAGTTTCCCTGCAGAGAAGAAAGGTGCCGGGTCATTATTAAATTGCTGTGTGACCATAGGCAAGGCACTTAACTTTTCCAGCTCTTATTTTTCTTACCTGTAAGATTAGGTTAGTAATACTAACTTTGCCTAGTTCAAGGAGTTGTTTTGAGCATGAAATGAGAGAATGGATGGGAATTCATTTTGAAATCCATAAGGTATTAGGTAAATCTATTTTATTTAAAATGAATGCATTTTATTAATTCAATCTGACTTTCTCTCTAATAGTCTATACCAGTGAAGTTTTTGTGCTTTATATGCTTTTTGTGACTGGAAATGGAAGTTCGCTAACGAATTGTGTGTATGTGTATGTGTGAACATATATATATACATGCATGCATGCATACACACATGTGGATATAAAAATATATCTCTCTTTCTACTCTTCTTCCCCTGACAGAGCCTTGAAATCATCATTGGTGTTCTGAGTACACTGAATATGCTTGGGATGGCATAACTGAAGAAAGTATTGCATAGATTTGAAAGAGTTTAGGTGCTGGAGTCTGGCGGGGTTAAGTTCAAATTCCACATAATTGAGTTTGTCTAAACAATGATCTCTCTGAGTCCTGTCTCTTTATCTAAAAAAGTGGATAATAATACCAATTCTTTAGGACTTTTTAATAAAGACTAGAAGAGATTTATATACACAGTACAGTGCCTAGCAAGGAGGGGGCACTCCAAAATGATGAAGATTATTAATATGAAAGATAAGTTGTCTCAAAGTGATATTTGTGTCTTGAAGTAAAAATACTCAAGACGCTTCAATTTGAATATCTGGCTTCTATTAAAATTTAGCTCCCAGAATATGAAGCCAAATAGAGGGTCTAATCACATGTTCTGTGCAGTTTTTTGTTTTGTTTTGAGCCCATGGATAACCTGTATTGCCTTTTGTGACATGTATGTTGCACAGTATTAAAATAATGTTTCCTCAATTCTAGGAAAAGTGCTTTTTCACACTTGAAAGTTTTGGAAACCAGAATGAGCTTTACAATCATTGTTGAAATAAACATGTCAACTACTAGGTAGAGTTGTTGCTAAGAGGTATTGTCATTTGCTTGTAATGGGTAAATTCAGCTAAGTCTTTCAAAATAAAGAATTTTCAAGGCAGGAGCTATTGGCGTTTATACTTCACTCAGATGCAAAACATCTGTCTGTCAAGTTATTTCAAGAGAAGCTGTTGAACTTCCTGCAAGATGTAATCAATTAAAGAAAAAAAAATTCTAAATCAGAGGTATTATGAAGGTCAAACACACACACACACAGACTCCTTTATGAAAGGTGTACCCTGTGTTTGTCAGCTGTCAATGTTCTAGTGAATCCAAGGGTTATTTAAAATAAGAGTGGGTAACTCTATGCATAAAATGTAGACGGTTGGTAAAAATTGTGAATATCTAAAATGTTGCATTTCTTTTTTCCCTCTCTCTGTATGAAACTATCCTTTAATTAGATAGATTAATCTCCTTTCTTCTAACTGACATACTCAGCAGAGAAAGTTTCTAGCTTTTAAAGTCACCTAAACACAGGGTTAAATACAACTGAGCTTCATTAAGATGCCTGCACTTTACTGTATATATGTTATAGTTGAATAAAAAGCTCAAAATTATATTTAGTTGAAGATTTATCAGAATATAACCAGTTATAGCATTTGAACTAGTAAATGTAACCACTTATAAAACACGCTTTCTCTACTGTGACCTGGTGACCTAGCGGGCTAGCGCACCCTGGGAGTGACCTCACATACACCCCACAGTCTCAGGTTCAAGACCTGGGACTGGGGAGAAAAACCAATGTGAAGAACTGAATGGAATGAATCAAGTGCTTCTTCCTCCTCTCTCTTCCTGCCTTCCTGCCTGCTCACCTTCATTCCTGTCTGCACCTTTCCTTAAAACAAGCAAGCAGATTTCCTCAGCAAAGTCCTAGAATCATCCTCATCATCGCATTTATTAATGATTTACAGTTGGTGGTGCGCTCTGGTGGCTCAGGCATTAAGTTGATGGTTAGCATATAGACCATGCAGAACCCAGATTTGGTTTGGTTTTGCTCCTAAGGGGATTTAGGCATACTGGGGACAAACTAGGAAAGGGAGGGAGAGAAAGGAAAATACATTCCAAATTAGAAAACTTATGGCACATTATCTCAGTAGATGTGAACCTGAGTTTTTGACCCAGGGGCCTGGGAGGAACTGCCAAAATGAACAGAAAAATAAATTAAAATGCTTCTTCCTTCCTTCCTTCCTTCCTTCCTTTCTTCCTCCTTTCTATCTGCTTTCATGCATGGATGCCTGCCTTTGTCTTTAAAAAAAAAATTTCTCAGATACCTCCAAGTGTTGTACCAACTATCTCATTTAGTCTTCTAAAGAGTTGATAAGGTGGGTATTATTATTCTTGACCATATGAGGTGAGCAGTATTATTTTTACAAATGAGCAAGTTAAATATTTGCATCTGGGCACACAGCTGGAAAGTAGTCAGGGGGAAATGAGAATCTGGGAAGTCTGACTCCAAAGGCTTATAGTTATGTGTATCTTCTCATTCCTCCTCAAAATACATAGAGAAGGTTCCATTATCCTTGCTTCACAGATAAGCACTCTGCAACTCAGAGAGGGTCAGTATCTTGACTATATCATACAACCTGAAGTGGGAAAGCCAGGATCCAACATGGGCCTGTCTCCAAAGCCCCTGTTGGCTCCTCTGTGACATGCAGTCTTCTAGGTAACATGTTCTTAGCCAGTCTTCTTAATGTCACATTACAATATAGCTGAGGGTGAGACTGGGGTAGGGAAGGCAGGGGAGGCGAGAGAGAGGGAGCGGTTCTTTAAACCGCAGGGCAGTTGCCACTGACCCCCTTAATCCAGACCCTGCAGAAATTGGCATTTTTCCTTTTGAAGTGAGATTTTCTTTTAAAAAGAAAGGTGCAGGAAAGAATGAAGGTGAGTAGTCAGAAAGGAAAATAGAGGAGAAAGCGCTTTATTTTATTTTTATTTAATTGTTAACGCTGATTGTTTTTCCCAGACCCGGAACTTGAACCCAGGGGTATGTGGATTGTGCTCCTTTGGATGTGACTGACTTAACCACTGCTCCCCCAGGGCGCACCTGAAGTGATCTTCTTTAGTTGCTCTGTGAGTACAGTTGACAAGGAAACTGCTTTCACATCTATTGGGATAGTGTGCCGCGTGTTTTCTAACTTTCATTGTACTTTGCTTTCTCTCATTCCTAGTTTGCCCCAATATTACTGAAACCCCTTAAGAGCAAAAAAAAAGAAAGAAAGAAAGAAAAAAAATTGAGAACTTTAGCAAGTATATTCCTCAAACATAGGGACTCCACAAGGGCAGTCAAGAGGGACTGATGGGTGGGAGAGCCAGTGTGCCCCTTGATGCCAACCCGGAGGTAAGGTGCGGCCTCTTTTAGCTTCCTCTATGACAAGCCAACCAGCTCAAATAATGCTAAGAACTCTAGCTTCAGTAATTATTTGGGGTGACTTCAAATGGCTGCACTTTCTTGTTATGTTTTTAAAGAGGAAGGAAGCAGGCAGGAATGAAGGCAAGAAGAAAGGAAGGAAGGAAGAGAGGGAGCGAAGGCGGGAGAGGAGAAAGAAACCACAGACTCATCCCCTGAACCACCAGAAAGAATTCTCTGATGCTGGTTTCTGGGGACACGGGAAACAGATATTGAGATACTGTCACAAACTTGCTGCTCTCTTAAAGGAATTAACTGATTACAGTGATTTTTACCTGAAGGAATATGTTCTCATTTCTTTGTGGTCCACTCTGTATAATAATAGTGTGTGAAAAAAGGAAAGGTAGTATTTTCAAGTCAACATTGACATAAACAATAAAAGATAGAACTTCTGTTTTCAATCAGACCTCTCACCAATAACCTTTATGAAGTAAAAGTCTTAAAAAAAATGTTACTTCTACTATTCACATACTTTAAACGTTTGTCTTTAACTAGTGATTGGGGGAGGGGGTGTCATTTTTTCCTTTGCATTCAATTTCCTTTCCAGCTACTATATAGTAGTGACATGTTTAGCATCCTTACCATCAAGAGGATGAAAAATAAAATAATCTGCCCCTCTGGATTCTACTTACCGGTCTGCACCCCTGTACCTGTTAACTCAATGTCAAAGCTCCATAATGCCAGGATTCCAAGCTTAAACCTCTCCTCATGAAAGAAGGGTTGATAATAGGTTGATAGGAGCCAGAATTTATTTTAATTAGGGAAGTAGAATCTAAAAGCATTGGTCATGAAAGTTTACCTAAAAAATGCTGGACTTCCCAATGCCTTGGGATATTAGGACTTGTAATGCAAATGCCACCTTACATAATTACTTCAGCAGTTTAAGGGATTATCCACTTACCACAAATCCTTCATCTGATTACTAGAGAAGAGACACTCAGTTGACTCAGGTACAATCCTTGTTTAATAAAGAGGGCTTGTTTTTGATAACATGTGGTAAGTGTACATATCCTGGGGTAGAACCCTTAGGCAGGCCTCTTTTCTAGAAAAAGGAATCTGAAAAGCATCAAGGAACACAAAATATTTGACGGTCAGTAAGGACCTCCCTGTCACAGCTACTTTGATCAGAGGCCAACAGGGACTCACAAAGCCATAAGTCAATGTTTACGAATTTCCAAATTAGACACTAAATTCAAATGCCTGCCTTGCCACCTTTAAGTCCTGTGATTTAGGAATAGTTACTTACCTGCCTTAAGCCTCACTTTTGTCATCTGTAAAATGGGACAATGGTCAGTATCCCATAGAGTTGTTGGAAGAGCCAAATTTACGTAAAGCCTTTTATCATGGCATGTCACTCACATGAGGCAACAAACCATTGAAATGTACTTCTATCCTTTTTCCTTAGTCATTTTTAACTGTCGGATTTGTATGTTGTGATAAGATAGTTTATCAAATAGTCGACACCGTTTTGAGATGTCCTGGGTAGCTCTAAGTTTCAGCCCGGGAAAAGGTAATTTCTTGGCTTCCCTTTGAGGAGTTTAGGGGTTAAGGTAGTGAACCTCCCAACCCTGAGCCTCTGCTGTGGAACTTTGAGGAATGCAAAAGGGCAGGCAGGAGCCAGCTACTTGCTGAGGACAAGGAAGCTCCTGCTCTGCCCATATCCTCAGCCTCCTCAGCCCCTGCCCTCTGGCTCCTGCGCCTCGGACAGTGTGGACAACGAGCTACTGAGGGAGATGAGTCTGTGTTGAAGGCACCTGCTGGGAGCTGCAGCAGCAAGCGCTGGCTCTAGAAAAGCGGAGTCCAGCAGAGCTGACTGGGGTTGGTTCACGCCAGATCAGGAAGGTTACACCCTTTAAGTTAACTCTGAAAACAGGAGCCTAAAGGAAACAGCCAGATCCAGTAAGGAGAACTCTAATTCCTTCCCTGAGGCCACCTCGGGAATTCAGATCGTTTCACCCAACTGCCAGGGACTGCTTACTGAGGTACCTGCTTGTCTGAGGGCTAAACCTACCCACTCAC
The DNA here is from genome assembly GCA_004363575.1 of Solenodon paradoxus. Classification (NCBI taxonomy): domain Eukaryota; kingdom Metazoa; phylum Chordata; class Mammalia; order Eulipotyphla; family Solenodontidae; genus Solenodon; species Solenodon paradoxus. Next base: position 709,122 of record RJWH01000359.1, on the reverse strand, counting down.
AGGCCCACAATGGGAACTCACCTGCCAGCCTTCCTACTCAGATTGTAGGACTATTGGTCAACAGTGGCCTCGGGAAACTGTGAACCTTTTGGAGAAAGAAATCACAGGCCAGGGCCACAAGCAGGCATTTCAGTGAATCTGTTCAATTCAAGGAGCCTACTGAGCTTTGAATCTAGACAGAGGGAGAGTCTTGGAATTGTGCCAGAACCCAACCCTCTTTAGCACTTTCCTCTTCTTCTTGAGCTTCCTTAGAACCTTCTCCATTCCTAACAATCAGTGGGAATTAGAGCGACACCCAGAAGAGAAGAATGGGCAAGAATACAGAACCAATGGGAGGTAAGTAAAGAGATTTACTATGAAGAATTGGCTAACATGCTTAGGAAGAAGTCTCATGATCTGCTGTCTGTAATCTGGAGACCCAGGAAAGACGGTGGTAGAATTCAATCCAAAGATGAAGGCCTGGTAACCAGAGGAGATACGGTATAAATCTCAGTTCAAGGTAGGTGAGATGAGATGTTCAGATCAACCATGGAGCCAGGAAATCAGGCAAGTCTCTCCTTCCTCTGCCTTTTATTCTCCTCAGGCTCTCTCTGGATTAGATGATGCCCGCCCACTTTGGGGAGGGAGGTCTCTGATTCAAATGCTAATCTCATCCAGAATCACCCTCCAGGTACATGAAGAAGCCGTATTTAATCTGGGCACTTGATGGTGGCCAATCAAATTGTACTGTGAACTAAACCATCACAGACATGCACAGGCAGGTCACAGAACAAGAGCTAAATTGGCTTTTCAACATATGAAATGTCTCTTCCTCACAATGAAAAAATCTAGAGTACAACAAGATGTAACGTTTCACCTATATGAATGGCTAAAATAAAAATACAATAAATTACATTTGCAGTGATTAGGGGGGTATAGTCTAATGTAAGTGGCCACAACCTCTTTAGAGGGCAATTGCACGGCTGCACAATTTTTCTACGTATACACTCCCACACGTGAGCCAAAAGGTATGTATGAGGAATGGGCTGGAAAAGCATGCTTCGTAAACGCATAGATTTATTTGTGCTGATGCGGAACCTTCTTTAACACACTGTTAAGTGAAAAAGTGATTTGCTGCAGAGCATCGAACATCTCCCAAAGCACCTGGGCTGGGGAGGGCGGGGCTGGAATCTGGGACACTGGGGTGACACACAGACTTACAGTTCACTGTATACTCTTTTGGATTTTTTTTAAAACCATGGCATGTATTTCTTTCTAAACTAACTAATTTTTTATTTAAAATACCAGCTTAAAAAAAAAAAAAAAAAAGGAAAACCTTTATTCTCTATTCTCCCATCCTCTCCTGTCTCTTGTTCTTAACAGATTATCTTGCCTTCCACCCACAGAGAAATACGGACAGCCATAAGAACATCTTCAGCTTATCCTTCTGACTTTCGTCCCCTCTCCCAGTCCCTGGATGCCCTCTCTAGCCTCCTCCAACATTTTGCCTCTCTTTGCTGAACTCTTAGCACTCCTCCCTCCTGAATTTTTGCCATCCATATATAAATTCACCAGTCTACCAGGCCTTAAACCAGCCCCCAGTCACAACTCCACCCCCTTTTCCCATTTATGGTCCAACTTCTTGAAAGAGTTGCCTGCCTTGCCTGTGGCTGCTCCTCTCCCTGTGCTCACTCTCCTCCAGCACCCCCAGACCTTGCCTCTCAAACTCCCAGGTAAACCCCATGTGCTGAATCCTGGACACCTCTTCTTGGCACTCATCTGTTCCTTCAGCTAGCTTCAGTTGCCATATCTGTATCTTTAGGCCAGAACCCCAACTAAATAACAAATTATATGCTAATCTATTTTGGTTGTCCCACAGGCACCTCAACTTTAGCATGCTGAAAGCATCCACCCTCTAGTGTTCTCTGTCTCGGTAGAGGACGCTGTTATTCAACGAGTTGGCCAAGTCAGAGACTGGGAATCATCTTTTCATCCTCCCCCACCCTGCTCTCCTACAGTCAACCTTCGATTATCCTTTATCCTTTGAATTTGCTCCCTCACTCACTATCCTGTTTCAGACCCCTGTTTTCTGTGTAATTACAACAGCTCTTCTCAATAAATTCTCCATGCTCCCCACTGTAGTCTTTCAATGACTTCCTCTAGAAACTCTGTAAGGAAATTGCTTCTTTAGTTCTGATTCCTCCACAAGATTTAAATTGAAGATGCAATTTATTCCCTCCTAGACCATTTTTGTGCTCCTTGCCCCAGTCTCTGGCAAAGAGTAAATGCCAAATAATATGACAAGAATGGATGAATGCAAGACCAATCCCCATCTCACAATACACTTTAACAAAGATGCAGAAATGGTGTCTTTCTACCTTTGTGGAATCACTAGGGGAAAACAGATTTGCCAGATACACTCTATAGGGTAACGATTATGATTTTGACATAATTTATTAGAATTATCCCTATGGCGATATATTTTAAAATTCATTTGCCATAGTACATCCCTTGATTTTCCTTTTAAAAACTAAGTGTGTATGTGTGTCAGAAAATAGTTTTGCCAAATTGGCCTTTGTAGTCCGGTAGTTTGAACTAGAAATCTGTGAGGAGATGGTACTTTATTTAGCAAGTCTACTAAAAATTCTCTTGAGGTAAAAATGTAGTAACTGTGTATTTTAAATTGTATGTTAGTGGCAAGTACAGTATGTATTGCTTAAGAAGCCTAATACACAGGTACCTAAAGACCAGTGGTGAAATAAAGCAATATATACACTCCAATGCTGAAAGTGGACCAGTGTCGGAATTAAGAATGTCAGCTGCTGGCAGAGGACAAAGTGTTTGGAAGCTAAAAAACATGGCTATTTGGTCAGATTAATTCCGAGGAGAGAAAAATCAATGAGCATGTGAATACAAGCAATCTTCAGATAGACTTTCTAGGAATGCAGTCCTAGTGAAAGTAAAACTTTCAGAAACTTAAAGTATCAAGTTGAATAAATAAAACAGGAAAAGAAATGTCATTACCTCAGTTTTTAAAAGACGGGAGCAAGTTCATTCTTAGCAGAGCTCATGTAATTCCCAGTAAGAGGGGAAGAAAGCAAGAAAACAGGAATGCTCACACTAAGTTATCAAAGCTGCCTTCTTTTCCTTAGAAAGCCAGAGCTGGAAAGTAATACCCACAACCAAACTACGGTCTCCAACCTGGCACCTTCGGCCCTCTGGCACCTGAGCTGCACCCCACACAGAACCTGGGACTCTCCCTCATCCCAAAGAAGCCTGAGTCTTAGCAATTCTTCCCTCATACTAGCTCCGGGGTCTGTCCACAGCCCCAGCCTGTTTCACCTCCCCATCTCCTACCCAGTTTATGGCTTGGAAGGAGCCTCATGTTGCAATGAACAAGCAGTGGGCTCTGGAGAGGGGTTGCCCCCATCACAGCTTGGCTCCAGCACTTCTAGCCAACCTATATCTCCTCTCCTGTGAAAGGAGTAGGCTAACGGCAACTGGCTCATGGGTCTGTGTGAGGAGTCAATGAGATAATGTGTATAAAGTTCATAAGACAACACTTGGTCCATAGTGACATGCTCCATAAACATTAGCTAACATTACTCCTCGCTTCCTTTCTTGTCTCATTTGAATCCATTTTCCTGAAGTGATTATTTTTTCAAATGAACTGATCCTTCACTTTCCTGTGGAAAACTCCCACAGAAGTTCCCCAGAACTTCTTGGAAAAGCTAAATGCTTACAAAGGCCTACAGGAGAGGCAGGACTAGGGTTGGACTGCACCCCTCTCCCGCCCAGAGCAGCCCCTTCTCCTCTCGCTCCTTTTCATTCTCAGGGCTCCAGACACTCTGACCTTCTTTCAGTTCTTCAAACTCACTGAGCTTCCTCTCACCTCAGGGCTTTCACACAAGCTGCTTCCTCTGCCGGGAATGCCGACTCACCCTTCCCGTCTGGACCAGTCGGAGCCTCATCACTTCCTCAGGGAGACCTTGCTCAGCCTTCCTTACTAGGTCAATACTAGGTCTGCATGGCATCCCATACTTCTCCTCAGAGTAATCTGATTGTGGTCATTGGACTAACAACTCTCACTGCTGCAGTGGAAGCTCTAGGAAAGCAGAGACCGTGTTTGTTTGTTTACTTTTATTTCAACCCTCAGAACCCAGGATAGTTCCTGAACATACCTTGGTAAGTGCTCAGTTAATAGCTCTGAAATAAAGAAGGGAAGGAGGAGGGAGGAAGGGAAGGAAGAAAGAAGGAAGGAAGGAAGGAGAGAGAGAAGAAAAAAGAAATGTCGGAGTGTCCTTGCCTGTTCTGGAAGCCATGCTGCTATGAGGATTTGTGGTGGTCACTGGAGCCACTTCACAAGACAGCCTTGTATGCTTTTCCTACCCTTTGATGCATGAAAATGTTTAATTCTCAATTCAATTCCAGACTTTATTCTTAGGAAAAATAGTCCTTATATTGGCATTATAGTGTGAATTTTGAATGCTAAATGCTATTTGTGGCTTATTTTGCCTTGTACAGACATTTTGTGATCCCCAAAATGACAAGATGATAGGAATAAAGTTGCAGGGGGCAAAACTCCACCAAGCCCAATCTAAATGGGATCCCTTGACTAGCTTGTCCACTGTTCTTGGGATTTAAGTCCAAAAGTTAAGATCCGCCCACACAGGGAGCTCCAACACAAGCAAAAGGCAAAGGAAAAATGAAAACAGTGCGGAGGAAGCCTCCAATCCACCATCTTCAGTCTCCAGAGAAAGCAATAGAAAAGGAAAGTGAGCATAAACAAAAGGAGCCATTTCTCTGAAAAGAAAGCAGAGGGGCATGGCATTCCTCTTGCTGCCTCTGAAGGATCATAGATGGACTCCAGAGGAGTTAGAGAAGAGAGAATGGCAAGGTTGAAAGGGATGGTTTACCCTTATTCCGGCCACCCCTTGGATGAATGAGACAAGTGAGGGCCACAGACCTTAAAGGACTTGCCTGAGGTCACATAGAGGCCTGAATTCTGGAAGGAAGAAAATTGAGGTTGATGGAGCCACTAGTACTTGGAGCTCCTACCCATAATTGGAGACTCCTTCCCTTGATTAAATCCTTACTTCACAGTATGAAGCAGTTTCACTGTCCCTGTTGTGTGGACTAAAATCATTGAAGTTCAGGAAGACTGGGCACAAAGATGAAAGCTGTTCAATGGAAAATTCTGAGGCTGACACTGCAAAGTACCCTTGATTGTATGCTCCTGAGAACTTCATCTGTAGGGTGACCAAATGCTTTGCTTCTCCTGCTTAAGCCTGTTTTACCTGCTGTCCTAGTGTTATTAGTAATCACAACTCCTTTCTCTCTCAAATGTGCCCCAGTTGGCATAATTAATGTTTTGTATGGTCAGTCTATGTATAGTGTGGGGATATTTCTGCTCACGGAGTGGTTGCAAGGAATCAATGGGATTTTGCACATTCAATGCATCTGCACCTAGTAAGCATTTAATACATGTTAGCTGTTGTAATTGTCATTAGGAAGGCAATCTCAAGGAGTGAAGAAATACTTATCCAGTTGACGTTTCCATCACAATCTCCGGGAATGATGCTCCTGTGCAGCACCAGCTTTAGTGACTTTGAACTGACTCTTGGGGGAAGCACAAGCTCCTCTAGACTAGAGGTCATCAGGAGGTACCGAGTTTGTCTCATCCACCTTTGTGCCGGTCCCTGAGCTAAACCGATGCACCACATGAGCCTTCTTGGGTCACTAGATTGAGAGTGATATTTTTTCTTTGACTCTAAAGTCAAGCAGAGAATCCTACTGACTATTCCCCTCAGCCCCAGCCAATGCTAATTAAAGGACTGCCTCCTCAAGATTAAAAGGTGGGTGTGAATATTTTCTTCTGGTCCCCTTAAATGTTCTTGATTACAGTAATAAAAATGCTAAGCTCTATTGCCTTTCATTGGAGGGAAGACTGCTGAAAACTCCTCATTCCCTGAAGAACCTAATGGTTGATTCTAGTGCATCTAAACAGCTGTTCTTTAGATTGCTTTTTCTAAAGCTTTTTCACTAGAAAGATCAATTTAAATGTTGATTTGAGCTAATCAGTGATTGCTTCTGTATTCATCCAGATTTATGTCTTTGATTCTGTGTACTAGATGAGACATTACCTTCAAAATCCATAAACTTAAGGTAGGTGATTTTCAATTTAGCTCTTTGTCCTCTTCAGCCTTCTGTATTTCATGTAAAATCTGCCGCTATTTCTTTTATTATTCAAAATACCTAGTTGAAACCTAGATCAGAACTTCCAGAGTCCTCTTTGGGTGTTCTGTAGCACCCAGCACAATGTGCCATACAGAGTGTGTATTCAATAAATATTTGTGGGAAAGATCAATTAATATCTTCACCTGAGTTACAAACACATTGGATTTGTTGTCTCTAGGTGTTTCAGTTCACGAATTCTTTAAAATGATCTGAACTTTCTTGCATCTACATCTGTGTTTATCTGTTCTCTCTGCCTAGAATTTCTCCCATTTCATCTTGCATTTGGAAATCTCAGTGTTCAGGTTCTCTTCAAATCCACTTCCTCTGTGAATCCCAGCTTGCGGTCTCCAACCAGACACAGTGGAGTCAGAGTCTCAGAGCACAGGACCTAGAAAGGCTCACATCTGATTTTCCAAGCTCCATAGTACTCTGGGTCTCTCTGACCTTATCTGGTGGGTATTTGTGCCCTGACTTTAGTCACCATTTTGATCACGTGGACTTCTTACGATGAGATAGAGGGTGCATATTTGGAGGGGAACCAAATATGTAAAGGATGATGGCTTAACACATTCTAAGGTTACAGTTTGAAGGCATGACATTGTGAAAGCAGAGTATATCTGAACATAGAAATAGTTAATGTGGCTCTTCCTTCAAGTCCTCAAAACATGGAACTTTCGAACTTAGAAATCTTCTATTTGAACTTTCACATATGAAGAACTTCTGAGTTCTAGGGTCTCGTTTAAGGCTACCTGGCTGGGGAAGCCTGGAGTTCAGCCAGCAGATCTCCTGAGTGCTCTTCCAGACATTTCTTCAGGCATAATTTAACATGTATCAGTTTATCCTGTATAAAGTATAAAGTGCACTTAATGATTGAATACAGTAACTAGCTAACTATTCATACTTCCCCCACTCCCTCCCTTTTAGTGCTTGTTTCTAAGCAGCGAAGTTGTGGTTCAGTGACTTCTGTCTGGATAATATGAAAACAGGGCATCCAGCCAATTTTGATGAGCTAACTATTTCCCTAAATTATCATGCCTCTGCAAAGGGCCCTAAACCTGCTATTCAACACTTACCATCCGATCTGGGGGATGGGCCTTACATAGGCATATCATCAAATAGCTGGAATTTTATATGTAAGATTGTCAAGCAGTGAAAATTGTCATCTTTAGAAATGACTGACAGTTCCCTTGCCTCATTTCTGCTACACTGAGTTAGCTAAAAGAAAAAAAAAAAAAAAATCAACTGCAGTCTTACAGATTTCTTGCTGAAGACACATGTGACAGGACTATACATTTTTACCAGAAATTGATGGGAGAACGGGCACTTCACAGTGCCTGAAAGACTTTGCAAAAGGTCCCAATTAACAGAATGCAGTTACCACCTCAAAAAATAGAATAAAATAAATGCTGCAGTGGGAATGAATCTTGCTCGGAGCACTGGGTTGTTGGCTGATTGCCTGGGGAGAGTGGTGGCAAGGGCTTGCCAGCTGGCTGAGCCACACGCCTATAAAGGATGTGGTCAACTTACACCTTGGCAAACTACGGTTCTGATGGAAATCTTAGAGGTCGGCTGACGTTCTCCCTAGTAAAGTACATTAGATCAGGTCATCGCTTTTATTTGAGTGAAGAAAATATCCTGATGGCCAGGATTAGTAAAACCAAGTCAATCCTCTGCTCCACACAAGAGCTCATTACTGGATGAGAATAGATACATACCCTCAAGGAGACTCGGAATATAATTGAAGGTGGCACATTCATCTAATCCCCAGGTTCAAGCAGTCATGCCACTGAAACAAACCAACTGGCTGACCACCGCCACACATCTTCCCACAAGTTTCACGCGGCACTGTTTTTTAAACTCTGAACTCCAGAGCTCCTGTGCTCCTATCCTCTTGTGTTCACTCACGGTCAGCTTAGTGTAGTTGTTGTTTTGTTTGTTTCACATAGATCTGCAAACAGACCAGCTAGGAACATTCTAGCAAGCCCCACAATGGCTACTTTTCACATGGGGGGACTAAATGAATTACAAGGTGCAGTTTTATATTCGAGCATTAGAGACAATTAAAAACAGCTTTTAAAAAAAATTGACAGACTCTTATCAGTCTCCCAAAGGGATTTACTTATGTTTTAATTTGTTAAAAGTGATTTTAACATTTATATTTTTAAGTATACAGCACAGCCAGAAAAAAACTTATGAATACATTCAATAGACAAACCTAGAAAAGCATTTATAAGACGACAGCTGTAACTAAGAAAAGGTCACTATTCTTATAATATAAAAGTGGACAAAGAACATAATCCAGGGATTTACAAAAGAAGAAATGACTATAAAATAACATATGAAAGCATTTTTAACCTGACTAGTAACTAAGGATACAAATGGCAGCCAGTTATCAGGTTTCATCTATCAGATAAGGGAAATCCAGAGTTGTCCTGGATGTGGGTTATTTGACACTTTCATATACTGCCCATGGCAACACAAAATGATTACTACCTTTCTGGAGAGAGAATTGTCAATATATATTTAAAGGCTTAAACATATGACCTGCAGAAATTTATCCCAAGGAAACAATCAGATAAACGTGTAAATATGTAGGTACAAGTAAACTGGAAGAGCCTAAATGTCAAACCAACAAGAGGATCAATCAGATGAGGTAAACCACCTCTGTCGTATTATGTAACCATTAAATTGGTAAAACTGATAACTTTGGAATTGGAGGAATTTACAACGTATTAAGAAAGAAAGCAGACCACATAAAAGAATCATCTTTTTTTTTGGAAAACAAAGTATACACACACACACACACATATTTGTATATATAAGTACATAGGAATATGTATGCTTCCATCTGCATGATAGCCATGCTTATGCTTTCCTCAGGGTTGTTTTCCTATGAAAGGACTGATTGAACTTAGTTCTCTGATAATAAATGAGGGTTTTATTTAAAATACTTATACAATTTTAAAAAGCAAATATTTAATAGAGCTGATAGGTTTAGACATAGAGGAGAGCAGAATAAAAGATTTGAAAGAAAACTTGAATTGATGCCTACATGAATAATGATGAAGACACTGTTTCTTCCTTGCCAGAAATCATCCTAGGTTAGATTTTTAGGCTTAAGAATAAGTGAATTTGAAATATGAATATATACCTATTCACTTACTAATATGTGGAGAGGTTGGAGTAGATAAAAGCTAACAAGTCTTTCATGCTTTAGAGGTACTACATTGTAAGTATATATAAGCAACCTTTGACTTACACCTTAGTTGGATATTAAATGATTCTTGCTAAGTTGATTGAACGACATCAAATAGATGGAGGAGAAATTGATGGGTAGGTGAAGTGTAGTAACAGAATAGATGAGAATAACACTATAAAGAAATAAAAGAAAAAAGAACCTTTGTCTTAATGTCACAGAAAATTAGTTGGTACATAATAGTATAAAATTACTAAGTTGAATATAGTAAATCAAATTAGCATTAATATTTTGAGTGTGATTGTGAAAAGATGGACTAAATGACGAGCTAACTGTCTTTTTAAGACTATTGTAATAGAAACAATTATGGTTCATTATTAACTATATTAACAGAAAATTAGCCTTTACTAGCTCCTAAAAATATGAGCTTGTTGTAATAGACTGTGGTCCCTTACCCACATATGTAAAACTCAGAAGTTTATAAACCAACTCCTTTCCCAGAACTAAACTAGATTAGATGATCAATTAGTGGCTAAAATGTTATTATATATCTTTTTAATATTTCTTGTCAGAAACTTAAATATTCCAGATTCAACTTGTATTTCTATTTGCGTAGTATAATTTGGTCATAATTGGTTTCATTTCGATTGTCTTTACATTTTGGGTACTTATTATCTTTTCTCTCATCCACTGGGAATGCCAAGTACCAATTTTTGCTATTTAGCAAGTCAGTGAGGAGCTTCCCACTGAGTGCCTTAATTATTGCTAATTGAATATTGTAAATGGTTTTTCAGGATCACTGTCTTGCCAATCCATGTAGTATTTTTCTCACTTAGCAAAAAAAAGCACCAAGAATCCTTTCTCTCCCTTTCCATACAGTCATCAAATCAAATCAGCCTGGGTAATGTCCCCCCAAAAACCATGCTCTTCTTTACATATATCTTATCACTTATATGCTTCATATGGCACTTGGAGCATAGTGACTGATGAATGAGAATTAAATGACACTGTCCTTTTATAAGGAATGATTCCCAGTTCCAATCTGAGAAGAAATACCTACCTCAATTTCCAGAGCTCCCTTGGTGGCTCACATCTAATGTGACTGGCCTGACAATCTGCGGTGGAGCTTTCTCATTGTCATGTGCCAGATCAAGCTTTCTAAGAAATTTCTGGTGTTCTAGAATCAAAATAACGGGAAAAGAGTAAATAAAGAGCCCCTGAAAAATCTAAGAATGCCAAAATGCCACAATTATCCAAACAAGAAGAGTGTCTGTCTCTTAGTAACCATTCTAAGAAAAATGACATTTTCTACCAGGACTTTTCCTTGTATCTAGTTATTTGCTACTAAGTATGACAGGTCTCAGATTTAGAGATTCAAGGCCCACTTTTAGCAATTTTCCCATGCTAAGTGTTGTACACTATGTGGTGATAATTTTGACCCTGGATTTCTATGTTCTTTTTAGGAAAGTAAAATTTACCTATAGTTCTCAACTTTTGTCCTTGTGTTTTATGTATAGATTTGTAATTCTCCTTAAATATTTTGTGATAGATGGGTCAAAATGAATAAATGATTGGATAATAAAAAAATAAAACTTACACCTTCAAGCTGCTCATTTTGAAGAGAAGGCAGTTATTACATTTTAATAGTGATAGCAGTGAGAGCTTCCCCAGTCCCAGCCTTCCTCTCTTTCTTTCTTCCCTTCTTCTTTATTCCTATCTTTCTTTCTGCCTCTTTATTTCTCTCTCTTTCTTCCCTTCCTTCTTTCTTCCTTTCTTCCTGTATTTCTTACTCTTTCTTTCTTCCTTTCCTTCTTTCATTCTTTCTCTCTTTCATTCTTCCTCTTTCAATGTACAATTTATAGGTGATCTGCTCTAAGAAATGTCGAGACTGAGTATAGAGAAGAAGGTGGGAGCTACAATGGATCAATGAGGATAGCTTCGTACAGCCGAGACTGCCTGATGTGAAGCTCTTCCATGCCTACTACATTCTAATTTTTTTAATTTTCTTAATCCAGTCTGATAGCACATACAGTCCTGCTCCCAACCCTTTCTGATGACACAGGCCCTGACTAACTCCTTTACTTCCCACCCCTCATTTGCTCAGAGGAATTGGACCACTGGTGGGTATCTGACTTCAAGGTAACTATTGTATTGACCAGGTGATGACTTATAATGTAACCTGGCACCAACAGGTAAACTGGGCCAATCAGTTTCAGTCTTCTGAGAATTTAAAGGACAGCATGAATGTACTAGCAAATTGGAGAGAGCAGAAACTAAAGGATCTTGACTGGAGAAGAGCCAGAGAGGTCATGATACCACGTGAAGGCTGTTTATGAGGGAACAGAAACTACATTGAGGCCAAGAAGCTGATCAGGAGAGAGAAGACATTCAGGGCAGGCCAATGGAGAGAGATGGGCAAACAGCCAACCAGAGTTGTCACCCTTCTTGGAAGATTCTATATCTCCTTTGGAGCTGCATATATTCTCCAGGTCAACCTTCCATTTTCCCAAAGGAAAATTGACAGTCGTTGTTTGCAGGCAAGAGTCCTAATATGTGTGCTTTTCTTCCTGTTTTCACTCAATCATAAAGCTTTCATGTGATCACTTTGGGCTTTTCCAATAAGATTCAAAAATTATAATCTCACAGGTGGATATTTGGGAGCAGAAGTTCAACAGAAACAAAACAGAAAGGGCTACTTATCCCATTTACTTATCTGAAACACTGCATTAAAATTTTCTGAATATTTGTGGAGACTTCCTAATTAACTCAAATAACTTTCATAATTTTCTCAAAAATAGAACTCATCTGTTATGAGATCCCACTGTCTGATATCTGAGAGTTCCCCCTTTTTTTCCTTCTTGCTTTGGGTAGAATATCCAGTGTTTTGACTTGGCTTCTCTATAAGGCATGCCCATTGACTCAGCTCAATGCAATTTTGGGCTACTTTTCTCTTTTTCTAGGACTCAGTCCCTACACTAAGGGACTAGTTACCTGGGAGATGGAAGGGACATATCAGCGAAAACTGTACCTTATAAAAAATTTAAATATGGTGAAAATGATACACTGCGCTATAAAGATATCCAGAGCTATAAGAGGGACAGGTGATTAGTTGATGGAAATGTAGATCCCATGGGAGTTCTGCTACAATGATGTGTCTTAGGGTCACAATACCACTGACCTTCCTTTATCAGGGCTATCTTGAACTTTTATAAATATGCAGGTATCTAAATCCCTAGAAACGTGATGTTCTTCATTTTTACGTTTGTTTTCTTTGGTCCTAGAATAACTGTCTCATAGAATCTATAACTAGAATAATTCATGAATTTATCATTGCCTAATATCTTTTGGGATCATTCTGGGGATGATATTAACTAAAGAGCTGATCAAGTAAGTTGTGCACAATCCACTTCAGTCATAAACTGAAAATGTCAGGAGGACTTTTTAATCTAAATATGTATGAATGATGGCTGGATGTTCCAAGAAGTATAATTCTGAGTCATGGTCTGATACATGACTATGGTCAATTCTCAGGCAGTGGTGGCTGGACCTGCCCCATTATCTTTCAGCTTATGCTTAACTTAGGAGATACATCTCCTCTGCTGAGAAACTTGTTTGTAACCATCTCATTACTTCTGTGGGAGAACTCTAGCTGCCTAATGGTATGCATGCATGGAAGCCCTGGACACGCTTGCTTCCATGTGTCCTGTATGCTCTCATCCTACTAGGTTGCTGTGTTCTCCTTTTCCTAGCCTGCTCTCCAACGTGGACCTGGTCTCCTCTCTTTTCTGAATTCTTCTCTGACTTTTACAGTTCTCCCTGCTCTCCAGTTCTTCTGAACTTTCACAGCCTTAGCCATCCATGCTAATTTAACTCTTTCTTACACACTGCAATGAATTGTTTCCAACCACATCACAAGCTTTGAAATGGACCTGGAATCATGGCCTTTCTGTTATGTACCTCACATCTTGCAGAATTTATCAGATGAAAAAAGGGTTTTGGTTAATCCACTTCAGCTCTATTGTATTCAGATGTGGAAAAGAAATATGAAGCACAATCACAATCAAGGCTTCTGTAGGACAAGCTAGTGGGGAAGGACCTTTTATTTTCCTCAGGAATTGAGATCGCAGGAGGGCAGCCTGGGGAGAGGGCTGCATCCCAGGGCTTCATAAACTTGCCTCATTAAGTTGCTCTAGAGGAACGCTCAGAGGCTCTGGTGTGCCCACACTCCAGCCTAAGCAGACAGGCGCTTTCAAAAGTGCGACCTGAATGAATTTTAAAATATACCCTTTTGAGAGTGGAGTCACTGTCCATATGGGGTGTCACCATGTGCCCCTGAAACCACAAAAGGAAATAGCAATTAAATAGGGTTTAACAACTGGTGGAGTTGAAATGTTACTGAAAGGTCTTATTCTCAATTTTTCTATATTCTAGATGACAAAGATATAAAACGATATGGAATCAATGACACCATGGTTTTTGGCATTTACATTTACAGTGGCATTTGCTTACAACCAGTAGGTTTGAGTTTGCAAGGCAAGCCCAATAAAGCTGGGCTAATTTCTCCCAAGCCCCAGGACTGAAATTAGGTTGCTGCCACCAGGGTTTTCACATGACTCAACTCTTCTGCAAACTCCCTCTTGCTGAGTCAAAGCCTTTAGCATACAATTCAGTCAATACTTTCCAATAAGATTGTGAATGCAGACTTTTTAAGTGTTCCCTTCACTGTGAGGATTGGGATTTGACAGCAGTGACAGAGACCAGCACAGACAATTGCCATCCCTGAGCCAATCTACAGGACTTGAGGACAGAGAAGAATTATTCCAAGGCCTTGGCCCTAGGGTAAAGGGAAACAGCCTCTTTCTATATCACTACTGCTACTCTGCATGGGGACCCTGGAGGCAGATTAGAAGGCCTGGACAAGTCACCTAAAGCAGCTGTGGGGTGAGCAGACGCAGAGCAGGGGGAGGTAGGGCCAGGGTGTGGCCACATTTGAGTATGGCACAGAGCAAATGCTAACGTCCCAGAGGTGGCTCCAGCTGATGGTGGCATCTGCGGGCAGGCCAGGCTCAAAGTCTGAGCTGGGCTGGCCATTACATCTCTGCTTTGGAGAAATCTGTTTTGATATCTTGTAGAACCACCAATCCTGGTTGAGACCACAATTCAGAATTAGCTGCCTCACACCAAACGCCTGGAGCAGAAAAGTTGGATGGACTTCAGAAATGGAGTCAGAAGTCTTGACTTCATTTTTCCATATAGTGGGATGCTGGAGCTGGCTCATGAGAGACACACATTTCTTCCCAACTTCATGTTCAGGGAGGTCAGGTTGATGCCTTGAAATTGGGCCAGTGTTGGAATATTACACCACAGAAAACGACAAACAATAAAACCAAGTGTGGTGGGATGTTCCCCCCTGACCCCCTTGCCAGAGTGTCACCAATGAATATCTGCCATCTCAGCCATGTGAGCTTGTATAAATGTTTTACTTTCTCTGAAGCTTGGACGACACTGATTTCACATGGATGTTGGAATAAATATGATAATTAACTTAGAAGTTCTCTGTCAATTGTAAAGTTTCCACAAGTGATATTTTCTAGTATTTACAATAAAGTGTTAAATATAAAGTTTCATTATTTATTAAAATTAAATTATAGAATAATCACCTTTAATTGCAAATTTATGACATGATATAGAACAAGATTTCAGAAAGCACCACATTGAGAAAGCAACATATTCGAGTCAGTTAAAACTGCTGCGAGCACATTACAAAGCTAACTCAAATTGGTTTCAACAATGAAGTGGGTTGATTGTCACCTAGACTAAAAAGGCCAAAAAGAGTGCCAGCCTAATTTAGCAAACTGAACCCAGAGGCAAGACTTACTCCAGCAGCCCTGATGATGCCATCACAAAGCAGGATGATCGTATGTCTCATTTGCCCAGGATAGGCCTGTTTATACATCCTGTTTGGTTTGGCAAGTGTCTTGCCCTGTTTCCTTCTGAAAGTTGTCTCAATTTAGAATGTTATGTCTGCAGAACCAAGGTTTGCTCTCTTGGCTCCGTTTTTTTGTGTGTGTGTTGCAGGATTCACCCTCAGATATCACATGATAAACACTTTTCTTCACCCACACCCAGTACTCCAGCCATTTCCACACAGGGAGCAAAATATCTGTAGCAGTTACAGACCTCACATCCTTCTACTACCATGGAGTGGAATAGAAAACCTGCTCCAAAAGCACCCTCACAAGTGATGGGAACCAGTGTCTCTCAGGGGTCCAGTTTAGGTAACATGGCCATCCAAGAAGCATTCATTTGGGAAAATGGATTCGTTGATGGACTTAAGTGAGTTAATGCCCATGTCTACAAAAGGCATGAGATAATTCCACACAGATGACATGGTTAAGAATGAGAAATGGTGGATCCTCCCCAAGGATCAGGAAGAAATGATTGGCAGCAGAAGAGATGAGTGAGTCCTAGAGAGGATCCCTGACATTGCAGAGCTGCAAAAATGCTAGAGTAGGAATCAGTTCACCCAGCTCTTAGCTCTTCCACTAACTAGTCTTGGGTTCATGGGCCAGTCCTTGCATGCCCATTGCATAGGCCTTATTTCCTATTAGGTAAAGTGGAAAGATAGGTCTAGACAATTTCAAAGCCTCCATTTCACTCTACGTATTTAATTTATGGCCACCTTTTCTTATTTGTCTTCAGAGTTATCAATTCCAGGTTTCTTTTTTTACCTGACTTTTCTCACTAGGCCTAAACAGCTCACATGGGCTTTAGTCCTAATGCTAAAAACCTTCTAAATCTGGTGGAGATTTGAAATGTTCCATTGCTCCTATTAAGTCAGTCATCATATTCTTCCACCAGCTAACTTTTTCCCACAGTTTACAACTTGTGTCAAACCCTGAGATGATTTGCTTTTAGTTCTTTCCCTGTGAACAAAACAAGTCATAAAAATAGATTTATATCAAGGTTTCCTTACAGCTGCATTTCATCTTAGGTTTCTTAAATCAAGGAATTGACTAACATAATGGCTGAATGAATAAAACACAGCAGCAATGAGTGACTGCCTTTAGCAAACTGAGAGGGAGCCTTATTATTTAAATGTTCCTAGTTATATTAAGTGGAGCAAAAGACTTGGAATCGAAAGTGAGAGAAATAGGCAGCCAAGTCAAAAACGCCACCAAGCTGTAAATAAAATATGAAACTGGCTGGGAAAGGGAGCATTAGAGTGAAGTCAGACACTGATATATAGTCCCTAATTGTGGGACGTTTGTAAAAGGTGACATGACACCTGTCAATTATCCACAGCAACCAGGAAATGTAGATTACATGAATAATTCACCAATCCAGTGCCCTTTGTTGCTAAATCGTCTAAGCCCAATCCATAAAATAACTGCTGATATGAAAGAAGGGAAAATGTTCAAATCGCTAGAGCCTTCTATTACATGCAGAAATGTTTGCAAGACAGGTTATTATACGACTGTGTTCCAGTTAGCATAGGTGACTAAATAATTAACCTGTGTGCCTCTATCAGGTGTGACAAAGGAGGGGGCTTGGGCTCTGGAAACTTTATATGTCCCCGAGGGGAGACTGACTAAGAGAATCTTCAGTATCAGAAACATTACCATCACATTAGCTCATGATTTTCTCATCTTCCCAAGCAGGATGCTATCCTTTAAAGAAGCTAAATTGATACTTTTGTTTTGAATCCATGGTATTATATTTCAATAAATGTGGAAGTTCATTTCATTTTATTTTAAAAGCCAGAGAAACCTTTTTTTTTTTTCCCCAAAGAAAATTGTGGGTGACAGCACAAGCTACAAGACAGAGATGGAATTGTTTTTACTGGTGGGGGTTAAAGGCTGGTGAAGCGGATTCTAGAAGATGACTAGGATCTGTCTAGTCAGCAGCATCCCCCTCCCCTGCACCCCACTCCCCACTCTTGCCCAAGTGCTTACCCAGATCCAATTGTCCCGTTTCACAGATGAGAAAACTGAGGGTCCTGAGAGGCACAAAGGGCTTACTGAAGTCTTAGAGCAGGTCGGCGACAGAACTATGACTGGAAGCCAGGCTGTCGCCTCCACGCCACACACATACATGTGTACAACTGTAAGTACAGCTTGTCTACACAGCCACGTGAGCAGCCGGGGATTTGGAGAAATACCAGTTTAGCAGCTCCCAGGACCTTGCAAGTGAGCCATGAGGAATGGAAACAACTGACTCTTTCATTTGTGGCCTGGGCCCAGGCAGCCTGATACCTCCTGCCCCCAGGCCCCCACCTCCCACACCTCCCCCAATACCTTGTGGGCCACGGTACCAGGGTCAGAGGTCACGGGCCAGGTGGAAGGTGGGGCCTTGGAATGCCCAAGGGGCTGGGCAGGCAGCCCTAGGTAACCGGAGCCAGGCATCCAACCCATCTGCTCCCCTGGACCTGTTAGAAAAGCTTCATTGGAGGGAGCGACAGGGGTGGCTGATTCCAGGAGCAGATTCAGCAACAAGGCAGAGAGATTTTTCTCGCCTCTACAAAATGGTTTGTTCCTTGTAGCTTCCTTCGTTGACCATGAAGGTTCCAGCAGACAAAGAGGAACAAAAAAAGAGGTTCCGTTTTGTAGTGCTTACGTAAAAAAAGAATACCTTTCTTCTCATTTTAGGCTTGTTTGCTGTCAAGGTTTCGCTGTGTTTTGGAAAGTTTATGAGGTTTCATTCTTGTGTAAACAGATTGGTTGCAAGCGCTTTGGACCCTGTTTTCTCTAGTGTTTGCTGCTTCTCTCGAATTGTTCCAACTAACAGTCTGCTGTTTTCTTGATTGTTTGTTTCTTTAAAGCTTTTTAGAAGGTTAACCTACAGGGAAAGACTACTGGGATAGGGAACCAAGCTTCTGACGGGGTCAAAGGCCAGTAGAATTTCAAGACTTCCTAAATTTATCTGTTTACAATAAGTCATCACTTTTTCTTTTTTAAAGGAAAGGTACAGGCAGGAATGAAGGTGAACAGAGGCAGGCAGAGAGAGGAGGAAGAAGCATCTATTTATTTTATTTGAGTTGTTCCCCCCGACCCCCACCACTTCAAGATGCGAGTCTGGGTCCTTGGAATGGCGGTGGACTGCGTCGCTGAAGGTGCCTGACCAACCACCTCTCCACGGGGCGCACCTCAGTCGTCACTTTGAGAATGAACGCCTTTCAATGAGTCCTACACAGAAACAAGAAGGTGCTGCTGGTTTTTTGGTGGGGAGCTGAGGCTGAAAACTTCATTGTAACTCTGATCATTCCAACTAGTATAAAGCAGGAGAAACTGGGCATCTTGCTTTGAGACTGATTCTCTCAGCATGTGTGTCACTATATCCCTTTGGCTGGGAGGCTGTGCTGTGAGATTTTCTTGCAACAGATGAAGGTAATTATTAAATGAGTCAATGATTATCTAAACCAATTAATGCTCATTCTGATAATGCTTCACATCTCTGGAACAGCCTGGAGAGCTCTCCTCTTGGAAGAAGCTGCTGGAGCTAGAGTGGCTGAGTGTGAGTCCGGGCAATGGATGGGCACCCCCGAGTCTTCCTTTCCTTTGTTGTAATAGGGGTGTCCTGATGATAATAGCAGTGCTTGTCTCTCAGTATGACTGAGAGTATTCTGGTACTTGTCTGCCTGGCAAAATCCTCCAACCACTTGTGTTGTAGTCTGGCCTCCCAGAATGCTAAGGCTGAGACATTCTTCTGTGGGAGTTCTTACTTGTACTTGTGGTCTGCGGAACTGATGGAGAGGTGGGGAAGCCATGCAGGGAAGGGAGCAGGGCCTGCACGCATATGCGTTCAGCTGGCTACCACTTGGGGTTTGTCATTGTTAGCAAACAAAAATACAAAACACTGAGTAAATTTCAGATAAGCGACAACGAATTTTTTTTAGTCAAAGTAAGCACCATGAAATACTTAAAGTAAAAAAAAATTCTTTGTTGTTGACTTGAATTCAGTTTACTGGGTGTCCTGGATCTTATGTGACAACCCTGTCACTTCTATGAGTGACGACTTGCTGGATCCTGTGGGACTATCTGAGATAAAATCTTTCTTGGGACTGAGACATTTGCCTCCCACATTGGTCAGAGTTAGTATTTCCATAGGTTGTAACTTCTCGAAGCCCCTGTGTGGCTTCTGAGGACCTGAGTGGGTTCCCATTCCCCTGTGCCAGGTGAGAAGCCCTGTGGGGAGGTGCTGTCAAATTGCTCCTGTGTGAGGCTGATCAGAGGTTAACAGGCACGAGACAGCAAATCGTATGGAAGACACCGCACAGGTGGTAAAGTTTGTGTTGCAGGCACCGATCTTGGAACCAGAATGCCTGGGTTCGAAACTCAGTGCTGCCAATTACTAAGGTTATCTAAAGCCTGTGTTTTGATGCCCTCATTTAGAAAGGATAGTAATAATATTCATATAGTAGGGTTGGCGTGAAGATGAAAACGAAATTTAAAATTCTTAGAATGCTCTTTGAAACATCCTAAACATTTGCTACCTAATCCTGAGAGAGGCACCGTACAGCCACTGCAGCTTGGCAGATAGGGTATCTTGAACTTCTTGCCACTAACTGTGCTGCCAAATTCTAATCAACGTCTGCAATGCATCTCTTTTCCATAAACGAGGTTCAATGTTATGACCTTGGTCGGATGGTTGTTCTTCAGCACTGAAAAAAGTGATTTTCTGCCCTGACTATGGTCTTTTATAAACTCAAAGGGAAAGCTTTCTCCTGTCCCTTGAACATATGGTCTTCCTTTGGAGCAGACTCAGTGCATCGAGCTTGCTGCCCCTCATCCTCAGCCAGTTGTCTCCCTCAGCATCACAGGACCCCCTCAGCCTGACGCTAGACTGACACTGAGGTGACAGTATGTATCTGTGGTTAGAAAAAAAAAAATCAGAATGCAAAATGGCATATCTCTCCATATGCTGATATTAATAGAAAATGTCTTTAATTCCATGAAACTTGCTCCTTTGGCCCAAGGCTCACTTCCCCATTCCTCAGGAGGCCTGCCAGAAATTCTGAGCTTTGAAGCTTGGTCTCAAACACAAAACTGCTGGAAAATGCTGGCTTAACAATCCTTTCAAGAGATGCTTCCTCCATAAAGCCATCTTCCTGCTCTCACAGAGTTTTGAGCCCTCCAAGCTCTTGTGGGACTGCATTGTAGTAGCTTGTCACAGGGCTGTTTCTCTGAGACTGCTGGCTCCTTCGGGCTGATGTGACTTTGTACCTCTCCCCCCGCCCCCAGCCCATATCTGGTACAGGTTGGGGCACAGGGCTGATGTGTTGGGTGGGCCCCATACCCAGGGCCCTCATGCTTTTTAGGGGCCTATGGAAATGTTTGAATTACCTTTAACTCAGAAAAAAAAAAAAAGAATTCTCAAGGTAGAGGGAAATGTTTAAAATTTTCCTCATCTCAGAAAAAAAATTTTAAGACCCACAAAAATCTGTTTGTTTGTTTTTTTGTTGTTGTTGTTTTAATAGAGGATAAGACCCAAGAAGGCAAAAGAGCCTAGGGCCCACAAAAGTCCTATGTGGTCCTGGTGTTGAAAGAATAAGTAAATGAATAAATGAATACTTGATGATTGTTAAAAATGCTTTGTAAATGAAAAAGTGCCATACAAATGTAGCTTATTATTAAAAGCTGACAATTTTATTGCTGCTGTGAAGTTTTCCTGCCCTTTAGGACATTATACTCTAAGGAGTTTAAGTTATTTTTCCAAACTGAATGTTTTTCTTATTCATAGCTCTTTCTTCCTATGAAATAAAAGCTTGAAGTGGCTTTTATATGAAGAATATTTTCGTGTGGACATAGAGGGACCTGTAAATGCACAGACTGCAAAGGCACAGCAATGAGAAGAGTTGCCCAGCGCAGGACACTTAGGATTCCCACGGCATGAAACACTGAGGTCCCACACGCCGTGAACCAGTGTGACTGCTTCTTGGTTTTTTGTTTTAACCAAGAAGAGGTTCCTTTTTTTGGAAAGGCCTTACCTTTCATATTATTATCACCACCCTACAACCAAGGCTCACCCCTGAGAAAGCAAACACAAGTATTCCTGACGTGATCTGGGTTTGAGTTGGTTGGTGACAAATGATCCCTATTGGTTTCTTTCTTTCTTGGAAACTATCAGTGTGGAGGACACTGACACTTAGAATAGCTTCCCCTCAGGGATGCTGCAAATGTTCTGACCTGAGGATCACAGTGGAGATGATTCGCCGGGTTTCCTCACGTCACTGAATCCGGGCACAGCCATCTCTTGCAATTGTGAAGCACTTCACTGACATAGGAAAGAATCTTGTTCTCTGAAATGATACTCAGTAGATTTCCTTTAACATGTAAGTACAAAATGACGATGGGTGGTGAACTTAAGGAAGGATTGTGGTCCCTTTTCTAAGTTTTCTAGAATGGAGCAAGATTAGCCTTACCAGAGGAAAAAAAAAAAAAAGACAACTAAAAACCCAAGAGTTACAATTTGAGAAGCCCCTAGACCTGTTCTCAGGTCTTTATAGTCAGGGAGCAGGCAGAGAGCAGGCAGGAATAAAGGTGGTAGGCTGACGGGCAGGCAGGAAGAGAGAGGGAAGAAGCATTGTTTATTTATTTGCTTATTTTTGGTTGTTCTCCTGGGTCCTGGCTTAGGAACTCAGGTCCTTAGACTTTTACATGGAGTACACCTCAGCCACTAGTTTATCACCTGAATCACCAGGGCACACTGGCATTTTCTCATTTAAGGAGAGAAATTACAAGGATGTGATTTGCAAGAGTTCGGAAGACATTATTGTCTCACTTATACAACCAGTATCAAAGTGAAGTAAACTCTAATAGGAAATCTGCCACGTGTTCCCAGTCGGCTTCATCCTCTACATGTGTATTGCAGGCATGCTTTGCCACAGCTCGGTTTTCATTTGGCACACAGGACAGAGGAGTTCTTATGAAAACAGACTGTGGTCACGATCCTAACCATGAGTATGTTTCTCAGAAGCTGGACAGCCAAGAAGCAGGGAGGAAGAGGAACCAAGTTCTCTAGCGAAAGGGTAACTACCAGCTCTAATGTGTCTCCAACCGTTCTAGGCATCTTACATCCACTTGCAAATCATGATGGACAACTTTTGGGGTTGGCGTGCCAGGTGTTTTTATGTTTATTAACTAGTCTTCCCAGTGCACCAATCGAGAAGGTCCAGTCTTCACTCTCATGCTGTAAATGAGAACATCGAGAAGCTCAGTATTGTTGCCAAGACCACCCAACTAGTAAGGCATATAGGTCCGAACACCAAACCCTGGAGCCAAAGAGCCTGGTGAAGGGTGGGCGACAGCTCTAAGGACTAGGGACTTTCATTATCCCATTGGACTTGCAGATGACCTGAGATTGAGAGAGATGGCTTCCTCTAGCTTATCCACTTAGTAAGCGGTGGTGCTGAGAAGCAACCGAGCCCCTGAACTCATGCCTAGAATCGTTTCCACACACACAGTCTCCAGGTTCAGGATGGTGCCATTGGCCTGATAATTGAGAATAAATGTAATAGTGACAGAGTGACTGGTGAGTGGAGAAAGGAGGTGCAATGATGAAGGGGAACAGGGAAGGGACACAGAAGAGGTGCTGGGGGGTGTGGAAGAAAGAGAAGGGAGACCAGCTTTGATCTACAGAATGGGACTGAAGGGAGAAGAAGAGGAAACATGTCAGAAAACGGCTAAGACAGCTTTAACAGAAGCATGGGGGCAGTGACAGGGGGCCACTGAAAGTGGAAAGAAGAATTATGAAGGAGACTGTCCAGGAGTTTCTGAGCCACCAGTTTCTGGAGAGTCTGTGTTGGATGGCTGGGCCCGCGGCCCTCACATCCCCAAGGCCTCTGCTGCTGCGGACGGCCACACACTGCGGTATTGGGCAGGCCCTTTCCCCACGGGGGTGACACACGTGGGGACGGAAGATGAGGCCCTCAGGGCGCCTTTCACAGTAAAACCACGGTGGGGCCTTCTACTCCTGACTCAGTGTGTATTGTGTGTCTAATTGAAAAAGAAGTCAGCTTCACCTGCAAGCGCTGACGTGCTGGCTGCATTGGAAGGAGGCGCAATTACATAAGAAGTAAAAATACCTGGTGAGCAAGCAGGTTACCGCCTTGTATGGGACAAGCAGAATCCCTAGAGGAAAAGTGCCAGGTGACTCCTTTGCCAACTGTGGTTGAACTGGATGTTTTGTTTTGTTTTGTTTTGATCCCTGTGTTTGGCATGGAGTCCTGAACACCGGATAGGGCCCCTGAACCCTGCCTGACACCAAATTGCGTTCTCTCATGTCATTCTTGTTTTACTTGGTTTGAGAAGGACTGGATACTAACAAAGAAGAGAGGGAGAGAGTAATACAAATGTTCTATGTGAAAACTTTATGCAGTTAACCTTTAAGAAAGAGTGCAGTGTTTAAAAGGTTCCATCCTGTTTAGGCTGTGGAACATGTGACAAGTGACTTGATCTCTCAGAGCCTTAACTTTTTCATCTGTAAAATGGGCATCATAGTAGGACCACCATCAGAGAGTTCATGTGAGAATATGCGATAACATAAGCAAATAGTTCAGTGGAGAACCAGGCACAGAGTGCTGAGATAGTGTTAGGTGGGGTTGTCTGTAAAGTGGGAAAGAAAACTGCCCTGGGTGGCTCGAGAAATGCTAAGACTGAAACAAAAGTTGGGCAAGATGTGCACACTTTGAAAAGCTATTAATATTTCTTTATACTATTCATGTATAATAAAAACAGTATCGGGTACAGAGTTGGAAGACTTAGATTCTGGTTTTTGGACTGCTGTGTCTTCATTATATAAGGGGTGGGTTAAATTAAGTTCCTTTTAATGTCCCTTTCAGCTCTGAGATCCTGGGACTTCAGTGCCCATTCATTTTCTCTACCTATTTGTCTGTAGCAGGAAGGCCATGACCTTCTCTCTGCTGGCCGTAGGGCCATAACTCTCATTCCCTGCTGACCTGTCAAGACCTCTGCTGGTCAACTTGAAAGAAAAAAATAAAGACTTAGAAAAAGAACAAGAAAAGTGCTCATACGTCCCGGGGAAGATGTCACAGATACTTCAAGTGCATAAACATTCCAGAGTAATTTTTTAGATATTGTTTTGTATAGGCAAGAACATCTAGTAGACAGGATTGGGGAGAATTTAGTTTTGTTTATTTTTGTGTTGTGTGAAACTTGCACTGTGAGCTTTTCTGTTTGATAATAATAATAATAATAATAATAATAATAATAATAATAATAATAATAATAAATAGGTAAAAAAAATAGAGCATGTTCATCATAGACAGTTTGGGGAAAAAAAGAAAAACTACTTATAATTCACCTCCACCTCGAAAAAGAGCAATGACCATTTTCATGCATAGCCTTTCTGTCTTTCTTCTTTTATGTGCATATCACACAGAAATACACACAAGTATTTACAAAATGTAGTCATACTGTCCGTGCTGTCTTATGATTAGCTTCACTTAATATATTGTTTATATGTCATGAAAAGTTCCCCCTACAGTCTATAGTACGATTTCAGTGACTGCTTATTTTTTCACACTGTTTGTGGCCAGCCTTCTGTTGCCATGCATTTTGACTCTTCTTAGTTTCCCCCCACTCTGAGTATTGACAGGCTTTTGGAGAATAATGAAATGCTGCACTGTTTGGCTTGGTTTTTCTCTCTGGGTAGAGCCGGCTGCTCTGTCTTTTCTTCCTCCTCTTTGTATCCTTTAGCTTTTGGTTGGAGGCCCAGAGAGCTCCACAAGGGGTGATGTGTGTTTAAGAAACGCAGCTAAAGAAACAAACTTATCGCAAAGAGCTCTGAACCCAGAGTGTGGGGAAAATGCTGAGCATTGTAATTGGCCTAATGTTGCTCCCGTGAGAGGTGCCATCTCCCTAGGTCTCCAGCGTTTTGGCAGGGATTTTAGCTTTTCTCATCCAGCTGATGACAAATATTCCTCACTTCAACAGTTATGTGAAACCCCCAACATATTTCCTCAAGACCATCACACACTCCCTGGAAGTGCCTACCAGCTCATCTGTAAAGACAGAAAAGCAGGCATGATGACATAAGCAAACTGGGACTGTGGGCTTGAGTTTCATCTAAAAGACAGCCTCTGGACAGTGCTGGACCCCGCTGCCTGAGCCAGGCTCTTGGTCCAGGGGTGACTCAGGGAGGAATGCCACTGGCAAGCCTCGGGCATGCCAGGGAATTACTCAGCACATGCCAACAAGTAACCTCAGATGATAATCAAACGCCAGCCAATCTGCGAATGCTTTGCGTAACAGCATATTTGGATTTGGGGCTTAGCTTTCAGAGCTTGAGTTTCACATTTGCAGGAGCATACTCCCAGCCTCCCAGGGCCCCTCCTGTGTGCCCTGCCTCTGCTTGCAAGTGGAGAGCTGTTTTTCCAAGAGCCAGAGCTCGGCTCTCCCTCCCGAGGTAAGGCAGAGCTCTGCCAGGCATCAGCTGTCTCGCACTCTTCGTTGGGCAGGAACAAAGTCTCCATTAGCCGTTTCTTAACCAACAGGCCAGCAACATGGGTGATAGAATCTTCCTTTTGCTCTGGGGTCACTGGATAGTTAGTGCTGCTAGTGTCATGACTGTGGCTTCATCTACCAACAACAGGAGAGATGTTTGTTGACTGACAACTGCTGAGAGGAAAAAATTCGGTCCAGACTTGATAGGAATTGGCCACGGATTCTGTATTGATAGGTATATGGGCTGACCAAGAGCCTCAGAAACGACAAAGATGCTTATAAGTGCTCAGGCCTCTTAAGCCCGGATCTGACCATTCTGCAAGTATCCTGACACTCAAGGGTTTGATGGACTGAATTCCAGATCCATGTGCTGCCAAGACCGTTTCAACTTTCTTGCACGCATTTGCTACAGAAAGGCAGCCGCCATCTGGGATCCCCTGGAGCTGGAGGCCAGGGCCAAATGACATGACTGGCCAGTCACCCATCAGTATTGCCTTAGCTATACATTAGTTTCCTCACAGGCATGGGTGCTTGTGTGCTCACGGCGATATTGAACATGAAGTATTCAAGCAGTAGTACTTTGGGTGAGAGATGGCTTAATACTGTTATTCCTAATTCTTCCAGTGAAGTCACCACTTCCCATCAAATTCAAGAGAGAAGAACGTATTCCCACGAGATGGAGTTTTTCAAATGCCCCGGCCCTCACTGCAATGCTCTAAGAGCTCTGATCTCCCTGGGAGGGCACGAGTAGAAGCAGATGCCCAGTTGAGAGATACCAAGAGCTGCAGTATCACTCAGCAGAGGCTGAGAAGAGGACACAAAACTTCCCAAGATGATAAGAACTCAGTACACTTCTTTAAAAACGAAAAATCCAGTAATTAAAGATCCCGAAGAAAGAAGCTGACATTCCAATACAGACTGAATAATAAGACCTCATGGGATGTTCAAGAGTTCTCCTGAGTAGGTGTGTACAATTAGATTTCCCTTGCTCCATCAGTCAGAGGTTCCTAGCAGTTCTTTAATGAGGATAAACTAAGGGTTGATAGCTGAACCCGTTATGTAATGTGCTTGTTACCAAGTACCAGCTTAGTCAGTCTCAAAAGAAAAAAAAATCCCTCCTCCTTCCAGAGTACGCCTCTAACTTTTGCTAACTATAGAATACATTTGGGCTAGATAGAATTCTTACTGGGGCTCTCATTTTAATCACAAATGCAGAAAGTCGAGGATGCCCAAACGAAACAACTTTCAATACTTTTTCTAGCAGTGAATCTACCTGTGAGCCAAGGTCATTATGAAAGTGAAATTTCTTTCAAAGTAAAGAAATTTATTTTTACAAGTGCAAGAGTGAAGTAATTATCCAGGCTTTACTGGTAGTTACAAACCTCCAAAAATCTCCACACCTTGAACCCAATACTGCTTATGTACGAGAACATAAAATGAGACCTCCGCTGATAATAATGAAAAAGAAGAGTAACTTTGAGAATCTTCTACATGGTTTATCAGAGGAAGTAATCAACTCAAATCCCCAAATTATAAAGATTTGTTCTTTCCCCCACAAGGAAAGGTGCAGGTAGGAATGAAAGTGAGCAAGGTAGGGAGGAAGAGAGAGGAGGAAGAATTGCTTTATTTGTTTTATTTAGTTGTTCTTCCTGGCTGTTTCTCCCCCAGCCCCAGACATGAACCTGGGACCTTGGAGGTATGTGAACTGCACTAGCCAAAGGCAGTTGACCAAATTGCTACTCCCCAGGGTGTGCCTACAGACAGTTTTTGAAGGCTTAGGAGCTTTGCTTCAAAGACATATTTCTTCTATAGCAACTATGTGATGATCACCAAAGCATTTTAAATACAACATGCACGAACACCTTAGGCACACAAGGTAGGGTTTGGAGCTCACAGTGAAAGCCCTGTTGTTTGGTCAAGGCTGCCTAGCGTTAATCTGGCCGGGAGAAGCCATGCTCAGCAAAGACCAGGCCACACCTCTGGGCACTGCTGCCTCTACCTCTGAGGAGAAGGCTGCCCAGCTCTGGCACACCTGGCTGAAGCACTGCCTCCCCCGAGGGCAGGCTTATTCTGGAGCTCCTTGTCTGAAGCAGGCAGTACCTGGGCGTTCCAGGACAACTTCCAGTCATGTTACCCTATGAGCTGTTCTGTGAGGGTGTCCCCAGAGTGATTCAGTTCCCAATCCCATACCCTTCCACTTAACAAAACTCCGCCAACAAGAGCCTGTGGGTAGCAAAGCAAGGTAACCACCCCTCCCTCTCGCTCTGCTGTGTATTGGTTTTGTTCTTTCACTTGGTCTCCTAATTACTGGGTAACGGCCTTAGATTCCAGGGAGCCCATGCTTACATTTTCTAGTCCCAAGGTGAAAAAGAAGTCTGTCTTCTTTAGTCCAACGCACAGATGACAGTGCATAGTCTACTTGACATCATCTTCAGACTTTCATTTAATTTTTCCTTTCAACTTTCCGGACTTAGTCTCCTCAAAGAAAAGAAGGTGTTGGGTGAGTCCCATGTGCACTAAAATTGTTGCATGTTTTATAAGCAGCATATACAAACACAGATGCAGCACCCCTTCTCTCAGGAAGGTTCTGCTCCATATTTGTGCACCAAGTGATATCAAAGTTGCCGTGGCTAGCATCTGTTTTGTCAAGAGTAGGGGGCAAAAAGCACCCCAAATGGACATGCTGCAATTTAGAGGAGTCCCTCAGTGTTTTTGAAGCCTTGAATCACAATGTACATTTTATAAACTCTTCAGTGACAGCATATTTGTTGCTATTTCTTGAAAACACATTTTTTTAATAGAAAGGCTCCTGTTTGCCTGGATGGAACACTGTTTCTGCCTTCTTAGATTCTTCTTTGTTCCCCACATTTAGAATTCCTTAAGATTGTTTAAGGTAAGTCTTTTGACCAGGGTAGGGGGAGAAGGAAAATCTTGGGATGAATGTGGGAGGGATGAGGGAGGTGAGCTTAATTATTTAAAAGCATAAGTAGTTCTTACTCTTTTCTGGGCTCTGCCACCTTTGGTGTGACTTTGTGATCTTCTCTGCCTCAGTTTCCCCACTGGTAAAATGGGGACATTAAAGAAGCCAAGGTCAGATTATTGTGAGATCTCAGGGATTATTATTTGTTCCATGTTTAGAGCATGTCTGGCACATTATTCTCTTTATTCGTATTCTAGTCAATACATGAGGAGTGGGGGCTGGATCTTTGGAAGCAGACAACTCTTCCGCTCTTTCATCAATACTACCATCACACAAAATTAAAAAGATTTTAGTGTGATTGGGGCCTAACTTCCCCTCTCACCCTCCGCTATCTCCTTTTCCTTTCCCCAGGCTCAGTATCTTCTCTCTATCTACTTTAAACCATAGATAACTTATCAAGTTACAGCTCTGAGGGAATTTGTAGTTTAACTAAGATCTAAACTCTCAGTGAAAAGGGGTCCCTTGGTGGAATTTCAGAAGGTGGGGGCTGGAAAGAGGTTTTTAAAATCCCTCAAATCACGGCTCCCATGTGAGTGCCTCACCAGTCTCCCAGTGAAGCTGACTCTGGTAGAAAGTCACTTACACATTTTGCTAATCGAGGCCCTGCCCTCCAGATTCTTGCAGTCTAAAAGAGAGAACTTTGATCTAGAGTAATAATACAACAAATAAGTGATTCGAGCCCAGCCAATGTGGACCTAGTAACTCCTTTGCCCCAGGTATTAGCATGGAGGTATTGAGTGGCTCTGGTGGATGAGACTTGTTTGGTTTCAAGAACTGCATGTTTATTGAAAGGGACAAAACTATCAGATGGAGATAAGGAAATGTGCACAAGTAAAAGAAAAAAGAGAGGTGTGTTGACAGAAGACAGCCTGAGGAGTTTAGAGAACAGGAACATTTCTCAAGAACTTGAAAGCATTGGAGGTCTTTCGAAAGGGTTAGTTTGTACATTGCCTGGAGGCCAAGGTATGATTGGAAAGTGATTTAGCCCAGCCCTTCTAGCTGGAGGAGTATCTGAATACTCCATCCCAAGGCTGGAGAGAAACGGGAGCCTGAGTCTCTATGACTCATTCTCATCCACTTGACATCATCTTTAGATTTTCATTGAATTTTTCCTTTCCACATCAGAAACCCTTAATTCTTGGGTGGTCTGTCACGCCACTTCCTGCCAAGTCTTAGCTACTTTAGGTGGAGGGCTGGGGTACTGGATCTTATTTCAAAGGAAGAGGGGAAATTGAAACCAGAAAGGCTTTATGATGAACTTGAAGAGATTCTTTCCTGTGTGCCCCCCACCCCCACCCCAACACACAGGTTTCCTAAGACTGGTATTTTTTTATGTGTGTGTGAGAGAGTTAACCATTCAAAATGGAAGTTCTTTCATAATTCGATCTAGTTATGCAAACATAACCTATTGATGTTAACAAATAGAGACCAGATGCAAATAATGCTCTCAAGCATAACATGGAATAACTAGCAGGAGCTAAAGCAAACTGTCTCCTTTACCACCAGTCTTTGACCTCAGAAGAATTCCTTCCATTTGGAAATAAGCAAAAGAAAAAGAAAAAGAAAAATTAATGCAACTATTAAGACATTCCAAATGGTCTTAAAATGACAGCAGTAGTAGAGTTACTGGGGTCACACAAGATGGCCTTGAAGACAATTGTCGTTTCAGAGTGAGGTGAAATTAGACATGAGCCCTCTGAAAGGGTAGGTACCTACATCTCATGAGGGATCAATTAATTATAAGGAGAAGGTAGATTCCAAATGGAAGTCACCCAGTCAGTGATTCACAGCCAGGTGCGTACAAGAGGGCTTGCTTCTCTGCAACTCAGTGAACAGGGCATCACTGAACACAGTGAAATTTTATGACATTCCCTGGAGCACTGGGTGTTTCAATTACTCTGGATAGATAGCTAAGCAGCGTTGGGTAAGCCTAGCACAGGGAATCCTAGAATGATGACGGTGCTTCCATTTTTCTGTAGAAAGAAAGTTTCCATTGAGCAAAAACAGGTAATAATGTAAAGAAGCTCTTAGCAATACCCCACACCTCCAAGCTGACAACCATTGCAGCCACTGCCTGTGAATGGCTGTGTCTCTAGAGACTGAAGGTTGACCAGTGTAGTGTGCCACATTTTTCACTTGTAGGTAATTCTTAATTTCTAAAACTGTATCTTTTTTTTTGGCACACTCCTGGACTGTGGGACACCTGTGAACCTTTACAGGTGGCAGAAAATAAAATGGAGAGAGAGAGAGAAAGCAATACTTCAAGTCAGAAAAACCAGAAACCAGAAAAGCACTTGACCTTTAACACTGAAACAGACATAGATACAAACCAAGAAATCTCTAGAAGGTGCTCAGTAAATGGAATGAATGTTGCCCAAAAACCTGAGCTGCTTCTGCAAGATTCTCCAGCACTTCAATGTCATGAGCAGGAAGTTCTTCCTAAAGTCAACCCCAAATCCCTTCTCTGGCAACTCTAAGCCATTCTTTCCCTTCCTGCTCTGAGGAGAGACAGGAAAGATCCTGATAGTGCTCTTCTTACATTTCTATTAACATGTCCTCAGACTTCCGTGTTATGTGGATGAAAGAATGCTAATTGTGTAAGTGTTTCCTTTGTAAAAGTCAGCTCACATATGTTTCCATGTGTCAGTCCTAAGAATCATGAATATTTAGAGGTAACTTACATATGACCATATAGACATGGCTGCACCGAGAGAAACCACGTGCTTGGTTCCTAAAGATGCATCTTCAAGCTGAAAGTCCTGCATCACCACAGGCAGTGGTGGCAGCACCATAGGTTTCTGTCTTCCCTCTGGAGCCTGGCGCCTGGAAGGAGGTGATAGTTGATAAGTTAGCTAATAAGATGCAGCCTCACACTGATTAAATGTCCATTTTCTGGGGGAAATGGCTGACAGGAGCAGGATAAAGCTGGAAGGAAGCTTGTAGCATTTTCCCAAATCTACCACTACCAGTGAGCTTTATTTGTGCACTTAGAGCTATTATTAGCAAAACAATGGCTGGAAAATGTACTGGGGAGAAAATTAAGAAATGACAGACTTGTTTTTAAAGTAATAGAAGGGCTTCCTTTGTTAAGTTTTTTAAAGCTGAAAGTTTCTCTTTAGCAAGCTACATCATCCAACCATGTACCCAGGCAGAAGAGTGAGCAGGTAAGGTGAGCTGCATTTATCTATCCAGACAGAAGGAAGCACAAATCAGGGCCTTCTACAGGGAGGAGGTGTGAGTTTAGCCACACGGCATGATACTTGTCTTAATATCCTAATGTCACCTGTGCAGCATGGTAAAGATGCTAACAGGGTGGAGAGGGTGCATGGGAGTGTGATGACGAATGGGGGAGAGAGATTCTTTTTAAAGAGAAAGGGAAAGGACTCTGGCTGGGGCTGTACTGTTCCCAGAGCAGCCACTAGCCACATGTGGTAATTGAGCACAAGCAGTGTGGCTTGTCTGATGAGATGTGCTGTGTCAAATGCACACCAAAGTTCAAAGGGTTTATGAAAAAAATGCAGAAGACAATCATTTTTTAAGATCGAACTCATGTTGAAATGATATTTTGGATAGGTTGGACGAAGTTAAATGTATTATTAACATTAATGCCACGACATGGACGAACCTTGAAAACATTTTGCTAAGTGAAAAAAGCCAGACACAAAAGACCACACGTTGTCTGATTCCACTTAGATAAAATGGCCAAGAGGCAAACCCACAGAGACAGAAGGTAAATTAGTGGTTGCTTAGGGCTGAGGAGTTTTGGGGGGACATGGGAAGTCAGTGCTGATCAGTATGGGATTTCTTTATGGAGTGAGGGCAATGCTTTAAGTTGATTTTGATGCTGATGACGCCACTGTTTAAAAAACATTTTTAAAATTTGGCTGCCAGAAACTAATTTTACCTGTTTATTTTAAATTATTTTAAATGTGGCTACTAAAAACTTTTAATTGCATAAGTGACTGGCATTAAATGTTGAACCAACCTGCTGGGTTAAGGGGATCAATGATTAAGTAGCTGGCAAAACTGTGAGCAAGTGGCACCCAAAGCAAAGGCCATAAATATGGGGCAGAAGAGCAAGAGAAGTGCTCCCCTGGAAGATGGGGGTTTTGAGGATAAGGATAAAACTCCAGGCCTGGGCAGGCCTCTGCACCAAGTATCAGCACACCAGCCTGAGCGCAGACGATGACCCCTGGGCACAGAGCAGGCACTGTCTTTGGACCCTCTCCAGAAGAGCTCATATGAGCCTAACAGTGGACAGAACTGTCCCACCTTTCAAAAATGGCTGCCCCAGCTGTCTCTGGCCCTGAACCACAGCCTCTGGGATTGAGAGGATCCATACCTTGCCCCACCTAACACATTTGCATACTTGTAATCCAGCCTTGGGTGATCTGCAGCAGGCAGATGGGAAACTCTGGCCTTGTCCTGGGGAATGGAAACTTCTTCAAGGAGTATTGGCTAAGGGAGTATGTCTGGTATGTTTATGAAAAGTCATAAACAAACCCTGTCTTAGTTGGAGGCTTGGCTGAATACAGCATGAAAAGAAGCCTTGGGTGCCTTCTTGGCATCCTCTCCCCAATTCAGGTTACTTTCCAATTCCGTTCTCCTCACCCCCCCGCCCCCCGCCCCCATCCACCTACCTCTCCTTGCCCTTCCCCCCCAAAATAAAGCACAATGGTGTTTTCAGAGGACGTGGCTCAGTGGGTAGTGGATAAGGAAGGTACACTGAGGACCCAGAAAAAAGGATCCCACAGAGACTGGAAAGGTGATAGGGTGAACTAGCTGGATGAACTGTAACCCCAAAGGTTATGGAGGCTAGGTCAGTAGCCTGGAAAGGGGAGAAACTCAAATACACTCTACTTGGTGGTAATTGTTTAACATTTAAAGTCAAAGCGAGTACTTGACACGATTCTGCATCTTCTCTGAGCTGCACCCTGCCATGTGCTCCTACTGTAGTGAACATGAGTTTTGCTCATAATGGGCTGTGTAGTGGGTTTCAGCGGACAGGGTGGGTGGTAAGCAGAGGAAGCTGGCTAAGTAAGGTGCAAGAGCCTAGGGACACTGTCTGGGCAAACTCATAGCTGCTGCTTTCTGCCCTGATGCAGTAACCGGAAAAAGTTAACTGTGATCTTGGAAAGCATAGGAGACACAGCTGAGAGCATCTTATGTATGTTTGTAAGTTCCTGCAGGATGAGGTTTGCAATTTTTCTATGTCTGTATTTCCAGGACCTGGCATGTGGTGAGAGCTCCAGGAATATTTGCAGCATGTGTAGATGGATGGGTTGATGGGTGAATGGATGAATATGACACATAGTAGATAATTAACATTTGTGTTATGCAGTGATTTAATGTTTTGGGTGGTAGATGAGGAGGAGGAAGGACTTGAAGATTTCATTAATGGAATAGGGAAATATACCCTCAAAGTATTAAACTAAAACTAATATGATAACATATTGCAAATTTGGTTTTGCCATTCATTTAACTTTTTCCAAAGAGTGCCGAGATATGTTGAATAAGAGGATGGAAAAATGAGGAAAAGCCTAGAATAATAGCTCCTGGGCCTCTCTCTCTAAATCTTGTAAATGCAAACCACTTAGGAGTGGACAAATGACTTAATGATGATGTTGTCAAGGGCCCTCCGAATACATATTGCCTTTTCCACCCCCACGGCTGGTGCTACACAGCGTAGCTGGCATGTCGTGGAGAGGTTGAGAGCTCCTCCTTATCTTCTGAGTCAGCAGCCGGAGATGGTGAGTTACTTGTTTGCAAAGCATTGGAGTAGTCTATCCCTGTCACTGCAAGGTGAGACAGTCCTTTCCGACCAAGGATTCTGTGCCTTTAAAGTGAGTTGGTTTTTTGTGTTTGACTGTTACAATCTATTTTAAGTCAAGAAATTTAAAAGTCACTATACAGAAAGAGTTTCTAGCTCTAAGTGTTTTATAATAGAGTTCCCAAGGCTCATCTGAACTATTAGAGGGTAGGGAACTTCAAAGGATGCAAAATTGTGTGTTATTTTCAGGTTTAACTCAAATTTCTATGAAATTCTCTTATGTGGGTCCATGGCACTTCAGTAATTGAGATGGGCATGACCCTAGCAGGGTTAACTAAGAAAGCAAGATTTTTTATGACAATATATTTCTGTGATATCATGATGGAGATGTGCAGGTGCAGCTGGGTGAGAGCCCTTGGCACCAGGATCCCTGTAATGGGTCCAAATCCCTGGAGCCCATACTCCTTGACCAAAGTCACTTTGCTCATGAACCTGTACTATGACTCACAAGCAGCCTGCAGCAGCTGAAAGGAAATGATGTGGCAACTGGGTCTGAAGATGATGGCTAAATGTTGGAAACAGAAAAGAAAATTCATTTAAAAATATGCCCTTGTATTTTACAAAGGCTGTGCAAGATTTAGAAAGCGTGCTTAGCATTCCAAGTATTTTCCCTTCTGTGTCTTTAGAGGCTGACTCAGAGTGATTTTGTTGTTGTTGTTGATTTAACATTTACTCAAAAGAAAGTTGGACCCCAAACAGCAGCTTCAGTAGCACTGCCTCTCTGCATTTAGTTGGGGGAGAGAAACTTCAAGCATACGGTGAATTTGATGTCTGTAATATGTACTAAAAGATCAGCTGGTCTAACTTTACAGGGCTAATAAAAGGAAAGAATTTTCCTGTGCTCAGGTCTTTTATGAATTATAAATAACCATTCACTTTGGAAGATAGCACATCATAAAATTTTTTTTCACAAATATGCACAAATCCACTTTAAGATCCAAGGAAAAAGATGTTCGAAAGTCTCAGATGTACTCAGTTTTGATTTTGTGGGGAAACTCGTTCTTTTACCATATGGATGCTTTTAAGGGGGCCTTCAGCTGGGGCTCAATAATGACACCCCAGTGGCTAAATATGGGATTTCTTTCTAACATTATTTCTCTGTTATTAAAGGTGGAAAAACCTTCCACAAATAGCATACTATTAGAGTGCTTTAGGGGGTATCCCGGGAATCAAGGTTATGTGTCTGCTCCAGAAATACTGTCTGTAATTATCATTCCTCTGAGGTTCTGAGGATGCAGGCTTAGCGTTTTCATTAATTTCTGGAGTGTGTGCCTGCTCTTGATAATCAATATTTTACAGTGGAAGGTTTTTTGTTGTTGTTGTTTTTCAGAACACAGGTCTCTGCACACCTTGGTGGTATAGTACTTAGGTCAATTGCCTCTGAAGGAGCAAGCCACATAACCCTGCATTCAAAACATGGGCCCAGGAGGAAGCCACCAGTGTGAACAACTAAATAAAAATAAAATAAAATGCTTCTTTCGTCTCTCTTCCTGCCTGCCTGCCTACTTGCCATCATTCCTGCCCACACCTTTCCTTTAAAAAAAAAAAAAAATCACAAGTGTTTCCCTTTCCTTTCCTCTCATTACTATTTCCTGACTTCTCTGGTCTGCTAAAATAAAAAGGTATGAAAGACTAGATTTGAAAAGAAAAGAAATCAGATATGAGACTCTCCTAAATCCATAATTTTCTCTATTTATAATCTGCTAATGTGAATATTAAAAGCTAGAGCATTCGGATCTAGTAAATAACTCAAGAGGGTCTGTGGGCCAGAAGAGTACATCTGTTTTTTCTCCAGCATTTCATTAGAAATGTTTTCAGATGTATACGAGTTTGAAAGAATTTTGCAGTGAACATCTATAAACACACTCTCTAGTTGTAGAGTCTGCCATGAACATTTTACTATTCTTGCTTTATCATCTACCTATATATCCCCCTCCATCAATCCATTTAAAGACATTTCTCATGTCTTTAAAAGCAAATTGTGGGATGCCCTGGTGGAGTAACAGTTAGGTCTACCACCTCCCAATAAGTGCATCCACATGTATCCCACAGACCTGGGCTTGTGTTCCAGGGCCAGGAAGGGGAGGTGGGGACAACAGAGATGAACAATATTTATATCATAAAATAAAATTTAAAAAATACTTACTCCTCTCTTCCTGCCTTCTTGCCAGTTCATCTTCATTCCTGCCTGCACCTTTCCTTTAAAAAAAAAAAGTAAATTGTAGGTATCCACCAAATTCTACCTGAAAAGAACTTCAGTTCAATATTTACTTTTCCTTTTGCTGTAAAACTTACATGTAGTGCAGTGTAAAATCTTAAGCTTATATTTTCTGAGTTTTGACAGACTTATACCTGTGTCCCCAATCCCCTATCAAGATACAGAATATTGCCTTTACCCCCCAAAAGTTCTTTCCTATCAACCTTGCCCTACTCCTCTTCGCAGAGGCAACTGCTGTTTTGATTTCTTTCACTACAGATTAATGTTAACTATTTTAGAACTTCATAGAAACGGAATCCAGTAGTATGAATTATTTTGTGTAAGAGTTCTTTCATTGGGCAAACTGTCTTTGAGATTTAGTTATGCTACTGAAGTAACAGTAGTTCATTCTTTTGTATTGCTGAGTAGTATTCCATTGTATGATACTACAATTTGCATGTCCATTCACCTGTGCGTGGACACCTGGGCTGTATCATTTTTAGCTATATTGAATAAGGCTGTTATGAGAATTCTTATACAAGTCTTTTTATAGACCAAGTTTTCATTTCCCTTGGGAAAAAACCTAGTTGTGTAATTGCTGAATCACAGAATAGGTATATGGTTAGTTTTTGAAGAAGCTGCTATTCCTTTTTCTACAGTGAATGGTTCCTCTTGTATTCCCATGTGTGAGTGTCCCAAATGCTCCACATCCTTTCTAACATTTAGTGTTGTCAGTGTTTTATTTTAAATCATCCTCTTAAATATGTCTTGAGATGTCATTGTGGATGTAATTTGCATTTTCCCACTGGCTGAGAGCACTGGACACACTGCCATATGTGTATTTGCCATTCACATATCTGTTTTTGTGAAGTGTCTGTTCAAATCTTCTGTCCATTTCAAAAAGTTTGTGTTTTTTATTGAATAGGATGTCTTCATACATCCTGGACTTCAGTCCTCTGCCAAGTTTATATTTCACAAATATTTTCTTCTGGTCCATGGCTTGTGTCTTCATTTTCTTAATGGTTTCTTTTGAGGAAAAGTTTTTTATTTTGACAAAATCTGATTTATCAAAAAATTTTTTTGGTGGTTAATGCCTTCAGTGACCTAAAAAGAAAAGCACATTAATCTTAATAAATGGCATTCCCAAAGTCTACTGTAGACTCAAGAGAACTCAAAACCTCACTGGGTTCATTGTAATAGATGTGTTTGCCTCAAGAAACATCCATTTAGGTGCATATTGGGAATGACTGAGGAAAACCTGGTAATCTGTAAATATTCACACTCAAGAGTTTGAAGCGAATTCTACACCTCTTGTTTCACTTGGTTTTATAAGAACAAACCTTCTGTTTAGACACCTGGAAAGAGTCACCACATAAAACCACCTGGACGCAGCTTTGTTGTGGAATCAACTCAGCCCTTCTGCTTCTGAGCACCATAAATGGTTTGTTATCAATCAGTCATATGCTATCAAGAAATCATATTTTTGAGGGTTTGAATGTGTGCTGTGAATGAATGAAAAATCTTCCCTAGAAAGACTTTAAAAAACCAAACTTAGAAGAAAAATCCAGAGACCCAGGTATTAGAGATGGCAGGGGCAATAATGAAGAGCAGACTGAAAAGGGAAATAGTCAGCAGTGAGATAACCAGGACTTGGAAAAATAGAGACCAACTGTTTTACTTGTTCTAAGACTTCACATTGAAATTTTCCCCAACCTTGTACCCCAGACTCCTGACTGCTCTGCTTGTTAGTAAAACTTTGATTTCTCTTTGTTTCCTGTTTGGGCCAAAGGGACACTGAATACGGACATGACATTTTGAAAACTACATTCACATCTTTTTTTACCCTAACTTCATTGTTGTTCTGGCCTGCTTTCTCTTAGACACTTCCTTAAGAGTGCAGACTGAATGTGGTCTTTCAAACCTTCAATGCAAACTCCCTTTAGTATCTCTCCCTCTCTGATTCCATCTTCTCTTCTCCCAGTGATCATTAAGTTCAACAGATGCTTATGTAGATGTGGGTTATCCGGGGCCTTTTCCTCCACTTTTTATCACTGAAAAATGTCCCACCTTTCTTAGACTGTGATTCAGGAAATGAAGATGGTGAGATTTAAATGGATGACCTTTACTGTTGGTTGCATGTTGAAATTAGCAGTTGAATTTTTGTTTGTCATTAATCCAGCTACTCTTCTGGTCGCTGGCTGTATGATTCTCACTGGAAGTTATGAAACATGAGCTATGGAAAGAAAGCAGCAATTTGCAAAGCTCTGGACAGTCCTACCCCTGGAGAATAGACTCCCTTCAGTATGTGGGCGTGCCTGCCAGGCCTGGAAAAGGATCTAGGATAACAATGAGTTCCCTAACCTACGGTCTTCATCCATTTGCTTGAATATGAAGACTAGAGGTGGGAGGTGAGTTTTTCGGATCTGTTGAAGGCTGGGCTCTGAGTTAGAAAAATCAAATAAGACTTCAGGGTGTCTGAAATAAAGCTATGCCCTAAGTAATTAATATCCCAATATGATTGAGGTAATCAGAAGCAAGAAATGAATTGGTTTAAAATCACAGGGCCACATGATAAATCATGCCTGGCTATGCTAGTAGGTTAAATCACTTCCTAAAAAGTTGGCAACAGCACAAATATCTGCATTTATAATCACAGGCAACCAGAAAATGAACAAAAAAATCACCTCTGCATTTCTTCCTTATTGGAATAGTGATACCTGCCATTTCAGTGTCTGCATGAAGGCACTTGGAGATCTTGGGCAAATTCTCAACTAGGCTCCTACTGACCTATAATGTGGGTAGGAGCAAGTGATACTTGAATTTGGCAGGGAGGATTATAAAACTGTACTGTCTGTGCAGCTCGAAGGCAGTCTTTTTTGCCAATCCTCCCAAAGATCTTGTCTGCTCATATGTATTCTTCCTTTTTCTGGTTTTGGAAATTGTCCAAAACTCAGTTTTGGAATCTTTTATCCTCCCCCACCCCTTTATTTTGAACTACTTCCATTGCATAGAAAGTACACATAGAATCCTGAATCACCATTTTAGCCTGAAACTAAGCACAGGTTCTTTGGCTTGACTGTGGAGCCTGTCATGAGCTAGAGTCTGGGTTTGACGAGCATCTTCTTCCTTCGCACCCTCTATCCCTCCTTCCATCCCTTCCTCCCTCCCTCCTTCCCTTCCTCTCTCTCTGTTAGTACTCTTGGGTGGCAGTTCCATCTTTCTAAGGAACAGAACTGAAAGCAAAAGAATCAGAGCCAGGAAGAAGACTTAAGACACTTTTCTTGTGACCAAATAAACACTGACAAGAAAAATGCTAAAGTTAGGTGATTATATTGATAACTGAATGGGAAATCAGTACGTTGCAGCAGCCTGACGTGTATTTTAGGCAGTATAATACTGTTTGCTTCTGAGAGATTACCAGCGTTCCGCAGGATCATGGGGCTGGCTGGCAGTTGTGTTTTCTGAAGGGAAAGATTCCGAAGGGAAGATTCAGTCATTGCTACCGTCAAGTTTGCTCTGACTTGCCTGAGTACCATAAGGTTTATCTGAATCTCAGAATATCTGTGATTTAGCAAGATCCAAATTTCCCTTCAAGCTGATGTTTGTCTATCATTTGTTTCCTAATTAGCATTCAAGTTCCAGCCCAAAAGTGCATCGCCAGAGGCAAAAATAACGTCTCTCTTGGAGGTGACCCTTGTCATCATCCTTCTGAAGTGACTCCCTAGAACCATGCTGTGATTTTTTGACTCTACTTTGTGGTACCAGGCCTGTGACTGTTTAGTTGACAATAAGTGTGCTCCTCTCTCGTTTCCTGTTTTTTAAGGGCTGCACTTAATTTATTTGAAAGGGTGGAATATTTTAAATTACAATTCAGCAGTTTTACTAAGGGAGGCTGTAAAACACAATGAGCAAGGAGTTTTACTTCCTCCTTACAGTTGCTGCTCCCTGTTTTGAAATCTCCATAGCCTCCAACCAGTGGGAGTGACTGCGACTTCTTTTGAACAACCACCACACCATGGCTGGAGTTGTGGAGGGGCATGGGATTACCTGTGCACTGTAATTCCATTTTTCCAGACACCTTATTAGTAACCGGAATGTGTCTGCCCCTGCTGGAGACTGTTCTATCATGTCAGTCCCCTTCCCCCAGGCACAGCCTTTGGATTGGTTACAGAATACAGTTGTTCAGCCAATCAAGTGAAACCTCTGTCCTGAACCCTAGCAACACTTGACAATGGTCATTGACAAATATTAAGAGAAAACCCCTGTCAAATCCAACTTGGCCATTAAAAATGACCCCTGTCAGGGCAAATTGGGCTAGTCTTATCCATAGAGCGCTTTGTGGGCCCGGAGGAGTGAGTGGTTTGTGTCAGACCTGTGGAAAAACCTGGATGGAGAGGCCTAGGCTCCAGCTCAGTGCCTTACTCCAATCTTCTGTTATTTGATCAAAACCATTGTTGGAATTGGAGCTCTGTGGCTGTGTGTGTGTGTATGTGTGTGTGTGTGCACGCGCACAGGAGGGGATGTCTCATCTTCTTCCACACTGACAAACTCCTAACCAGCGGAATATCATCAGTGGTTGGAAAAAGAGTCTGCATAAAACTTTGGCTTCTGGGGTGATGTCTCTGTCTCTGATGCTAATTTGTCCCTTAGGGCAGGGCAAGAGCTGTATTTTTTTGAGGGCTGCAAGATACCTGGCTGTGTCCCCAGTGGCAGTTTTCCAAGCCCTCTGGCTACATGTCTTTCACCTCCCAGCTTGACTCTGAACCTTGTTGGGGTGCAGTTGGCTTGTCTGTCTCACCTGTGGGCACCTTGGGACACTCCTCTCAGGAAGCTGCAAGGCCTAAATGAGCTCTCTCTCACCCGCTCTGGAAACTTCATAACTGAGGGATCTACAGGCAGATTTGGCAGAGGCTGAGGTTGAGGTGGAGGCAGGGAGTGGAGAAACATGCACAGAAACATGCACAGACAATTCATGGGCAAACACATGTTCCCACAAAGACATAATAAGCTGTGTGTATATGATACCTCCTGAAGTCGCCTTGCATGATCATTCCAGTTAGTCTAGCCACCTTGAAGGCACATTTGGAACACTGGTGAGTAATCCATTGTGTGACGATTAGCTGTTAATGAAGCTGAAAATACCTAAATCACCCAACAAGTAATCTGAATTAATTTTTTATGGTGCTATCAGGAAGAAAGACCTGGGGATTTGGACAGGCATATTTATGTACAGATGAAATGTTCACACATGGTCACACACACACACACACACACACACACACACCTACCTGGGCAAGAGCAACAAAGGTGGAACCAGGTAGAGGGGGGAAAAGGAAACATCAAGGAGAATCATGCAATGAAGGGTGTGAAATTTAAGGTACAATTGTGAAATAAGTGAAGCTCATTCAGCACTCCCACCTCCCCTCATCTGCACTGAAGCATCCCTCTTCCTCAACAGCGCACCTGCCCTGAATTTAATTTCTCATGGCGGGGTGTGGGGCTGGAGGTGGGGAAGAGGTTGGTACTCAGTTTCACTCATCACTCAGGCATGTAGACTGATAATAACTTAAAGTCTTAGTCTGTCAAGTGATATTGATATTTTTCAAAGTTGGTGGGGTATATGGGCAAATGTCCAGAATCTCTAGTGGCTGAATTATAAATTGAGGGGAATACCTTTAGTCTGGAGCCTTGGCCTTGCTCCAACACACTTTTTAGGTAGAAGCCACCATTGAATATTCCCAAAGGTAGAATTACAGGCAAGAAAAAGTAGTCGGGGTGAGGTGGGGCATGCAGTAGGAAGGCATCCATCCGGTAGAAGCTCAAAGGAGAATAAAACCTTAGACTGGACGTCCATGAAGAAACAATCCAGGAGTCGGTGTTTGAATCATTCATATCTGTCCTTTGGGGAACTGGGAAACTTTTTAGTGATGAGATGTGGAAAATTTCAATAGAGAAGATTATATAATAAGAACAACATCTTCTATAGCCAAATATATGTACCTAGGCTCTCAGTTCAAAGTCTGGGAGGGTGTAAAATTGTGGACATTTGCCCATTAAGGAGACAAACTATTTTCATTCTTTTTCAGGTTTTTCAAAAAGCTCAGTTATTCCTGGTCAAGTTTTCTGTGAATATGAGCATTTCTCAAGACTACGGACCAACGACAAGGAGCAAAATCAAATGTTTATTTCTTGTTCTGGAAGCTAAAACAATTTTATCTACCTGTGAAGTAAAGAGAAAAAAACAAACCAACCATGAAATGGGTAATGTATACAGTGTGGGTCTCTATAGCCAGGTTTCCAGTGTGTTAGGAGGAACTTTATAAATTATTTGGAGGGTTATGAAGGTGCCTGGAGGGAAAAGGGGAAGGCTCCCCGACTCAGCACTGTGACCATGACCTAGGGATAAACTGAGAGCCCATCTGGGAGAGGCATGTTTATCTTTAATGGAGCAGTTTAGAAGTGGAGGCATTCCGGGCAGTGAACAATGTCTGGCACATTAAAGGCACAAAATAAATATTTGTTAGTGAAATAGAAGCACTGCCTCCAAACCAACTTTCTCTCAATTCATAAATACTAGCAAATAAAGAAAGCTCTAGAATCCCCAAAGAGTGAATGCTTTTCCCCTTGGATCTCTAAGAAATCATTGTTTCCTATTCCATGGTAACCAGAAGACTTGAAATTGCCAGAACTTGAGAGACATTCGAGACAAAAACCCATAACAGAAAATTAATGATAAAACAAACATTGCAGGCGGC
Source organism: Solenodon paradoxus (assembly GCA_004363575.1). Taxonomy (NCBI): domain Eukaryota; kingdom Metazoa; phylum Chordata; class Mammalia; order Eulipotyphla; family Solenodontidae; genus Solenodon; species Solenodon paradoxus. The sequence continues at coordinate 665,485 of RJWH01000359.1, read as the reverse complement.
ATGAATGACAGTGTGGTGAAGTGTTTTGAATTTTGTTTGTGATGATTTTATTTCTCTACTTGGAATTATGTCATGATTTCCAGAACTAGGTGGAATAACTTCATGCCACGCAGCTAAACATTCATTGAGTAGATTTTATTATTTTCTTGAAAGGAAAGGAGAGACCCATGGACCTTGGCAACCATTAAGTGAAGGTAAGCTGCTGGAAATTGTTTGCTGGCAGGCCTTGATGTTAACCACAGTGAGGAGGCTACTCTGGCGAAAGGGTCCTCTCTCCCTCCCTTCCGCAGAGTAAGTATCTACTGAACACCCAGCACAGTCTGGGTATTCTGGTCCACACACAACTAAATAAAAACTACAACTCTGATAAGGGGTCCTAGGAGAAGGCATGTAACTGCGAGTGTGTAATAGGCAGAGCTGCTCTGTCAGAGAAGCCAGGCCTTCCTAAGGAAGTTGAGATTAAGTTGACTAAGAGGAAACTACGCAGTAGTGGCAAGGGCCTGGGGAGGGAGGCATTCCAGGCAGTGGGAACGCTGAGGCAAAGGCCCACTGGAGGAAGTGAGCCTCGAGTGTTCAAGGAACTGAAAGTAGGCCTGCGCGGCCTGTGTTGGCAGAACCCCAGGGAGTGAGGGGGATTCACTTGGGGTAAGGCCAGTTGGAGAGGTGAGCAAGAGCTAGGTCAATCCAAGGCACAGCCTCAAGTCTTGCAGGGCAAATTGTTCAGGTCTCAATCCGTCCTGGTGGCAGGGCGAACTCAACCTGTAATCGGAAGGCAGGACAGGCCCTTCTTGTCCCCCATCTGGGAATGGCAGCTTCTGATTCATGTGAAACCTGTCGGAATATTGCCATAAATTTCAGATACAAACCACCAAGTTTCAAAGGAGTAGAGTTTTTTGAAATACTTTAAAGATAAATCACATTCCAGGTATATTATTTTATGTGTGGGGATTCAGGAGGCACCTCAGAGTCATCATTATAAATTTCAATTATCACCATATATTAACCCCTCAGCAGCTAGGGCTGGACCATCTAATAGCCTCTCCTTTATGTGAAACCTAGCTGGGATCCAGGAATTCTGCAGGAAGACAAAATAAATCTAAGACCACACATATTTTAACCAGAGGGGAGGCCCTCATTAAGGATTGTGTGGGTTTTTATTTTATACAATTTATTTTATTTTATACAATTCTAGCAAGTGAGTTTCCTGGCTTTCAAGGCCATAGCAGACAGGAGCAATAATCTAGAAAAGAAGAAGGAATGTGGTGGTTACATGTCAATAATTAAATATAATGGGGTAGCACAAGCATGGAGGAGAAACACGCCACCCCCCCAAAAAAAAAAAAAAAAAAAAAAAAGAAAACCTAAAAGCTAAAAACTAAACAAAAAAACAAGAAAGGGAGGAAGTAAGAAAAAAAGAAAAAGAATGAAAGCAATCTGGGGCTTTTAGTTATGGACAGTCTTGTATGCCTTGGTAGATACGTATTTCTAACTTTTAAATTTTTTTAAAGGAAAGGTACAGGCACGAATGAAGGAGAATAGAGACAGGCAGGAAGAAGCATTTTAGTTCATTTAGTTATTCATCATTGTTTATCATCTGTCGGTCCCCACCTCACCCCCATTCGCACTACATCTTGAGGGCACCATTGTGTTTATGAAGAGACCTCACGCTGAAGAAGTTAAGGAAGCAGTGTTTTAACAATGATTTCTAGTTTATAGGGATTAGGTCCACCACCTCCCATTTTTCAAATTGTAGTAACTTATTCTACACATTAAAATAAACTCATATGTATAGGTTCCCCATTCCTCATCTAAGTCAACACACCTGCAGGGATAAGCTTTTAAAAATGGTTTTTGCACATAAAAAACAGGTCTCCAGTTATTTGAGAAAATTATCTATTCACAGTGGCTCTGACAAAGGTTCTGCATAGCCATGGTTTTTTTGTAGGATGGTTCTATGGAGGTGTTTCGTTAATGTAGATTTCAGGTTGGAAAAATATCTGACACACCAGCTTTTGCTGAGACTGCTTCATTTTCACAAGTTATCTAATTCTGGGCTTGAATGAAGTAATTGGAAGTGACACTTTTCATATCTGAATTGTCATGATGCTCTTCTTGACACAGAATGAGTTCTTGAATATTTAAAAAATATTGTAGGTGATAAGATGGTCTTAAATACATTTTAAAGTTTGGTTTTCACATTTTCCACTTTAATTTTCAGACTTGTCTCTTAAGTGCTAATAATCTTTTCGCATAAGGTACCCCTTAAAATTAATTATCTGAATTTGATAACTTTACTACCTCGATAGGAATGAGAATGAACAAAATGCTGTGATCATTTTTGAGAATATTCACATTATATGTTTATGAAATGATTCTTAGGATGAAATTATTTTCTGCAAATACACCCTTCATACATGTCAGAATATTTTTTTGTCTCCTACTGAATATGTTCATACTATATAGTTATGTCTTAAGTGTGTTTTCCTCATGCCATTTTTCCTATCAGCGATAGCTGCAAAAAAGTGAACTAATAGTTTTATGCAATTTTGCACAAATCATTACTTTTCACAATTATGATTCTTATATAGTGCTACTTTTTCAGTGCTTAAAAAGAGTGGGTTTTTTTTCCCAGTTGACATAGGTCAATATTTCCACATTATTCAATTAAATAGCCTTTGTGTGTCTACTAGGTGACGAGCTTAGCAAAAGTTAGTAAAAGGTTGCCATTACTAAAAAGGGGAAAGACTGAAACCTGTAATTAAATGTGGCATTTCTCATTCTTTTAGTTATCACGAGGTTCTAAGCCTGGTTGGCCTGGTTGGAGACCAGCTAAATAAACATTTTGGCCCTGAGATGGTTTTCATTTGATGAGACCTTCACCATTGTACCTGGTTAGGAAAGAATAGAATGATAACAGTCTGGTCGGTTTTCACAAGAGTGAAAACTATTTACACTAAAGTATTTTTGCTAAAAATTAACAAGAGTAGATTATCTGATATTTAACAAGAGTAAACACCTTTGAACTTGAAGCAAATTTATTTGTAAGCAAATTGCCAACTTGGTTGTTCTGTAAATATTGAGATTAATTCTGTTTAAAATTTTACATTGTAGCTGTAAAGCCTTCTATCTTAACATGACTGTTCTTAGAAGTAGAATGGAAAAGATTGGTGGGTTGATGAGTAATTGGATACACATATAATTATAGCAAATTCTAGAAGGATATGTCTTTAGGAATGAAACAGTGTGGTGTTAACAAGGTGTGGCATTATGTTTTCTAATTTTGCCTATACAGGGTAACAGTTAAAAAGGCAGATTTCAAGCTCCACTCTAGCCCTCTCCAGAGGGCAGGTAAAGGAAATCTATATTTTTGAACAAGCACTCAGGGTGATTCCTAGATCTGGCAAATTTGAGAAATACTAGATATGGAGAAAAGTTCTAGCTTTATTATTTATTGACTTTATTATTTATTGCGTATTGACGGCACTTGAATCCCTGCTTGGCTAGATTAGAGAAAAAGAACCTTTGGCAAATTCCTCTGAGTCTCAGTTTCTTCATTTGTTTCTTGTGTAAGGAAACTGGGGTACCAAATGAATTACTGACTATAAAGGAAATAGCACTGGGTCTGCACCCACTCTCTACAGAATTCGTTTTTAAAAATGAGTGACTTGATTTTCTGGAAATTAACCAAACTGAAATAGACCCAAATTTCCCCCTCTTCAAAGGTAGAGCAATTGCTTTAAATGGATCAATTCTGGGTTGATCATTCTCTGTCCACCTCTTATCTTTCCCAAGAATCTACTTGGTCAAAATGACTGCCAGGAATATTCTTCTGGCACTTTTCGCTGTTATTGGACATTTTGCCTTGATGAAGTGTCCTATCTAGTATCTCACTCTTAACTCATTTTTAGCCATATAGAGTAGAATCATCATTCCATTGGAGGGGAGAATACAGCCTGATTCGTTGGCTAACTATGCTGTTTTAGACTTTTCTTCATCTCTTAACAATTTAATTATATTCCATGGAACAAAACTGGCTTTCATGATAATGTAAAATATATATCCCAGGATGAAGAAGATTATGTAAACTTTTTGTCCATCTCCAATTCTCATGTCTTGGAATCTTCCTACTAATGGCAAATTATTCTCTTAATTAGCTGAGATGACTAGCAATAATGATGAGGCAATGTGATTTTTTGGAGGGGAGGGGTTTGTTTCTGTAAGCCTCCTCCTAAGTGCTGGGACTGTGGCAAGTTCTTGCCACCAGAATATTTTTTGAACTTCAAGATAAAGAAGACTCACATGGGGAATGAGTGTAAATTTGATTCTCAGCTCCAAAACTGTGTGCTCTGGGGCAATCAAAAGGTTTCTCTTTGAAAACCACTGCTCCAGGAATTTGATATACTTCTATTGAATTTAATTTTTAAATTAAAGGAGGTTTGAGGAGGCATGATAACTCTCGGGATAGGACACACCTTCGAATCTATTCTTTACCCTCCACCTGCCCATCCATGCATCCAACTGCAATGGGTCAGGTGCTGGGCATGGTGCTGGTGGAGGCGGGGTGTCTCTTTTGCTTGAGGGCATCAGTTTAGCTACTGGGCAACCTGTTTGTGAAGTGTGCTTGAAACACTGCCATCCTCACCACACTGGTTGATGTTGTGTTGTGTGATGTGATATGATGAGTCACTGCATTTGGGGAGCTGTAGACTTTCTGTACTTGGATTTCTTACCATTGCCTAATGGTAAACACTGGAACATAGTCTCCAGCCTGGATTTGGTCCTTTTGGTAGGGGTCTATTTGAAAAGGGCAATCATAAGTAATTTAGTAATGATTTCTATCAACGCCAAAAGATATACTGTAAATACCCTTAAAACGAGAGGTGGCATAAGTACCAGCCAAAAAATAACATACTGACATAAGCCTTGCAATGCAGCACTGGGTACTTGGGACTAGACAGGGCTAAGGCGTAATCCCAGCCCACAGAGAATTTCTAACCAGGCAAGAGAGAGATGACAAGAGGCTCAGGCAAGTGTAAACATATCTGTGACCCTTAGGATGAACAGTATAAATATCACAAGGAAGATCCAAAGTGTTAGCGGGGTTTGAGGAGAGAGAAATCACATATCCAGGTGGGTTTTCCAAGAGGAAGTAGCACTTGCACAAATCCTTGACGGACAGTATGAATTTGACAAGCTGCAAGGGAAGGGAGAGACAGATAATCAGTAGGAACACCTTGAGCGAATGTGTAGATGGCAAAGTGGGAATGCTTTTTTGGGGAACTGGGAGAGCTCCTGCTGGGACATAACAAAAATCCTCTTGCGGGACTGGAAGTTCTGTTGGGTTTTAGTGGGATATGGGCTGGAAAGCTGGTTTTAGTCAAGATCACATCTGAGTTTGGATTTTTTCTAGTAGGCAACAGGGAGCCATTTAAAGGGACTTGAACAGGAAGAGAAAACCAACAGAACTGAACTTTAGGAAACACAGCAGCTGGGTGGAGGAGGATTTGGAGAAGGAAAGGTTGTACACCTACCAGAGAGGAAGTTCTGCTGCAAAGAGGCGGAATAATTGAGCAGCAAGAGCACTAGGATAGACAGCACAGCAAAGTAAACCTATACGGAATTTGCAATCAGAAGTAAAGAGGAATATAGTTTGGGGGCCTATAAACCTGTGACAACAGTAATAATCTAGGGGGAGGAAGAAAAACTGACTTGAGGGAAAAGGTAGCATCAGGGGTTTGAGGTGGCGATGGGCATCTTTGGGTAATGGAAAAAGGGGCTGACATTTGGAAAGAAGTGAGTTGAAAGTAGAGATGCTGGTTTCGAGTTAGGAATAATGTAAACTCTTCAGGGGGTGGGTAACCAATAGAGATAGGACCCTTGTAAGCTGTAGGGTACAGTATACACAAGAGTTTGAAGAGTAACCTAAAACAAATCAGGGAATGGTGAGTTGGAGATGTTGGTGGGGAAATGAGAGAGGAAAGTTCAGGAGGGAGAGAGTAGTTTCAGAGTAAGTGACTGTAGAGAGGGAAAGCTGGGTCAGGTTGAACTGGTGGCTCTGGATTCATCTATTGAGTTAGAAAGTTAAACTACATCCTTCCAATGTAATGCCTTAAATTGTCTCAGGTTCATTACAAAATGGAGGTCTCTAAACATCATGCACCTCCAAAGATGTCTATTTTCCTCCTCAATATGAATTAATTCTTCCACTGACACCTGCTCTGACCCCGAATGAGTCACATACCCCGTCTGGGGGCACTACTTTTGTCATCTTTGACATTCCAGTTCAGCGATTCTGTATGTTTATATATGTGAAAATGTTTGTTAATCTTATACAAGTCCTATTGTGACTGTATTTGAGGACAAGACAGAATTTAACTTGCATTTTACTCCCCAATTTGTTTCCTTCTCTTATCACCTCTGCTAAAAAAAATATTTTTTAAAGAGATCCAGAAATGGAACTGGAAAAAAAGGTCTCCCCGCACCCTCCCATTTGCCCACATTCTTTTAGTTTTCTGCTCAGGCCCTTTAAAGCATTTGAGGAGGTGCCCAGAAAAATACCAGACGGAGATACAAAAACATAATGTCACCAAAAATTTCCTAACAAGTAAGACAGCTATGGAAAGTCTTGCCAGGGTCCCATCCCCCGGGAGCAGCAGCCTGACGAAGTAAGGGCCAAGACCTGGAGCTCAAGGTCTCTCGACCTCGCCCGGAGTGGGAGATTTTAAAACTCAGAAGCGCTCTATCCCTTTAAATCCAGGCAACGAGGCAGGCTGGTGGGTTAGGCAATAACCTTAAAAGATGCGAAAGTGTCAAAGGAAAATTTTCTTCCACAATAGCGACAGTTATCAGTAGCGCGCTTTACAATAAAAATAGAAGCTGGGGAAAGAGTAAAGGATGTCTCTAAGATGGTAATTACGCCGTGGCTTGGACCCAGACGTGTCCGAGCTCTGAGGAGTACGAAGAACAATGTCTGCAGGGTTCCGGTTCGCCCCGGACTTGCTTTTTCGTTTTCACCGGCGCTCTCGCACCAGCAAGCTGCACTCCTTGCTCGCTCTCCCCTGCCCACCCCGTAAGCTGCTTTTCCCGGGAAGGTGGGCCGTGCGGACGCCGGCAGGGCCCCGGGGAGCGCGGCGCGCGTCCCGAGCGCCTCGGCTCCCATTAGCCCGGCGCCGGGACCAGCCCCGCGGCAGACCCAAGTGCGCACCGAGCGCGCTCGAAGCAGCGGTCTGCCGCCGAGCGGCCGGGACGCGCTGTCTGCAGCCAGCTGGGCTGTGCGCGCACTCCTGTGGGGTGTGTGCGCGCGCTCCTGTGGGGTGTGTGCGCGCGCTCCCGTGGCGTGTGTACTCACAAAGATGTGTTTGCCAGATCCACTGCCCCGGTGTACACCCCTCCCCCCGACCCGGGCCTGGAGCAGGATGTCTGCGGCGCGGCTGCCCGAGCGAGTTCAAGTTCCCTAGCTCCGAGCGGGCGGGCGGGTCGGCTTCCTCGCCCGCAGGGCAGAGGCAGCGCGAGGGCGGGGCTGCTGTAGCCAGTTCGGGACGCGGTGCCGCTGCGGGGCAGGTTCCGACACTGCGCGTTTTCCAGCACTTTGGCCAGCTCGGTGACAGGACGTGCAGCTCGGGGCTGGGTGAGCTGCAGCTGCGCGGGGCAGCGGAGCGAGCGCTCTCGTTCCCCACCCGCGTCTTCAAAAGTGAACTGGAAAACAGCTGCCGATCGCAGCCTCCTTCTCTCCCGGCCTCCGCAGCCCCGACTGGGGGTGGGGAGAGTTACCCCCGGCTGGCTGGAGGGGAAGCAGGAGACCGGGTCCGCACCTCCTCCGCTTTCCTCTCCACCCTCGTCCCTTGGGGTCCACTCCGCATTTCTTTGTTTTGAAAGCGCCTCCTCCGCCTAGAGGCTTTTCCCCTGGCGGCTAGGCTCTCAAGGAGGGGTGGGGTATCCACAAGTCAGTCCCGCCCCCACTTAGCCCGGACCCCTCCCCCTTGCTCACCCCTCTTCTGTCCTTCCCTCCCAGCTGCAACCCACGAGGCGCGTCCTCACTTGCAGGACATCAAAGGGAGGGAGGGAATTGGAGGAGGAAGTTGAGTAGACAGGGGGCGCAGAGACCTATCTACCTTAGGCCAGACCCAGTGGCCCGCCCCCTCCCGCGGGAACCCCGCCTGAACCCCGCCCCCCACGTCACAGCAGCCTGACATTCTCACAAGCCATCCGGCATCCAACCCTGCCGCCCCTGCTACCCCCGTGTCCGCCGAGTGCTCTATTTATGTTTCAGCCCAGTGATTTGCATAGACTCCACCCCTGGCCCTAGGTCCCCCTATCGGTGCTCCGCCTTAGCCTCAACGTCATAGAGGAAGCCCCACCTCTCGTGCCCGTAAAAGGAGCGGCGGGCCCTAGAAGGCAGCGTGGCGTCGCGGCGGCGTGTGTGTGTCGCGCTTCCTTGTGCCGTTTATAGGGTCCCGGCACTTCCGCTGTCGGGTTAGAAGCGGCGCGGTCATGGCGGAGCGCGGACAGCAGCCTCCTCCCGCGAAACGGCTCTGCTGCCGGCCGGGTGGCGGCGGCGGCGGCGGCGGCGGCGGCGGCGGGGGCAGCAGCGGCGGCGGCGGAGCGGGTGGCGGCTATAGCTCTGCCTGTCGGCCCGGCCAGCGGGCGGGCGGTGCGGCGGCGGTGGCGAGCGGGGGCGGCGCGGCACTAGGGCTGCTGCCTCCGGGCAAGACCCAGAGCCCGGAGTCGCTGCTGGACATCGCGGCACGCAAGGTGGCGGAGAAGTGGCCGTTCCAGCGCGTGGAAGAGCGCTTCGAGCGCATCCCGGAGCCAGTGCAGCGCCGCATCGTCTACTGGTCCTTTCCCCGCAGCGAAAGGGAGATCTGCATGTACTCGTCCTTCAACACCGGCGGCGGCGCCGCGGGCGGCCCCGGCGACGACAGCGGCGGACCCGGCGGCGCGGGCGGCGGCGCGGGCGGCGCGGGCGGCGGCGGCGGCTCCTCGTCCTCGCCGGCCGCCACCTCAGCCGCCGCCGCCGCCGCCGCTGCCGCCGCCGCCGCCGCCGCCGGGGCTGGGGCCCCGTCGGTGGGGGCCGCCGGGGCGGTGGACGGCGGCGACGAGACACGGCTGCCCTTCCGCCGGGGCATCGCGCTGCTGGAGAGCGGCTGCGTCGACAACGTTCTGCAAGTCGGTGAGTCACGGGGCAGTCGCGGGGCACTCTGTCCGTCTGTCCCTCGGGGGGAGGGCACCCGCCCCCTCCCCTCTGGGCAGCACCTCAGCCAGGCGCGCCCCCGCGCCCCCCACACTCCCGCTCCGTGCCCTCGTCTGCCTGGACGGTCCTCCCGAGCTGAGCGCCCATTTCCTCCCCGCCCCCTGTCTCCCCGGACGGGCCAGCGCGAGTGGGAAATGAATCAGCAGGACGCGCCCCACCGCGGGGTGGGCGGGGTGGGTGTCGGGCGCCCCCGGCCCGCTGGGTTCTCCGCCCTCCTCCCGTGGCGCACGTCCTGGAGGACTGCTTGCCTTCTTTGCGGGGTGGGGGGGGACGAACGTGGACAAAGGCGCGGGCGGACGGCCGGGCTCCGGCGAAGGGTGTGTGTGGCGGGGCCGTGAGGGGCGGGGGAGGGGGCGCGGGCCGCACAGACAATGCCGGCCGGGTCCGAGCCGGTGGCCGGGCCGCGCTCCGCGCTCTCTCTTCTCCCCTTGTCTGTCTCTGGCTCCTCTTCTTTCTCCTGGCCCCCCCCTCCCCGCCCCCTCGATTTCAGGGGAGGGGAATACATTTTGTGCCACTCGGCGGCTGCTCGTCTCTGGGCTTCGACGGGCTGGCGGCCGCCGCGCTCCGGGGTCGCTGCGTCGTCTGCTGTGGCTCAGGCGAGCTCCGCCGGCCCTCCCGGAATTTAAGTGTATTTTTCCCTCCGCACTTCCCCGGTCTTGGAGCAGCGCCGGAGGGAGCGGGCAGCGGGCAGAAGCCCCTCTCTTGAGGGACGCCTCCGGCCAAGGTCGCCCCCGAATTAAAGGGCGCGAACTCGGGAAGGGGCGTCTCGCGCTTCCCTTTTCTGTGGGGCCAACGCGGTGCCCGGGGGCGCCTGCCGCCGGAGTTTTGTTTGCGCTGGGTGCCAGGTCGTGGTGCTCCGTGCGAGCCTCGGGGAGCAGTTACAGACTGTGCGCTCGCAGCCGGTGGCTGCGGGAGCGCGAGGCGGAGGGGCTTCACGACCGCTCCCGGGTCCCTCCCGGCGGGGCCGCCTGGCAGCCGGGCATGACCTCTCACTTTGTTCTCATTTTCAGGTTTATATGTGCCCTTTTCAGTTTTCTGTCACCCTCCGAAAAGGGGAAACCAAACAAAAGAGTCTCTATTTCTTTTCAGGGTTTGTAAAGTAGAAGATATTTGACAAAGGCGAGAGAAGGACTTGTGATTTAAAGCTGCACAGCCTTCCTTTCTCTGACAGACCCTGAGAGTTTTCTCAAATACCGAGGTTAAAAGCTTTCTCTGTCCTACAGCACCCTTCTCTCCATTTTTTTTTTTTTTCCTGGCCAGATATCTTTTTCAGTCGTAGCGATGGGGATGCTTCAGCAGGATTAAAAAGAACAATGCTATAGTGAAAACTGACCTCTCTTCTCCTTATTTTCCTCCTGATTGCAAACAGCATATTTCCTACCCCCTCCCATGTTGCTGTCTACTTTAACTGTGGCCATCACGGTACCTAATGAATGGGGAACGGTTTGGAAACACCACTGGCTCTGATTTTTAGTTTAATCTTTTCTTTCCGTAGTCATTTCTTTTATCCTTCTCTTTGGAAGTCATGTGGGGGTCTGGATAGGGTCCCCAAGAGAGAATTAAAATTTGTTTTAATCCTGTCTGTTTAATTTGAATTCTAAGGCAATCGGCAAATGTGACTTTTTCTCCGTGCTCTTTATTTTCAGGGGTAGCCCCCAGTGTTGCCATTTCTAGGTAGGTAGGGCACCCTTTCCTTCTGTTTGAGGCGTTTTAACTTTTAAGGCTGTCCATCTACCCCCGCCAAAAATAATCTTAACGTTCTTTAAAATAATGCGCTTTCCCTCCTTGTTTTCTACCGATTTGAAATAGATTGAAGCATATCTCTGGTTTTTCAGTGTAACAAAATAGAGTTTGTGAGTTTTTTATGGCTTGGCTGGCAGTGTTGATTCTTTTCCCCCCTCCCTGTGCTTGACTCTGCTTGCAAGCAATGAGGAATGACAGGAGAGCACATAGGGAGGGTTTCTTGGCTGATTGCATTTAAGCAAGGAATTCACTGTGAAAATAAAGCCAAGGGGTGATAAATAAAAGATGCAATCTTCTCTAGGAGACAGACACACAGCGTGGGCTTTGCCTGCTTTCATCAGTGAAGAGACCTGGGTGAGTTGTAAAAGAAAATAGTAACTTTTTGAATAGTCCCCAAAGGGGCAGGAGGCCACTGAATGGAGTTGGCAATGGTTGATGTGAAGTAGTATGATGCTTCTCTGTAGTTTGAAGAGTTGACAACTGCTTCGGAAACATACGTGCTGAACAAGTGCTGTACAAATTGTGGAAAATATTCTTTTTTTCCCTCCTCTGAGTTCTGCCAATTTTCTTAACTTCCAAGTTGTGTTACTTGTTGTGCCAGTCAGCTTAGAGATGGAAGGCTGTTAAATGCCTGGCAGTTGGCACTATGAGATAGAAAACTTAATTTTTTTCTTGATGGAGAAGGGAGAGAGTGGCTAGATTAACCATCTAATTAAGTGGTGGTTTGAATTGGTATACTAGCTGAAGTGGTTTATTTTATAATTCTGTGATTTGAAATAGAACCCTTTTGCAGAATCTGAAATGGAAAAGAACAGAACACTGTGTTGATAGCACCATAAGCAGTTTTATGGTATTGCAAAATTACAAGTTTGTTTGTAAAGGAAGTGTTCAGTGACTTGTATCAATGACTGAGTTATAACTACAACAGGAAAGATCTAGTTGTTGGAATTTATTTTACATTGATGCTATTGAAGGTTATTCAGAGATTGAGGGACAGACAATCGGGACTTACCAGAAATTATTCTATGAATTTCATGTCTAGATTTAAGGTAAAAAAATTAAAGGAAAAAAATTAAAACTTTAGGGATAGTAATTTATAAGCAATATTTATTTGGAGGCAGAGTTGTTTTCCATTAGTTGATTAGGACATTCTAGAGAAAACATAGTTGGCTTATTTTAGTTAATGATGTATTGGAAGATGGGAGCTATCACAAAAGGTGCTTGTAGCTATAATAATATTGACATCACTTAAGAAATGTTTTAGAAATCAGAAAAATTCTGCCAGAATTTTGCTTTGGGTAAGAGTTTTCCTTCATATGCTCTGAAAGTAAAAGATGGATAAATTTAATCATGTAAAAATTTCTATAGGACCGAAAACATGATAGACCATATCCAGCAGCTAAATGAGGCGAATATTTGCAACATGTTTAACTGAGCACTGACAGAACACCTAAAAATTGATTTAAAAGCAAACATGACTAGCCCAGTACAATGGGCAACACATTTCACAAATGCAAACGATTAATTAAACATACTCATCTTCACTCTTATAGTGAAGAGACGCAAGTAGAAATGAGATGACATTTCATCTACTGCATTGGTGAATACTAATAAAAAGATGAGTAGACAATTCCCAGAAATGATTGAGGAGGTAGGAGAAGAGGTTGCTGCCTACTTTGCTGCTTGGCATATTTCTTTTGTGTTATTTCTAGCAGCGTATCCTATAGATACATTGATTTTTGTCCACAGATATGCTCTGTACGTATGCTCATTGCAGTGTGGTTTGCAATACTGAAAAGCTGGGATCAACCTAAATTTTTACAGAAGGGAACTGGTTAAGAAGTGCTCAGTAGAATAGTATGTGACCTTAAAAGAAGTGAAGTAAGTTTATTTGTACCAACTAGGAAAGGTGATCAGGAAATTTCCAGGACAAACACATAGATGAATGTAATATGTTGTTTTTTGTGTTTAAAGCAAAAAGGAGAGAGTTGCATATTGATGAATAACTGTGTCTGGCAGGTTACAGAATAGTGGGTGTCTTTGGAAAAGGACAGCAAGTGAATGAGCAAAAGGTTTTGGGAGAAATTTTGCTTTTCATTTTGTAATTATCTTCTGGTTGGATTTTATTTTTGGTTTAAACTAGAGGCATATATTTTCGTGATACCAATCTTAGAAAAATTATCCTGGCGTTTTAATTTATTTGTTTAGATGTTTGTGTTTGAATGTCCTTTCTGAAGATCTGGTTACATTCAATTTTTTTTTGAAAGTTTCCTTTTTGTGACTTAATAGTCACTTTAAAAACAAGAAATGGCTGCACAAAGTTAGATTTTTTTTTTTTTTTACATTTTTTGGTATGAGAAGTAAATTTTTGGGAGAAAATATTATTGCCCAGAATTCTATTAACACTTTGGTAAACACAGTCTTATAGTCTTTCCAGATACTTAACTTAAACTTTAGTGTATTTTTTAGCAGGGAGCATAGCAATAATAAAGGGAATATATTAGAATTGAGATGAGGATAAAAGTTTTAGCTATTTTATATAAGGCTCGTTTATTGAAACGAATAGATATATTGAAAAATACTTTTTACAGATCAGAGATTTTATAAAGCTGTGATTCTAAAAGCACTTTCAGAGTTGAACGTTTTGTGTTTTGGTGATAGTGTATTGATAGCGTTTTCAAGGTAAAAGTCATAAGCTGGAACAATTTTGAAACAGACACACTTCCTATATAGGAAAAGAATTTTGAAACTAGTTGTATATGTATTGTTATTCTGTGTGTGAGTTGATTTGCGTACAGTTTATGAAAATATTTGAGTACAGGCGTGCTTAGCATTGTTTAGAAGAAAGTAAAAAATGTCAGTTTTAGATGGGAAATCTTGGAATTGTTATGCTTCTTAGTTCTGTGATGGTTAATATTGGTTCAGTGAGGAGATCTAAAGTATTCAAGAAATAGAATTTTTTTTGTAGCCAAAAGATTTGAACCTCTACTGGAAGGTGAAAATGCAGATTTTTTTTTTTTTTTTTTTTTTTTTTAAAGGAAAGGTACAGGCAGGAATGAAGACTAGTGGTTGGGCAGGCAGGAAGAGAGAGGAAGAAGCATTTAAACATTTTTAAAGTTTGTTGTTCACACTGGTTGCTTTATTCTGGACCCAGGATTCAAACCCAGGGGTATATGGCTTGCGCTCCTTTGGAGGTGTTTGACCTAACTGCTATTCTACCAAGCTGTGCCTAAGCAGACATTTCTAGCCACACAACAGTATTTTCGGTACACCCTTGGCTTGAAAGGAAAGGCATCCCTGTATTTTTTTTTTACCGTGCAGTGAATTTCATTCTTTTTGCAGATGTGAGACTTTCATGCCTCTCCTTTTAAAAACATCTGTATGTCTGTGGAACATGTCCTTTAATAGAAAATTTCCTGTAATTAATTGAGCAGTTGAAATCATTTTTGTCTTAGCTATGTCTTGGCTGATTCAAAAAATATGTATCCTGGGCCTCAGTGGGTAATGAATCGCTTATTCTAGCTCTCAGTTTCATCTGGGAAGATACAGTCCAGCATATCTTTTTTGCTCACACTCATATTAGGAGTTCAGTTAGGAAAGTGGGATTACTGTTCAGTAATATGTTCAGTGAACAGAGTGGCAGTGGAGGAATGACTCTTCTTCTAAGGAGTCTGTCCCTTTTAAAAATTACATGATTGGTACTAATTCCACAAGCTTTTTTATGTTTTGTGTTAGAAAATCAGTCTTCTTGATACAAAATGAATCTGATGCTTTTAAGAAGCTTGCTTACATATGCTTATGGTGAACAAACTTAGTTGCTTTAGAAATTTTTATAGGGGCAATAATTAAATTTGAACTGCTATTAAATTTCAGCTGTTATATTTTAGAGAGGGCAAATATTCTAGAACAGAAAGATTATAGGTAAGTATAGAACACTTAGAAACAAAGTAGATTTTAAAAATAAACTGATGGTACCCACAACAGTGTTTTAAGTTACCTTCAAATTACTGTGATATAAATTCAAGGATGGTGCTTTCGCACAACAAAATACTTTATTATTTTTGGTTTATTTTTTGAAATATATAAATGTTTGGGAATAACTGTAACTTAGAAAACTTGAGCTGTTTCCGCCTTTACATGAATGGGATGCCTTTGCCTTCTGAGAAACCGGTATCAAATGGTAATCTAGAGAAAAATGTTACATAGTCTTGTTCCATGAAAAGAGACTCTTGTTTCTCCATCCTAGCCGGGTTCTTAAAAGTTTTAAGTGTTCTGGTTAGATTTGTTAAAAAATTTGACTTTCTTCTAGTGTGTTGCTTAGATTTATTTAAAAAAAAGGATGTCTTTCTAGTTTTTACTTTCAGTGCCCTGTGTTCTGCTAATATGGTTTGTACCCACTTTTCAGTCTCTTAAAACTAGGATGCTCTCTCTATTTTTTTTTTTTTTTTCCAGCTAGAAAAGGTCGGTGAAGCAAGCATTGTAGAGAATGCAGTGCAAATCTGCATTTCATTTTGAACTTAAAGATTACCTTTCAGCTAATAATAAGTGAACTCTGCTGCTAAGGGTATGCTAAATGTTTTATATTTGTAAAATTCTTTAAGTGATAACTAATTTTGTGTCAGCATATACACATTTACATATGTTTATATGTTTGTAACTAATTTGTTGTTTACAAGTGAGCAGAAAAGGAGACAGGTGGACCCAGCTATCATTTGAATATGGTTACCAGAAGCATATTCCAGTGACCCTATGAAAAGATGCATGCATTGTTACATTTCTTTTTAAGATAAAATTTGCTAAAAGATGAGATGGCATTTTTGTAAAATACTCTTATATGATGGCTAGTAACTTGTAGAGTTCGGAAAATTTCAGAGATGAAAAAATAACATCAGTTACAGCTTCTCCCTTTTTGCTGAAGAAACTGAGGTCCAGACATATGTAATTTGTTCAGAGAGTGATAGTAAAAGTCAAAAGTCAAAGTCAAAAATAAATCGCAACATTGAATCTTTGTTTTTTTACTTTCTGGTTGCTTTTTAATTTTTGCTGGGAATGTTTCATAATCTCATAAATAAGGACAAGCATATTCTTGAATATGAATTGACTGGAGAGATTATTTGGCTAATGTTTTACTGAATATTAATAAAAGTCTAGATAGCATTCTGCTTCAGGCTAAATTTTTTTAAAGAAAGGTGCAGGCAAGAATGAAGGCAAGTTGGCTGACAGGAAGAGAGAGGAAGAAAAAGCATTTTTATTTAGTAATTCATCTTGGTTGTGTCCCTGTGTCTGGAAGCAAACCCTGGGGTCCTTGAAATTATGTGTACTACATCTGGCTGGAGGCAACAGACTTAACTACTACTCCACCAGGGTGTGCTGCAGCTAAATTCTTAAGGTTTCAAGTCAGCCATGATTCGACCTTGTTAAGTACATGCTAGTATAAAACATAGACATTTGGAAATTATAGAGAATGCTCTAAGATGAAAGTAAAGTTCAGTAAAAGTTATTTGATTGCTAACTGTATGAAACTATAGTAGTTTCGTCAGGAACAACAGGAGTTAATACAGTACCCAGTAAGAACTTCGAATTTGACATGCCCTGGTGGAGTAGCCGTTAAGCCCGCCACCTCCAAAGGAGCGCAGTCCACTTATATCCTATGAACCTGGGTTTGCGACTGGGGTGGGGGTGGGGGGAACGGGACAACAACCAGTGTGAGCAATGAAATAAAAATAAAAGAAAATGCTTCTTCCTCCTTTCTCTTCCTCGCATGCCTACGCACCTTCATTCTTGCATGCACATTTCCTTAAAAAGAAAGAAAGAACTGTGATTGAATTCAGTATGTTTATGAAAGCTTGCCTGGTAGTACCTGCATTTGACCTGTTTTGTGCTTTTTCAGTCTTTTTGTCAGTGTCCGCCAGATTCATTGCCAGTAAGTAGTGTATATGAAACCCTAGTTACACTTCTTTCACATAATTCATATGGCCTCAAAACTTTAGTAACCTCTTGAACTTTTAAAGATCTCGTATGATTTGGGGCTTTTCACTGAATTAAATATGACTTATGGTGAGCCTCTTATTACTGCACTAATATTTACTAGTAGTAATAGTAATTGTAGCAGTTAAAGCTTTAATAACATTTAACCATGTGTTATTCTCCAAACACTGTTTCTGAACAGCTCTATGAGGGTGGGCACTTTTGTTATTCTGGTTTTAAAGATGTGGAAATTAAAGCACAGGAAAAAAAAAAAACAGGCAACTTTTACCCAAGGTCACACATACTAGTAAATTAGAGAGCCGCAGCTTCTCTGACTGTGGGTTCTTATCCTCTTAAGTACCACTGTCCGTGATGCAGCATTATTAACTATTCTAGATGATTCATCTTTAGATTTATAGTTTCTTGCTACTTTATAGAGTGACTTTCAGATGGCCAGAATTTTAAATTGTGGTCATAACTATGGTTTTTTATGTGTGTTTAAAACAATTGACTTGAAAGACATTTCATTTACAAAATGCCTTTTATGAATGAATTTCAATTCTAGAGGGTGGTTGTGTGGAGTGATTATGATTATTTTCCATCAGACATTTTTAATTTTTGGAAGACGAATAGCTTACAGGTGGATCTAATTGTGGTATATATGCATCAAAGGTAATCTCATATTTAAGAAAAATATTTAATTTTAAGGTGGGTTTAAGCATTATGAATAAAAATTACACTATTTTTTGTTGGTAAAAAGATTAGAATTCTTTGAAAGCTTATTGGAAGAATAATGAAGGATACAGTAGAACCTGTCAGTACATTTAAACCCTTACTGACTGAATAAGCTGATCAGATAAATTGGAAGCTCATTTAGTGAATGAATGTGCTTAAAATTCAAGTGACTCACTGTGCCTGGCCCTGCCTTCTTTAACAGTCTGTTTACTTAAAACATTTTTCTTCGTTAATTGGTGTCAGCTATCTAATATTGGAAGGTATTGTACAGAAAATATGCATAAGATGATACCATGTACAGTGAGTCCACTGAAGCAAGATTTAAATTCTCTTAATTGCATCAGTACAGTTTCTGCTATGTGTGCTGCATTGTATGTATTAAATATTTGCTGACAGTGACCAGCATTTTTATAAATGAAGTATAGGTAAAGGGCAGAGCATAGGGCCTCTTACATGTAGCTTTGCTCTTTCTCAGGAAGGACCTGCAGCTGTTGAAAGCAGCGCTGTATTTGGTTATGACAAATCTTTGCTCTTAATACTGCTTGATATTAACTTATTTTTACAAAGAAGATGGTCGTGATTTTTATAAAAACTTGTTCATAAAATAAACCTCTAAAATTCAAATACTAGACATTTATATTATAATCTGTCATATGTTCAGTGAGGACTTATTTAGATGTTTGCCATATTTGTTTAGGACTTTTTTTTTTTTTTAAAGTGTTCTTTAATGCATTTAGGGTGTTGTACTCTTAGTGGCATTTTCTAGTTCTTCCTTTTCTCTCCCCCTGGTTTTATAAGCTGTGTGATTTTTGTCTTATACTTTCTCTAGACTGTGACAAAGCTGAAGACTGAAATGAACAATGGCTACTTGATGATGATGGTAGCATCAAGTGAGATTTGAGGGCAGGAGATGAGGGAGCCTCTGAACCCAGCCTGCTTCAGGGCTCTAGTTTCATTCTTCCTTTCCTTCATTGCCCTTCCTCTGTCCTTCCTCGCTGAGACATAGGGGAGTGGAGTGGAGGGAATGAAAAGCAGGAGGGAGTGGTTGGAAAATGGCAAGAAATTGGAAGAGGTAGGACACACCAACCAAAAGATTCCCTTCTTTCCTTTTAGTTGTCCTCTCCCCTTCAACCCCCGCCACCCCCCTTGATTTAGGGAAATAAAGTTGAGGTCACAAGAACCTATGTGTTCCAGCTGCTGCTTGGCTACTATTTTTAGCTTGGCCCTACATCAGACTGGCATCAGGCCATCATGGCACAGGGCCAGGACGTTGTGGGACTGCTGGCAAGTGTTAAAGACCTAACTTTACAGTTATCAAACAGAATTTTCAGACATATTCATTCAGTGAAACTCTACTTGCCTATGTGTTTTGGAAATGGAATGTACTTTTTTTTTTTTTTAAGTGATTGATGTTTTGGTAGTAGTCATCATACTGTTCTCTTTTAGATAGGTGAAAGATTTAAAAATTGCATTATCAGGTCTGATTATATTCAACTCAATATTGTTGCTTTTGTGGTGGCACCAAGAAGTGTGAAATTTGCCTGAATTATTTAATTGCCTTGCCATTGCTTTTGAAATTGTGGCATCTGAATTGGTTTATGTAATTATAGGTGTCATTAGACATTCTTAAAAAGCACATGTGCTGTTTTTCCTATAGTTTTCAGTGTTCTCTTTGCTAAAATAGTTGTGTGTGTTTAGGTTTAGTTAATACTGTAGGAGGATGTTTAACAAATAAAAAGACTTATTATTTATTGTAGGGAACAGGTAGGCTGTGCTTGAAATATTAGCATCTGGCTTGAGATTCTGTACACTCTATGGCCAGTATTATGTGAATTATATTTGCAAACTGAGTTTTAAACTTTTGAGGACACACATGAATTTAAGAATTTACTTGACTATCAGTTGTACTAAAAATGAAAAATAAGTTGATTCTCAAATAATTTTAGAAGTAGAAAGAATATCACCATGCGAGTATGTATCTTTGGGAGGGACTTTGATAAGAACAGTATGTTCTTTGCATAGTGGCTCATAGAAAAGCTAAGAATATAATAAATGATTTTCCATGTACCATGGACTACCCTGAATATGAATAGAACAGGAATGGTGATTATTCACTTATTCAGTGAGCAGTGATGTGATGTACTTAGTCTCTTGAATGGCAGGATAACATTTAGTTAGTACATCGATCTGATGTCTTTCTTAAGGTAGCATACAGTAATTGGCCAAAATAACTAGAAATAGAATCAGATTGATTTTTTCTTCACTTCGTCTTTTAAAGATGAATTCTGCTGAGTTCACCTTTGTGAGTTAAGAAAGCTTAAGGTAAGGAACTTAGTGAAAGGTGAATTGCTGGTCCAATAGCTTACAGGAATAGATATTTTGGAGTTTATTTGGATTTTCACATCTTAGAAAAAAAAGAGATGCTTAGTTTGTGGATAAGAGCAAGTCGTGCAGCTTGCTGTTGCAATATAGGAATATTTCATTTCTTAGGATGAAAATAAATGTTAGGAAATAAACCCAGAATGTTTTGGGGTTAGAGTATAATGCTCATTGAACTATATCATAATATAGTAGTTATGCCATATGGTGTCTTTCTGTGGTTAGAGGTTGTAGTAAGTATTCTAAAATTGACTTAGAGATGTAGAACTATCTGTATATGTTTCTATAGTTAGATGTATAGATATAACTTAATATGCTGCATAGAACATTGTAGTCTGTTGGATGGTAGAGGTAGGTGACTATTTTATATATCCTTAGTGTAGTTTAGATTTTATTCGGTGAGTCAGATAAATGATGTTAACTTCAGCTTAATAAATTCGATTAAAACCAAAGCTCAGAAGGAAATTTGACTAGTGCTGTTTAGAGTCCTTTAAAGAAAAGTCCTCAAATGCCTTATTGGAACTTGTCAGAGCAGTTTCTTTGCAGTTTTCATGGATCTTTCTTACCAACTTATTAAAAAGGCATTTTGTCTATGCTGTTTCATAAATAACAGGAAATTCCAAAGTATTGGACAGTGCTGCATTTTTGCTTTCTATATGGGCTACTGCAGTGGGGGAAACAGTTAAAAAGAGAGCTATTCATTTTAACACATCACAGTATGGTAATTATATCTATGATCTGAAAGCTATTTTATTTATTAGGTGATTCCAACTTCTAAAGAGAAAGTAAGTTGGGAAAAATAATTTTATTTAACAGTAGGCAGATTAAAAACCAAATTCTTGTATCAGCAGTTATGTTTCACCCATGACTTTTCATGTATGTATTTTTCAAAGTTTATAATTTTAGGTGCATTAGAAAAATTGGTGATAAAAGAGCCAGTGACTGGGTTTGTTTAAAATTTAGTGTGTATATTAGGTTTGAATTTATATTAATAGCTCATAGCTTTAGTAAAGGCTTTTCTTTTAATTTTGATATAGCGTGAGATTTCTGAGTTCTTATGCTTTTCAGTGAAGTTTATTTCTTGATACATAAGAATGCTCAAATGCTTGTATTTTTAAAAACTTGTGTGTGGACATGTGTATGTGTTTGGGATACTGGTGATGGTGGGTTAAACTCAGAAAAGCACAGAAAATTGAAGTAGCTATTTTTAAAATATATAAGGTTCCTTTCCGTCCCCACTTTCAGGAATTTACATTTTACTGGATTGTTTATTTCATGTTATTAAAATTTTTTGTTTAACTTTTTGCTTTCCTAAGCATCTTTGATAGTGGGAATAGCAGCTATCAAAGGACTCAAGCTGAACTGTTAGCACACAAATGTAGACCTATTCTGCCATACACTGCTAATAGATTCATTTTGAGTTCCCATTTAGTGGATATTCCTGGTCTTATTTTTTTGGGATAAGAGTCACAGAATTTAACACCAACACAGATATTTAACAGACTTATTTAACCCTTTTTACAGTGCAAGATGAATCTGCCTGGTTGGAAAAACAAAAACAAAAGCAAAAGACATTTGGCAAGTATTAAATTCAGGGCAGCCAATTATTAATAGTGCCAGTGCAGTGTGTTCATGGGGAACACTAGTGCGTGATAGGCTTAGATTATATGTCAGTCTTTGTGGGTGTCTCTACATGAAATTCTCTTCACTGAAAAAAATAGCTTCGTGTTCTAATTTCTGTTTGGTTTTCTGTATCCAAATTGTTGTAACTTACTCTTTAGCGGTATTTTCGAATAGAGTTACGACAAAACAGGATTTTTTTTTTTTTTTTTTAGATTCAGTTTTTTATATCAGCACATACAAGATTTGTTGCTTCCTTTTTTTATTTTCTTTAAAAACTTGTTAATAATATCAGCCAAAAAGCTGTTCTGGAAACTGTTAGATGGTTCCATCTTTTAAACAGAAGATAATTTGGACCATCCTGTGTAGAACAGTACTTTTGGGTTTTGCCAAGGAAATAACTTTGAATTATAAATAATGCTTTTGAGGGAGAGATTGCTTTTTTCCTTTTATCTGATACTTTATTTTTTAAAGGAATTGACAAAATAAATTTAATTCATTTAAAAATTTTCTTTTTAAGATGACTTGCAAAGCACATGAAACTTCAAAACACCCCAGAAGATTTTTTACACATTGTGAAATGACATTGGCTTAATTAATAGGAATGGTGTATTAAAATGGTCTACAAATTGTTGATGACTTTCCCTTGAGATCGAATTAGCTTAAGACTCAGTTTTGCATGAAATGGGATACACCATGAAGTTCTTTGAACAATTATTTAACAATAAAATTAAAATAATTTCCCAGTCTTGGCTTATGAGAAGGATGGGTCATTCAGATATTGGGTGGCCATGTGTTCCCATTTGTCCAATATTGGTTTATGCTTTTTTCCCCCCGACATAATTAAGAACAGCCATCTCTTAAGTGTTTCCATTTAGATGATAAAGTATATAGTTACCTTAGGCATATATCTTGTTTTCCAGAATGAGGGGGACAATTCATAAATCTGTTTAAAATTATACTCTGCACAGGAATGTGCTCTAGCCAGGGAGGGAAGGAGCAGTTGTTTAAATCTGAAAAGAGACCTTTGACTTATCTCTGATCTTTATCAGGGGCTTCACTCAGACTCTTCCTGTGATTCCTGTCTGGGTGTTGTTCACACCAAAAAAACAGTTAATTAAAATATTTTCATTCTCCTAGGATTTTATGTATTTCTTCTTCTTTTTTGCAGTTTTAAAGATATGTACATTTTCCTTTGCTTATTTGATGTTACAGTGTTTTAGCCTGTGCTTGTATTAATGATGCAATTCCATTTGCACTTTTTAAAAATCTTATATTGCTGTTCGCAGGTACTGCTCATTTTAGGTATTTGAAGTCATTTCTGTGAATGTATCTAATCACAAGGCCATGAATTTAGGAGATAATCTGGATCTTACTTTACTACCTGTGTACCCTTAGGCAGGTCACTTCCTGACTGAACTTCCTTGAGTTCTTTAAAATGGGAATAATCATACCTTTGTCACCTCTGTCATGAGGCTGTTAACAGATCCACATGGGAATACATGAAAGTACTTGAATTTTAAATAGTTATACAAAAGGCAAATATATTCTTGTTTGGTGCTCTAATTTTACCTAATTTTCTGCATTTAAAATTTTTTCTAGTTTTTATTTTTCCAAAAATCCTAAAGTCGTTATATATTGATAATGTAATCAAAGAAGGGAATCACTGTTTTTAAAAATCTGTCTCTACCAGTAAAACTAAAATTCACTACCACAGATTAATCCGTTAATATTTTATTATACTTGTTGCCTGATCTACTGCAACTAAACAGAACATATATTATTCAACAAAGTATGACATGGCTTTAATGTCTTACGCCTCCCTTAATTTTGACCCTTTTGACTGATGAATTTGCCTTTTCTTAGAACTCTAGAATTCTGAAAATGGAAAGTGGCATTGCTAATCTTTTCGGTGATGTTCGTGTGAATACAGTGGACAGTTCAGAGACTGACCTGGCTGGTCTCTTGGGGTTTTGTCTCTAGAACTCCCTGAATGTTTACCACAGGCAAGCAGAGGATGGAAGCTCTCAGTTTCAGATACATATCTGAATTTTTTAAGTCATGTGATTCTAAACTAAGATGTTCCTTTCCTTCTCTTGGGGATTTGAATTTTAAAAAGTTGGTTAGTGCTTTTCTCCTGATTTAAAGTTTTACAAATAAAATATTCAGGAAACAGTTTCAAGTGAAAATTTAAGACCTTAAAATGAACTGAAACCTTGTGCATTTTTTTTTCCAGTTCTGTTTTTGGATGATCTCTCAAGTCTTTGCCTGTGAGAGCTGTGCTGATGTCACCTGGGCTACCTACCTCTTAGCTACTCTTTTCTCGCTGTCAATCCAGTGAAAGCCCATAATAGCCTTTCTGCACTTTTTAACACGTACTCTAGAGCTTTGCTTATTATTCTGTGTGCTCCTTTTTAATGTGTTACACACTTGTGTGAGGAAGACTGTTCTTCATGTATTGGTAAGAGTGTTATAATCAGTTTGTAAACTTCGAACAGCCATGAGTCAGCTCTTAAATCTATGCTGCGGCCAAGACGGTATTGCCTGTACCTACCTGTGCAGAAGCTTCAGTGGCTTCCCTTTGCTCAGTCATTCTTGGGTGTGCAAGGACTACCATAGTCTGGCCAGGACCCTTATCTGACTCTTGTATTTTGTTTTCTTTTGCCCTGTAGCTGCCTTTGTTCATGTTTTTTTTACTGCGTGGATGCTGTTCTTTGCCTAGTTCATGCCTTAAATGTCAGCATGGCTCAGAGAAGTCTCTTGACAGTTATCTCCTTTGTAACCCTAGTTTTGTAATCTTAGTTCACTGTGTGATTATTTTTGTCTCCTCCATTAGATTGTGTGTCTGTACGTATGTGTCTGTAGTTTTGTATCCACAGTACAACCCTTTGCACGTAGTTGACGCTCAAAAAAGTTAGTCGAATAAATGGATGAATAAAGTGATGTTTTACTTTGGAAATATTTTTTCAACTCCAGGGCACTCCTTTTACTCTTGGGTACCATATACCCCTCTTCCACACCTATCCTACAAAGGTTATATCTGATTGGAAAACACAGCCTGGTTTTGTGTTTCGTCCTTTTTGGGCCACTGCCTGTCAAAGGAATATTTTCATTCATCTGTTACTAGAGGGACTTTCTTAGACTATTTGAATTCACTTAATCAAGGTCACTTGTACTGATATTTGAATTTATATGACATGACTGATAAATTCAATTTCTCATGTGTTAAACCCGGGGGAAAAAACAGCCAAAGATTTTGAGAGAATGGTAGGCTGTGAAGTTGGAGACCTTTACCCGCATACGTAGGGCAGTTCTCTGGTCACACAGAAGATTAAGTGCAGCATTTTTTCTATTCATTAATCTGTACATCCTTGCCAATGCTTGAGCTTTTCTTTTTCACCCTTTTTTTTTGCATTTTAATCTGTTGTTCCTCATGTTAATTAAACTTGAAAGTAGCAGGCTAAAATGATACACGTAAGAAATGCCAAGCAAGTATCTTTCACCTAGTTATTTCTGTCCCATTAAAGCAATCTTGGAAAAACTTGAACGTTGTTTGGTTATCTTATTTGATTGGGAGTGGGATCAGCTCCAATTTGAAATCTATTTTACGTAGTGTAACTTGCAATATCCAGTTTTTGAGTACCTCTTTTGTGCTTTCACAAGATGATCTCTAGCCTTCATGACAAGTTAAAGAACAAGGTAGTATTCTCTTCATGATCCTGTCACTTGTTCAGGAGCACCTACCCTGTCTGTGCTAGACTGGGCACCCAGGCCTCCCAGCTCTCTAGTGGGATCTTTTCATGTACCACCTTCTTTTGTAGGGATTCCTAGGGGCAGTTTATCTTCTTGCACGTGCTTGAAGAAAACCATTCAGAGGCCTCATTGGTCTGGGACACCACTCAAAATCAGCTCCCTGATTTTTGAACAGTGGGCCAGGATTTCTGGATTATGCTGTTTTATTTTTTTCCTCCTCCTTGGCCTGTAGTACTTTCTTATAGCTGATACTAGACTCAGCTGAATCTGACTCTTTTTGCTGAACTTTTTTTTTAAAAAAGAGTTCAATCAGTATTTGATGAAATTAATAGTTTGGCTTGAAATAATTGAGCTTGCATGATTGTAGTGGGATAGTGGAGTGGGGACAGTTAAACAAGAGATACTTCAAAGAGAAGATTAATTAATATAAAGAGGCTATGCGGGGCAGCTGACATATACATAGCACTGTTACTGGAAGGGTACCTTTAGTTGCTGGTGAGTTGTGTTAGTAGTCCATTTGGTGGAGAGAGTCAGCAGTTTGCCAAAGTGCTGTGGACATCTCTTAATACTGAATTATAGCTTAATGACCTAACCCTTCGAGCAAGCCTGAAAATGTCTCCCCCCCTCACTTTTTTTTTTTTTTTTTTTGGTAAAGGAAAGGTGGTGGTAAGAATGAGGGCAAGTAGGCAGGCACACAAGGAAGAGAGAGGAGGAAGAAGCGTTTTTATTTTACTCTTGCTTAGTTGTTCACCTTGATTGTTGCCCCTGGGCCCAGGATTTGAACCTGGATCCTTGGGATGTATGTGGACTGCACTCCTCTAGAGGTGGCAGAGCTAACCTCTGTTTTACCCAGGTATGCCACAATTTCTTTTTCAAAACTTGTGTAGGCAAGGAAAGATTAGTGTTTCAAGCAGCATGCAGGGGCTTTCTCTCTATTCTAGGTCCACAAGCCTTGTGTGCAAGCACAAGACTATAAAGGAGCATTTCTGGGGGCTGTTTACTAGTATGAGATGCTAAGGTGTTTGTTGATTTTGGTTGGGAGTAGACAGTATGCAGGTGTGCAACCTGACTAGCTAATGTAAGAGTAAATAAAGAACACTATCCTTATAACATACCATTTATTTGATTTGCCTTCTTTGACCTCATTCCTGCTGCCACCATATCTTCTTGAATTAGTGACCTGCCAGTGGGTTCATCTTTTATTCTGTAACTGATTTATGTATGCAGCAATCCCAACTTACTCTGTAGACTTGTGACAGGCTAAAAGCTTGGGAAATCTATAAAACTTGTCATAATTTTAGCACTTAAACTTACTCAGGTATATGTTTCGATTATCAAAAGTACCTTATAAAAATCCACCCATGGTATATAATTGCTGAAATTCTGACTAAGCTTTGGTTTTTATGACCAAGTTATGGGATGAACAATTACTTTCTAGAGTGAATGGTTCAAAATGAAATAACTATCTGCCTAAGGTGTGATGTGACACCAGATGTATTTAAGCTTCAAAGTTATGTAATTATCTCACTGCACTTGCATATATGCACAAATAAATTATGCTTATGGCAAGATTTTTATATGCAAAAGAAAACTCACTTTCTGATATGTAAAGAAACAGTTCATTGTATTTGAGGGGCTGAAAGGTTTGATGTTAGAGGAACTGTTTCAAAGCCTCTGCATTTCTTTAAGGTATCATTTCATATATCACTGGATTCTAGAGTAAAACAGTATCACATTGGAGGTTTCAAATATTAAGAATAATTTTGGGAGTTTCTCAAAGCACCACTTTTATGACTTAGACTTCCTTGGTTGTCAACTCAGTGACTTGTTAATACCTATTTTTGACCTCCATTTTGGTCATCACATATTAATTAAAAGCAATAAGTGTTTTGCTCTGACTTCTTACTGAAAATACTTGAGTAGTCTACTTAAATTTTTAATTTTGTCTATAGATTATCTGGTCTCATTTTACGATTTATGAAGAGTTTAAAGTGGTACCTCAGGCTGACTTGTCCTTTTTATTTTTAATTCAGTATTAAAGTTAATACTGTAATCACAAATTATGTGACTGATATTGTTTGTTACAGTTCTGTTAACCCATTAAATGAGTTAACTGTGCTGCTTTTGAATAGTGTAAAGTGATCAAGTTACATCAGTTTCCTGTCAAAGGACCAGATACTTCAGTTTGGGGATTTGGTTGGTGCTGAGATTTGTAAGTCTCCCTGTTCACAAGCCCAGGAGATGAGAATTCCTTAGCTATGGGACCTAGCAGAGGCCTATAGTGGCTGCTAGTTCTTCCCTTGGGCTAGAGAAAGGTGAGTTGAGATAGCAGGCTTTGGGACTTCAAGTAAAATACGGTGATGGTAGCCTTGCCTGTTTACAATGGGATTCTCCTGAGTCTTTTTATTTTTTTAAATACGGTGTTAGGTGGCAGGAGCCAAATGTTAGTTTTGTTTTGTAAAGATTGCCTGAGAATAGTAAAAAAAAAAAAAAAAAAAATTAACCTTTTAATTCTTAAAAATGTAATTCACAAATAATTTGTAAAGTTAGCGCAGTATGACACTGTCACTATCCTGAGTATCAGTGTTCAGAAAAGATACCTGTATTTGTGCAGTCCGATTGAGGTAGTGAGCGTTTCAAATGTGACTAGCCTAAATTGAGATAGGCTAGAAATACTATACAAAGCACCATATTTTGAAGATTTAGTGCTTTTATTTTGTAATGTGAAATATATCATTAATAACATTGAAATGACAGTATTTTTGAGTGTTCTGGGTTAAATGAAAGGTATTAATTAGAATTAATTTATCTTTTTTCCTTTTAAAATGTGGGTACTTGAAAATGTAAAATTACGTGGGTGGTTCACTATAAACACTGGTCTGTATAAGCTTTTTGGTCTTAAATAATTCTTTTTGTTTATGTAACAGTTTAGCTATGATTTGGTTACGTACTTACTTAATTTTAACTTTTTGCCAACATAAATCTAAACACCCTGTAGTGATTTTTAAACCTCGATTCCAAGACACTGATTCCAAGACACTTTAATTGGTTATTTAGGACTGCTTTCAATTTTAAATTTCTAAGGCAGAAAAAAATGTGTCAACTGATTACTTACTAGGTTTGAGACTATTGGCTAAATTATTTCCAGTAATCTATGAGTGTAAATTTTTGTAGAAAAGTTCAGTGGTGCGATTTTGATACTTAAAATTGAGATTTTATTTCTAGGTAAGTTATACAGTGAATGCTAAAATATTTTTAAAAATTATTCCTTAAAATCTTTTGGCTTCTATAATAATAGAAGGAAACTTTCTTTAAAGTTCTATTTTCATATGAAGGTAGAATGGTGTGGGTTTCTTGAGTTTCAGAGTGCTTTTTAGATTTTTTGGCCAGTGAATAAGAGGGGATAGGCTGATAGACATGGCCAATTTGTTTTGCCTGCTATAGTAGTTTTCAGGTTCACTGTTACCAGTATCACTTGAGAATTTCTAAGAAATGAACATTCTTGGGTTCCACTCAGATATATCAGCTCAGAGGCTCTAGAGGTGTTGTGCGGCACCGGGGTTTTAAGAAGGCCCTAGGGGATTGAACTTGGTACCTGTACAGCCACTGGCTAATACACCGTTAGGTTCACTCCGGAGAATGGAAATCATTCTTGGGTTTTTAAAGGAATTCGTTTCAGAGGGTCGGCTAAACAGATGATGGAGAAGCTGAGACAAGATGGAATGGTGAGGCAACCTAGAGTTAACAGCAGCGAGGACAGCATTACCATTGATTGGTAGGAGGGTTATGGGCATTCAGGAGCCCGGGTTACTCTGAGGAGGTTGGAGTCTCCTGGTAGGAGCTGGAACCATGGAACAGATTCAGCCACTGCTTGGCGTGCTGCCTGAAGTAAAGAAGGAGGCAGAGAAATATCCTGGCTCCTCTATTCCTCCCTCCAGTTCTTCACCAGTGTTTACCATAGGTCGAAGCCAGAGAAAGACTTGTGAAATGATGTCTGCAGTGATCACTCTCCTGAGATACAGAACTCTCAAAGGAGGTATCTGTGGGAACAGGCCCAGGATGGCACATCTAGTAATTACACTTTAAGATAAAACAGTATTTTAATATAATTAAAATAATTTAAAGGCATTTTAATAACAAAAAAATAATCCTAGAATAAGAGAGTCTTAATTTAGCTTTATAAAAACTGAGCTCTCCTTTTACAATTTCACTATCAGGAAAATCTTTTCAAGCACTAACATCTTGAATTTGAGAAATGCCATATACATCTTTATTTCCTGTCTACTCCAAAGCCTATTTTAAACTTAACTCTTCTCTTTCTGTATGTGGGGACTTATTAAGCTGTTCATAGTTGTTAGCACCACCTTATGGCAGATGTGGGAAGTTAGCTTCCTCAGTTTCTCTTGAAGATTTTATGGGAATATCCTTGATAGCTTTCTTTAATATTTCCCTGGCTTAAAGTCTAGTTCTACCTTTTTGTATGTTTTCTTTGTCTTTAGTACTTATGTTTATATTTCCTCCCTTAATTTATCAGTCTTTTCCCATTCTTCGTTGTTAATTACAATGAAAGACCTGTAAAAAGGAAAATGAAAGTTACAGATTTTCAAAGTAAAGTTGAAACTGTTGTCTTAGCCCTTTTAAGTCCTTGGCATGATCCTGATGAGCCCCTCAGAATCTCTTCAAAAACTCATGCCTTTCCTCATCCTCAATGTTTTTCCCCCCCATATAGCAGTATTTAACTGTCATTATTTGAAACAGTATTGTTTCGTATTATTTGTGACAAATAAAAGCCTAAGAAGCTAACCACAATTTCCCACTTTGGTTGGGGCTGAGGATGCTGTGTCCTGAATTACAGTTGACTGCCTGGGAATCCAATTGTGTGTTTAATGGTCCAAAATAAAATCTTAACATTTATAAACGCAAATGAGTCTGGACTATATATATTTGTCATATATTTGAAAGATTGGGTTTTCATTTATTCACATTTCAAAGGTTAAGAAAAAAGTTGTAGGTAAGTGACAAGTTGTTACGACTTTTATTCTATTTAAAAAAATTTATAACGGAATGTTGCCATTAAAAACTTGGAAATAGAGGATTTCTATTTCATGAGCCATGGCAGAAGACTAGAGCTTTTGTTTGGTGTGCAAGATGTTGAACTGGATGCTTGAGAACAGTGCTTCCAACATTTACTTCATAACACACAGAAATAATATTTTGTACTGTGTGCATAGGTAGGAAATTTTTACCTAGTGTGCTGCTAGGGTGCTGGTAAGTGAAGACCTCTGGCCTGACAGCTGCCACCTAGCTTCCCCAAAAGCTAAGGTATCATTATCAAATAACTTAGTTCTTACATTGGGAAGCCATTGAGGGCATCAAAGGGGTGAATCCTTGTCTCCTGAGGCACTCAGGAGTTGCAACTCAATACTTGCAGTATTATGTAAGCATATAGTGCTGTTGTAATAGTATTGGTTTGGTGACATGCTAGGGAAGAATAGGCAAGGTTAGCTCAGCTTGAGATGGAAGGGATTTTGCAAAGACTCTTTAGTGGTGGGTGGTAAGACACAGTAGGCCTTCCATACAAAAGGATTATCTTGTGCAAAATATTTAGGGAGCAGTATTTATGGAATTCCAAGGATTTTTGATGTGGCTGGGGTGTAAGATTTTGATGTGCAAGTAGAAAGTAGTATAGGGGGAGTGATTGTTAAGAAAGCAGGCCGGGAAGGCATTTAGGTGAAGGGACTCATGACCTTGGACACTTAGACACCTCAGCTCCTCTCTTTAACAAAATTCTTAGAGGAGTGTGGAATGACTTGGAGCCCATCTTCTAGGAGATAGATCCCTGGGGAGGGGAAGACATTGATCCACACTAGATAAAGAATAATAACAGGTTTGTACCTAGTGAAGGAGATGGCTTCCCAAAGTGCAAGTTCACAATTTTGCTTATTGATGTGAAGAAAATTGACTCAGATTTGGAGCCTGAGTGAAAGAAAATAATGATGGGACCATTTTCAGAATTAAATCTGTGTGGGGCACAAGGAGCTTGATTTTGCATGTGTGGATTTTAAAATGCTTATAAACTGCCTTCTAGGGGCCAGGTACTCATCAAGCATTTCACCAGGTTTTTGTTTTTTTTTTTTGGTTTTTGCTTTTTTTTTAAACTCAAGTTATTCTCACAGCATCTATAATGTTATCCATAATAACCGCAGGTATCATGTCCAATCAGGAAACAACCAAAAAACAAACAATTAGATGTTTTGAATTCAGAAGAGTTTAATGGCAGGAAGGTGGTTATAGTGGCATCGGAAGGACTGAAGGAACAAAATGAAAACACAACATAGTTGTGTTAGTGTGTGTGTGTGTGTGTGTGTGTGTGTGTGTGTGTTTTGAAGGAACGAAACGAAGGGGATATTCCGCAGAGAACAGACAGCTGCTACATAAACTACGGGCACCGTAGAACTGCTGGAGAGCTTCACTGGGGCTTTGCTGCTTTGGAACCTCCACAGATGCTGCAGAAGCCTGCGTTTGTCTGCTGCTGCTGCTGCTGCTTTTGGAGGTGTTAACCAGAAACAGGAAATAAAAAAAGACGTTTTTCATTCTCTCATCTTGCAGTTTTCTGCCATTTTTCCCATGGGCAGTAACCGTCTGTAAGCTAGTTGACAAGGTGGTTTGGAAAATGTACTTTATAGACTTTTCATCCCCTTGTAAATCCAGACATAGAACCAGCAGGAAAGTAACCAGTATAGAGGATAGTACTTTGTTTATAGGTGTGGGAATCTAGGCCCAGAAAGGGTAAGATCACCACAGCTTTATCTTGGCAGAGTTTTGATGTGAATTTAGGTGGTTTAATTGCAGAGTCTGGGCTCTTGGTGTCTGTATTTGATCTTGCCTCCACACATGGTATGGTTTTTGCTTGATTTTTTTTCTCCTTATTGAGCACTTCAAATGAGCAGCTGTTCATTGATTCTGCTTATATTGAACTTACTCCTTTTTTGATACGTCTCTGTTGTTCACCCCTACTTCTGGAACCCCTTTTTTCAAGATCACAGTTTTCTAGTCAGTACTATGGGTGGTTTCAAGTTCTATATCTCAATCTATTTCATGCTTTGGATAACCGATATACCGATTTACTGGAATTCCAACCTTGACCTCTGATAATGATTTGTTTCATTTACTTTAGTTGGTTTTCTTTCTCTTCCCATTCCTACTGTTCTAAGAGGCTACTTAATGTTACTTTTGTAATTAAATCAGGACCAATAAATACATCAAACATACTATTCTTGTGGCCTTTTTCTTTGTGTTGCCAAGTCACAGAGGAGTCACAGCTCTGCCTTGGGCAAGCAAGAACAGAGAATTTGGAAACTGGAGAAGACTCACTTTGAGTACTTACTATGTGGCAGTACTGTGCTAATTGCTTTAAATGCTTTGTTTTAATAGTAAAACTGATTGAAACCCTTATCGGACTGGTTTGAAAGCCCGGATCTTGTCTCTGGGCCACCCGGAGAAGCCCCCACATGAGGAAGGTGGGCAAGATAATTTTTAAGGCCCTATCAGCACCATTATTCTGTTTCTGTCAACAGACTGGTTGTCTTGAGCTTCTAGTATTGAAAAAAGAAGTTGCTGTCTTACTCTAGGATACATCCTATTTTATTAAGACCACGAGTACTAACATGTTATTTGTAGAAGTTATGAAGTAGGGCAAAGGCATTTAAAGTAGTCAAGTTGATAAATCTTCATGTAAGTTTCAAGAGAGCCCCATTACCTTCAAATGAGGCTGCTGCGCAGAACATGAGAGGAGGCTGTGGCTTTTATTGACAGGGACTCAGGATAATAGATTTGGAACAACTCCAGTGTAAGCAAAGGGCAACCTTGTTATTCCATTATATTTTTTGTTGAATGCATTTGCTTCCAAATTAAGAATCTCTTCTTTACTTGCAGGAAATTTAGTGTGAGATTGGCAAGAAGATAGTGGAAAAAATATTTTTAGGACAAAAGTCACTGTAACATGGTTTGACATCTTTAGGAAGCCAGTGAACAGCTCTGAAATGATTTGCTTTCATGTGATTCATCCACATGTTGTCTTCAAACATGCAAATAGATGGTTTAAAAGGCTACAATATCCTTCAGTGCTGAGTGTCACATAGCAAGTGTTCTAGATACAAATTTCTAAGTTCTGTATTTTACTTTTTTTACTCATAAACATCCTTCAACTCTTCATTCACACTTTTTTTTTTAAACCTTTAGTTTTGTTGGCTCTCCTTGCATTAGACGAAGCCTGCAGGGGAACCTGGCTTCTTATTTTTCCTACTCCTACTCTGGCCACCCTTTCATTTGGTTTTGGTGGTTCTTCCTCTAAGCAGCCTCTAAACGTTGGTGCCCTCAGTTTTGAGGCTGGACTCTCCTATATCATGCCTTTTTCCTTTTTCTAGATGACACTAACCACCCCCAAATATCCCTATACTCTGAAGGGATAATGGCTCCCCAGTTGTTCTTTCCAGGTCTAATGGCGGTTCTGTTGCTTACTTAGCTATATGTCTGCTGTGTCTGGCAGGTATTTCAAGCCACTTTTAGACTAGCATTCATCACTTTCCCACCTCATTTTCAAAGTAATCAGCTCAATTCAGAAGTACATTTTAAATACCAAACATTTCATAAGACAGTTTCCTTATGACATACTTGCTAATGTTTTCAAAAGTATTTTTCATTTCAGTAAAAAATGTTCTTTGTGACCCCACAACATTGATCTCTGCCCTGTTAGTGAATTGTTACCCACTATTTGAAAAGTACTGTCCTTGAACCACTGTAGATGAGTTAGAAATATTTCAGGTTGCTGCCCACATATTTTGAGATCATAAATATTTAGAGTACAGCACATAACTATTAAGTGACAGATGACAAAAACAGGTTCTTTGCTTTTCCCTATATCAGGAAGCCAACATTTCTTCGATTGAGTTTGCTTTTGTCTAGCTCACTGATGATCTATCCTCTAGCTGGATGACCCTTCTAAGAAATTGCACTTTTGCCCTTTCCTTGTCTAAGATCTAGATAAAATAGAGTTCCTATTGATTTAAAAAAGTTGACATGCCCTGATGGGGCAGCAGTTAGGTCCACTGCCTCTGGTTGGCAACACAGTCCACATACATCCCAAGGATTTGGGTTTGCATCCCAGGCCCCGGGGTAACAATCATGATGAAGAACTAAATACAAATTGCTAAAATGCTTCTCTTCTCTTCTTTCTTGCCTGCTTGCTTGCCTTCATTCCTGCATGAACCTTTCCTTAAAAAAAATAAGTTAAGAAATGAAACTAGCCAGAAATCCCAGGTCCAAGTCAGATGCATATTTTTTCATTTAAATGCTGATTTAAGAGATTTTTGGTATTTCAGAACATAAAAGTTCTGAGTGAATCACCGATTTTCATGTACCTGAGGTTAGTCTGTTTTCTGTCTGTGCGCTCCCTCCTCAAGTTTGAGATGAAAAGCTCACTTTTCTTTACCACTTGTCTTGACACCTGCTTCAGCAAAGTTGCTGAAATGAGGAAACTTATTTTGGGGGGCAATGGGTGCTGCACTCAGGGAAGGTAATTGATTGGAGCCTATGAGGCAAACCAAATGGAAAAGATTAATTACAGTCAACATGGATTTAAAAAGCAGTCCTGTATAAGAGTGACCATGTCAGTTGGGGAGAGTGACTAGAGAATCAGAGCAAGCTTTTAGTTCTTCAGAATTGTTATATACATTTGGTAAGGATACTCTCATCTACTGACATGTGGAAGTTGTCGGATTATATAGTTACAGGTTTGAAAATACCTGTATCAGGACACCCTATAATAAGATTTTATAGGTACTGAACCTTGCACGCTTCTACTCAACTCACAGAAGTTCTCAAAAAGTTCTCCAGTGTTCTCAAAAGGCTCCTCTCTGATCTCACAGGTTCTCGTATTTTAGACCCAACACATTTATTTTAAGGAAGTTTCAGGATAGCTTTTACCATGCTATAAAAATTTATAATTGGTAGACTTCACTTAAAATACTGTGTTAATACTGTGGATACTGCAGTGGTTTAAGTTATTCCTGAGGGAAGCTAAAACATGTTTTAAAGCTTTTGAAAGGACACATTCTCTTATTTAACATTTGGTATTAACTTTAGAGGTCAAGGAATTTAAATAGTTTGTATAACATACTTGCTATTTCAAAGGCACAATAGC
This sequence comes from Solenodon paradoxus, assembly GCA_004363575.1. Taxonomy (NCBI): domain Eukaryota; kingdom Metazoa; phylum Chordata; class Mammalia; order Eulipotyphla; family Solenodontidae; genus Solenodon; species Solenodon paradoxus. The sequence continues at coordinate 629,837 of RJWH01000359.1, read as the reverse complement.
ACATGATTTAACCTGTGAGCACAACCCCCACCAGATTCAAAGAGCACATAATCTGTAATCTATACTCTGTAAATTTTAGTCGTTGTTTTTACTATCAGGTAACCTAGTCAGAGATCAGAAAATTATATTCTGTTGACCAAATTTTGTCTGCCCCTATTTTTTTTTTGTATAAAATTAAGAATGGTTTTTACATATTTTAATGATTGGGGGAAAATGAAAATATTTTATTATATGAAAGTCAAATGAAGTTCAAATTTCAGAGTTGATAAATAGAATTTTATTGCAACACATCTTTGCTTATTAGTTTGCATATTGTCTATGACTGAGTTGAAGATGTATGGCAGAGTTTATGACTTGCAAACCCTAAAATAGAAAAGTCTCTTTCCAAAAGAGTTTGTTCATCCTTGACCAATAATTTTTATAGTGTTTTAAATTGTAGTCTATTTTATCAATTATATCACTGAGTTTGATTATTTTTAAAAGTTCTAATATGGAGTGTGATGTTCATAAGCATAGTTAATAAGGGTTGGAAGTTAAATAAAACCATGAGTCTGTCCCTGCGTGTGTAATTCATAGACCACCTTGGATAGGGAATTGATGACTTGCTGAATTTGGAAAAATACTTGGTTATGGCAGTTACAACAGTGTGACAGAGAAATTATAACAGTGCTTGATACAGTTGCTGTAATAAGAGTGGAATATACTGCACTTAGTTTGGATTTGACAACTTTTCTATTTTTGAGGTGTCTCAAATACATTTTGTATGATTACCTCCATCTCACCCTCCCCTGTGTGCTTTTATTTTAATCCAGTGAAGATTGTCTCACAGTAAACAGTGTGATTATGTTCTCTTCTAACACTTAGTGGTTTTCAGTACTTAAATTTGTCTAATGGACTCATCACTGAAAGTTGAAGTCAGTTCTCTTCCCTGCTAGAGAGTATGTTCTGACAGCATTGGGTTGGCTGAGTGTGCATAGTCATTGTTCTATTGAACCACCATATTTGGCAATAAGTTGGGCAAGCATGTCTAAAGTGAGGATATCTGCATGATATAACCTAGTTTCTTCCATACAGTGCCTCAGACCTCAAATCCTATCTGTACTTTGTGTTATCACTTTTAATCTTTGCTAGCCCTTGGTGAGCCAGAGGAAAAGGGGTGTTTATGTTTTATGGCGTATTTGAGAAATCTGGTGACTTTGTAGATCTGACTTAGCAGAATAATTAGCAGTGCCACATTCTAATGTGTTCCAGCAAGACCAGATTTATCTACAGGTCTAAAATACATAGTGTCTTGACGAACCACAAATAAGCCAGATAAACAGAAAAGAACTCTGCAAAGCCAAACTTAGTGTTATATAGTCCATGCATTAAAGTTTTTTCTCTTAACCAGTTAAGACCCTGAATCCTGATATTCTTACTTAGAAATCGTTTTAGAAAGCCTGACTGTTCTACTTTCTAGTTTTCAGTGTGCTTGAAAGAGGTGTAGAAGAGGAGGAAGGAAAAGTGGAGCTCTCATCAGGAACATCAGCAGCTAAGGGTGCCAACTTGGGAAAGTGATAGCTTGAGAAAGTAAAATCTTCAGAAAGGGGGGGAAAAAAAAAGATTCAAGAACTCAGTGAGCAGGTCGAGGCCGTTTGGTGTGGGACCAAAGTCCTAAACACCTCATTGTCCTTTTAGGATCACTGTGTAATTGTTTACTGGCATTTTGGATTCCTCAGTGTAAGCCAGTTACTACTGTTCACTAAGCATTACATTTTCTCTTAACAGTTCCATGATGCAAAAACTATTATATCAACTCATAAACATTCATTTTGTAGTGGAGGAGAGTGAGAGATAGATTTTCTTTAACTTTCTCAGGATTTATCAGTAAGCATGGGAGCAAGAATTCGAACTCAGGTAGGCAAAGTTTTCCCATTTTCTCAAAAACCCAGCAAGAGAAGGAGCAGAACATGGGGAAACCATTTAGTGTGGTGTTTATATTCCTAGCTGCAGATACCCAGTTTGATACTTTCTGATATGTTATTTAATGTTCAGTGCTTCTGTTTGCATATTTATGAAAACATATTTAAGTTATTTGTAGCTGTATCAGGGATGTTGTGAAGATTTGGTGAAATTCTGTATGGAAATAGCATAGTGCACAGTATATGGTTAAGAGCTCAAAGCACATTAACTACTATGTTTTGTATAAAATAGAGTTATGATTCATAGTAGACACACCAGTTATTCTGTATATAAGAAAATAGATGTTTCGTAAATCCTAGAAACATTTTACTCAGTTGAAATACTTAAACTATTAATGCTTAAAAGGGGGTGGTTTTTAAAATAAGTTAGGATAATTGGCACTGTCATTTTAGATATTGAGATGTTGTTTTTGCCTAATGGAAACAGTAGAAAAGAAGGATAAAGCAAACCCCCTGAGAGGTCTGCCTTTGATTTTCCTTTATGGTGTTTGCCACTGAACATTTAAACAAATTCTTAAAAATTTGGACTTTGACTCAGTAGGAGGTTTACCCTTTAATTATCAGTTCGTCTTTTGGGTAAGGATCTGTGGGGTTTCCATTATGTATGCCAGTGGATGAAACACAGCTTTCTGGTGGGTGGAAAGCTACCAAGGAGGGATGTATGTCTGGTATGTCATCGAGTAATTTCCGTTTGATTACGTTGCCCGCACAAGATGCAAGTTAGTCAGTCCTCTGATGGAGGGAGATATGCATGGGGGAGAGAGGTAGTCTTAGGAGTGCCCTTCATCCCAAAGTGTAGTTTCAAGTTTGCCATTTAATGGATGTATGAACTTTGGCAAATAGTTTAAGCTTTCTGAGTTTGAGTTTCATCATCTATGATGATACAACAATACCTGCTCTGCTTAACCTAATATGCTGGTTTGAATATGAGATGGCATGTTATGTGCGAAGGAAGCAACTTGAGAGCTATAGAGAGGCTTAGATACATTTTAGGTATCATAATATTTTATATATCATGCCCTTTTAAAACTAAAGTGCTACACAAATGTTTGTTGGTTCTTTTAGTGATGTAGTATCAATTGCTTGGGTAATGGACATAGATTGTGTTCTCTGCGGCTTTCTATATTATTCTAAGACTTAAAGACCCTGTAGATTTAGTAACAAATGTGACAGCCCTGGTAAGCTAAACTTAATTCTACTGTAGAATTTATCTCCTATAACATGCAGTTCAGTCAAAGTTTCTGAGCGCTCTGCTGCAGCTGCCCAAGGTGCTGAAAGGAAAGAAGGCCGAGCAGAAGGTGGCTCTGGCCCCTGCTGTTGCAAGCAAGCAAGGAGTCAGGAAGGTGATAAATCTCGTTTGAGGAAAAAAGGTCTAAGAAATTTTTCCTTGGACAAGACACCCAGTCCAAAAGGGACCTTGCCTGTTTTGTCAAATGGTCCCACTATATCTGGCTACAGTGCCAAAGGACTATCCTCCGAGCCACTGGAAGGGGCCCTGTCCCATTAACCAGTTCACTTAGACCTTGGGCGTCCACTAAACAGCTATTTAACTGCTTAAACTGGCGCTCAAGTATGTGCTAGAGATCATACTAGAGAAGAAGTAGTGACTGTTACCCTGAAAGCTACTGGCACGGATATCCCCATTAAAGAGGCCGCCTGTTCTTTGAGCAGGAATTAATACTGTGTTACCACCTTGGTGGAGAGCAAGAGGGCTCTGCTGGTGGTGATTGCATATGACGTGGATCCCACTGAGCTGGTTGTCTTCCTGCCTGCCCTGTGTCTTAGATGGGTTTCCTGCTGCATTAGCAAGGGTAAGGCCAGGCTGCTGTCTTGTCCACAGGAAGACTTGTACCACCATTACCTCCACACCGGTTAACTCAAAGGTCTAAGATGGCTCAGGACCAGTTAACCATGACATATGATGGGATCTGTCATCTCCTGGGAGGCAACATCCTGCTTCCAAAATACGTGGCTTACATTGTGAAGCTGGAAAAGGGAAAAGCTAAATAACTCACCACTTTGGGCTACATGTATACTGCTGCATTTTCTGTATACAAAATTAATAAAAATTCTCCTTAAAACTCAAAGAAAACAAAAATATGGCATGTCCTGGTGGGCAGCAGTTAGGTCATTTGTCTCGGAAGGAGCAAGTCACGTATCCCTGTGTTCGAGTCCCGATTCTGGGGGGAAGCAACCATTGTGAGCAAGTAAAAAAAAAGGATGCTTCCTCCTATGTCTTCCTGCCTATCTGCCTACTTACCTTCATTCCAGCCTTTACTTTTCCTTAAACAAAACAAAACAAAACAAAAAAGCCTTTGAACATAGGTAAGTGAAACCCCATTGTGGAATGAAATAATTTGATCATGGGATAAAGCTCAAGTATGTATTTTTGATGTATCTTAATAAATGGACATTCTATGTTAACCACCCTTTTACGTAATACCTAAAAGAATAAATTCTCAAAATTTATTATAAATGCACTTGATAGAGAGTATTGAATATTCTTGGTTGCCAGGCTTAGGTGTCTTTGAGGCCACTTTTTTTGCTTGGTATTTTGTATAGCTCATATGTTCTTTCAGAAATACTATAATATTTTGCAAAGATGTTTTTGGACTTGGACAGCCTGTGTATGTCTGTTTACTTGAGTGGTGGCTTGTGATTTATCAGACGCAGAAGTTATCGTCTTACATCTCCTCAAGCACAGTTCTGTGTTTGTACAAGACAACCACCGTGCTAACTGAGGTAAAGTTCCCGACTTCTCTCAGGAACGGGAGACATTAAGATTTAGAATAGTATTAAATGGTTTTCATCTAATAAAATGAGATTAAGCAAGAGTCAAATGGTCTAAGTAGTTCTTCTTTATCCAGCAGATATTTTGCCTAATCACTTAGGATGCCAGATTTTGCCCCACTCCAAAAATTTAACCCAAAAACAAAAAAACAAAACTGGACAATGGAGCCTTAGTTTAAATCAGATAAAACATCCCAGCTTAAAACTCAAAACGACTTTCCAATTGTGTTTAGAATTCATTAATGTCTGAAACTCATAAGCAGTTTTCTTTCTTGCAGTCTTGGTACAGTGAAACTTGAACCATATAGGACAAATCTGAGGCATTCTTATTGTACTATTTTTTATGTTTGGAAAAAAATGTCAGCACTCAGTCATAGTTTAAATTTAAAAATGCTTTGTGAACCATCAACACCCACCAGACCCCCTTCCCACTTTTTTTTTTTTTAAGAGGAAGCAAGAAGGCAGGAATAAAGGTAAGTAGACAGGTGGGCAGGTAGGCAGAGAGGAGGAAGAAGCATTTATTTATTTAGATCGTTTTGGTTGTTCCCTTGGCTGGGTCGGGTCACGAATGTAGGTTCTTGTGTTTCATGTGCGCTACACTACAGCTTTAGGCTTAACACCTGAATAACTAGGGTGCCTAGTTTTCTTTCATATATATTGAGGTAGCTTTGATTTACAAAATACTGTAAGTCCATCTCTGTAGGTTCCCCATTTGTCAAATGTATGTCAGCATACCAAGCCTACCACCAGATTGCCATACACTTCACTGGACCACTATCACCACTTGTTCCCACCAACACCCCTTCTCCATCAGTAATCTCAGTTCTATTGTCTGTGACCAAAAATTGGTTCTTGTTTTGTCTGTTCCTTTGCTTTGGGCATTTAGGTAGTTTCCAATTCTTGGGTATTGTAAATAATGCTGCCATATGTGCATATAACTCTTTGGGATGTGCATATATCTCAATGAATTGCTATTTTTGGGTAAGTATCTAGAAGTAGGATGATGGGATCATATTTTCCATATTCAAGTTTTGGTGGAATCTCCATACTGCTCCATAAAGGTTGTACCAGCTTACACTCTCACCAATAGTATACAAGCAGACCACCCATTTTAAAAGCTCTGTTAAAATAATATACGTAATCAGACCACATTATGAAACATTTTTAAGATAGAAGAAATTATTCAATACCTTTATTATTTTTTTAACAAATCAGTCATAATTTTAGTTTTTCCTGTGCATTAAAAAAGGGTTTCCATTTTCTGAACAATTTTTATATCCAGCTCCTTTTGATTTTGCTTTGTTTGAAAAGTACTTCATGTTCTATACATTGTGTAATTCTTTTAATAACCTTATCTAATAAACTGGTGGATTTGTCACAGTTTTATCATAAGGCCATCAAATTAAGTTTCTTAATTTTGAACTTAAAGTTTGATTTCAGAAATTCATTTTGAGTAATGGTTAGTTGAGCATCTTTGTGGTGTGTGCCTTTCCCCAGTATTTAGAATGTGTTCCCCTTAGTAAAGACATCCAGAAGAGACAACTGTAAGCCAGAGGACAGGTAGATGTTTTTACGGCTCTTTATACATTTTGCCAAATTGCCTACCAGTTTAGCACATCGTTGCTAGCACTATATATTAACATGTTTGGTTTTTTTAAAATTTCTGCCAATTTAGCAAGTTACTAAAATTCTGCCAAAAACAAGTTTTACCTTTTTTTTTGTTTTTTAAAGGAAAGGTGCAGGCAGGAATGAAGGCAAGCCATGGAAGGGCAGGGCAGCAGGCAGGAAGAGAGGAGGAAGAAGCACGTTTATTTATTTTTATTTAGTTGTACATCAGTCCTGAATTATTAATATATTAGCCAGTGTTTGGCATAGAGATATGTTTGATTTTGGATATTTTAAATAATTTTATATATTCTGAAATAGTTGGTGAAATATTTACCTTTTTTTAAATAGGAATCTGTACCTCAGAACCTCTTGGTCTTCTGTGCTTTGTCCAGGGAGCAATTAAGAGGGCAGACTGTTAAATCTTTTGCCTTAAGGCAAAAACCGTTAGGTTTGCTGTGTATGAGCCTCAAGGGCTGTAAGTAACCAAACCATTCATGTAATCTTCAGTTTCTTTCATTTCAAGGCATCTCTAAAACCTTTAATCTGGGAGAATCAGAGGAATTTGGCCTATTGTATTTACAGATATTCTCCCTTCCATGATTATTTTGAAAAAGTGTATTTCAGAATTTATAAATAACTGATTCAACATAAGGCATATTTATGAGCTTTGAATTCCGTTTGGGTGTGAGCATCCTAAAGTTCTCTTATTGAAATGAAAGCAGAGGTTATGAATTCTTATGTCTACGTAAAAGATTGATTTTTAAAGAGATTTGTTATTTTTTATTTTGGTATTTTTGTTGTGGATTACAGTTTATCTTTAGGAGCAAAGAAATTTGTGGATGACTGAGATTTCTCATTCCTCTAAGACAGTACTCAGAAATGAGCAACATTCCGTTTTGTTTCCTATTTAATTTTGGGACTAAATGGGTACGTGGACCCAACTCTAGTGTGTTTGTGTGTGAAGGCGTCTTCACATCAACAAGCAATTCTTGGACACCAGCTGGGTGTCCTGCAGTTTAACTCTGTTCTGACACTGTATACCTGGGGATAGCAGTGACCTCCTCCTTGGACTTCTGATGCCTGTTGCAAACTTAGGGTGTTAGCTGTTCTTCTGAGCAATTGGCTGTAAATCTGATGTTCCCACACCACCCTCCTAGAGCAGCTCACAGAAATTAGAGAAGCTACTTATTGTCTTAATACAAAAAATATGATAAAGGATACAGATAAACATCCAGATGGATGGATTTCTCATTATATTTCTCATTTATATTCGGTCTTCCTCCATAGTTCCTAGTTCACTGCTCCAGAACGCTAGGAAAATAAGTGTAGAGAATTATAAAAGCACCTTTTATTACATGAAATGAAGTGACTTTTGGCACCTAAGGAGGGAAGTCAGTTGCCAGGAGAATCAACCCTGGAACTAGATAGTTGGAACTCAGGAGGGTGCACAGCCAACTTGGCAGGGAAGAGGTCTTAAAGGCTGACTCAACAGCCAGTTGCCATGAGTTAATTCATCATGACTATGCAATGTAGCCTCCATAAGAAAATAAAAGAACTGAGATTGAGATTATTCAAACACCTTCTGGGATGATGAGCACGAGAAATTTTGGAGTGACACATCTAGAGATGTGGAAGGGTCTGCACCCTTTACACATATGTTGCCCTAGACATAGCTCTTCATGATCTGACCCCACCCACTTTAATCCCCTATCCTGCTCAACACCCTTCAATAGAGAGGAAATAATTCTGTTTGATAGCTAAGTGACACTAAACTTATAGAATTAGTCGTAAAATGAATGTTTTGGTTTTAAAATATAGCTTATAAAATTGTTGTTTGTGGTATGCCCTGGTGGAGTAGTGCTTTGGTCAACTGCCTCAGACCAAAGAGCAGTCCACATATGTCCCAAGGACCTGGGTTCATGTCCTGAGCCAGGGAGAATAATTAAGATATACAACTAAATAAAAATGAAATGCTTTCTCCTCCTCTCCTCTTCTTGCTTCCCTACTCACCTTTATTCCTGCCTGTACCTTTTCTTTCAACAACATTGTTTTTATGTAGCCCAGGTTATGCATATGCATCAAATGAGATAATATATGTTAATGCATTAACAACTTTTAAATATTATTGTAAAATATTGTTTCTAATTTATGCCCCTAGCCATCATTTCTTTTGCTTCCATCTACCTGATGATAAAAAGGACTGTGCATGTGGTAGCAATTCTATAGGAATGTTGTGGTAGAATGAGCATGATTTTACAATTTTGAGTTCCTTTGAGTAGGAAATTAGGAAACAGTCCATAAAATAAGCCATTATGGTTAGAGTGATATGTTCAGAAGAAAAGATTGCTGAGAACCTGTTCTGGATCATTTGTAGAGCTCTTTTTCAGTTTTAAATCCTGCATCTTCACCTCCCAGTTTAAGAAAATAAATGGCGACTATGGAATTAATTCCTGTTTACATTTAATTTATGGACAAACTCAGTGAATATGTTATTTTTAACAATATTCCATTCACACATTTTTTAATATAACTTGTCTGGTTGCAAGAGGAAGATTATTGCCAAACATCACTATTTCCTTTGAGGTAGACTGTGATCTTGTAATTGAATAATACTAATAAGAAATATGAATGCTCTAGTTAGGTCTTGAATCATACCATTCATATGCAGTGGAACAAAATTACCAGGTATTAAGGTGGTTTTGTTTTTTTTTTTGCGAGTAATTAATCTCAGTTTATAAATTGGAAGTGACCCCAATAAAAATACTAAACACTTTTTTTTTAGTTTTTGGCTTGACAATCTAATGCTAAAATTAATATAGAAATGTTCATACAATAATAGGAACATTCTGAAAAAGAAAAGTGGTGAGAGATGGGACCACCTCTACAGGATATTAACATTTTATTACCTTTATTAAAATTGTAAGATGAAGGCAAATTTATAGCTATACAGATTAATGAAATAAAATATAACACAGGATATGATAAAATTGTTATCTCTACTGATGAAATTTATTCAGAAAATGATGTTGGGATAAATAGGGAGTCATCTGGAAAAAGTAAGGTTGGATCTATCATTTATACTTAGGCTAGAATGAATTTCAAGTGGACCAAACTTTACATTTAAAAAGTAATATCACAAAAGGAATAGAACTAAATAGGGGAGGCAGATTTTATAATTTATAATGAAAAATGTTTTCATAACTGGCAAAAAACTGCATCAAAAAGGGAAAAATGTCATAAATTAGACTTCTTTAAAAAACAAAAGTTTCTGTATATCAAAGCTCACATAAGCAAAGTTAAAAGAAAAATCATTTATAACTCAGTGATAACAGGCACAGTGGCCTTAATGTTAAAAAATTTCTACAAATTAAGAAAAAGACCAACAATTCAATAGAAAAATGGGCAAAGGATATATATAGTGATTTCAAAGAAATGAGATGCAAGTGGCTCTAAATCTAAATTTAAAAGTGTTCACTTTATAAGAGAAATGCAGATGTCTTTAAAAAACCTATCACACTGATAAAAATAAAATACAAGTTTAATACATTATTAACCTGGGGTGGAGATACACACTCCTTCATTGTTGATAGGAATATAAATTGGGATAGTCTCTGGAGGATAATTTGACAGGATCCATTAGAAGGATAAAGGCACAGACCTTTTTGATGCACCAGTTTCACATCCAGGAATTTATCTTATGCTTAATTGAAGTGAAATAGTTTTTGAAGCATTGTTTATAGTAGTAAAACACTAGAAGTAACCTAAATGATCACTGTAATAGACTGATTAAATAAATTATGGTCCATTAACATAATAGTTTTAATTAAGAATGAGGAAATTCTGCTGATATGGAATTGACTTATTTGTTAAAAATAAAAGATACAGAACGGTATGTTTTAATGCTTCCATTTGAGTTCAAAGAATAAACATTTATGTTTGCTTGTATATGTATGCAATATTTTGGGAAAGATTCTCAAGAAAAAGATAACCTTAAGTTGTCTTGGAGAGATGTGGGGCAAGGATACCTTTTAAGTATTTTCAATTTTAAGCCATAATCAAAAAATAAAAATTAAAAAGATGAATAAAGAATATTTTGGAAGTCTGTATTAGGCCTGTATCTTCAGTTTATCAATTCAGGAATGTTTTTATTTCTTGCTGCGATTTCCTGGGCTAGATCTCGTGAAGAAAATTCTTCGTCTATCCTGGGAACGATCTTTTGGATTTGTGGAGTGTGTTTTATTGCTTCTCTTTTCTTTTAAATCTTCATTGTCTAAACAACTGCACAGAAGTGGACTGTCACCTTAAATTTGTAGGGATTTACTTGTGGTTGAGTAATCCATTGCCTTTTACAGTTTCATTTTTCCAGAGGGTCCTTCAACTGGTTTTGAGTTGATAACTGTATGAAGACAAAGAATTAATACCAAAAAAGCTGAATCCTCTCTTTTCTAAGTCTCTGTCAGAAAACAGCTCTTGCAGGGGATTTTTCGTTTCCATTGGTTTTTGCCTTGTGAGGGATGGCTTTCATAAAGAATAAATTATATTTGGACCTGTCCTTTATAGAATATTAATTAAAACCTCAAACAAAGCAGCATGAACCTTCCTATATTATAGTGACTTTCTAAGAAAGTAAACATCCGCCACAAGTGATTTATTATGGGAATATATTGAACATGAAAATATGCTCATCTGTAGCTTGATATTCTTAGCATGTCCAAGTCCTAGGCTAGGTAGGAGGTCAAGTTATTGCTATTCAAAGGAACTAAAGTGAAATGTCAATGTGGAGCAAGGACTATTAGCAATGCAAATGCCAAGTTACTTCTGATAGACCGTAAGCAAAATGTTAAGTTAATGTTTGTATTTAAGGTGAGAAAATAGCATTGTCTGTTTCTTTAAGACTTTGAATAACTTTGGAACTATTTTGTTCCGCTTGTAATTATTCTCACATCAGATTTTATTTAAATTATTCTCAGAATTTTGACAGTCAGTAGTAGTTGAGTGCTCTTGTGATAGTAGAACTCTAGAAAATGTTCTTAACAATGGCTATTGAATGGTTTCTGCACCATCTTTAAATCTAGTTTTTGAACATACTAGTGTGCTATATCTATTCACAATTCTTAGCACTTCAAATCTTGACAAAACTGAAGGTATTGAGTATATTGTATCTGGGTCAGCATCCTCTGTATAGTCCGAGAAACTTTTTGGGTGTCAGGTTAGGAGGCAGAAGTGCAGGAAATGCTGGGGCCAAGCAGGATTGTCTAGCACATAGTAGGTACTCAGGGAATTTTTTTTATTGGAAATTGTGGACTAGTGCCCAGGGAAATTATACTCTTGTACACTGATCAAGTCTTCAGTGATGATTTTTGCTCTCTGGTTCTAGCAATTACCAACTCTTAGTTTAGAATGTTATTACAAGTGTAAACTTCTTCATGAATTCATAAACACTTAGTTTCCTATATATATGCCATGTATATATTAGAATCAGGACTATATTTTTGAAGAATGCCATCATCGCAAATTCTTTTTTGTGTTTATAGAGAAAATCTCCAGTGTATGTGTGTGTGTGTGTGTGTGTAACTATACTGAGGTAATTTGTCCTGGACAAAGAGCTTTTTAGTAAGTAACATTGCGTTACATGTCATGGCTTCATCTTAAAGTATGAGGTAAGGCACATACATGCCTCAGTGGTGAGCAGTTGTCTGTATTGTTCAGCTCTGTAACATGTGGTCTCTTGATCGGAAAATTAACATATATTACTTCTTTGATGTTGGGAATGATATATTTTTCCTTGATCTTCTGCAACTTCATATAGTAAACTTTGCCATGAGGAAGACTTTTTTTTCTCTCCAGTGATAGAGACGTTCCTGAAATGTCGAGTAAATAGAACCTTCTTCACAGTACATTATGTGATTTACTGTGTAGATGAATGTAATACAATCTACTCAACACAAGATTTACTAGGACTTTTCATGTGGAAGTGGAATACAGGCATCTTTGTTACTGGAACAGATGAAGTTGGGTGCAGCTAACCTGTGTTGTACTAGTATGGGTTCACCTGTAAAACTTTTTGTTCTTTGTTGCTGGGTAGAAAATAGAGTGATACAGTTATGTTATTCGAAAGAGAACTGGATTGTAGGTCAAAAGCTGGTCTGTTCCACCCTATATGCTACTGGGGGGAAAAGTAAATTGGTGCATCCACTTGAAAACAGTATGAAGTTTCCTCAAAATATTAAAACGAAGTATGTGATTCAACAATTCCACTTCTCACATCTCTCTGAAGAATATGAAAACACTACCGTATTTTGCTGTATAATGCACATCCATGTATCATGCATGCCCTTGTATATATATAAAATGTGCGCATGTTTTTGGCCCAAACTCAGGAAAAAAAATCTTTCATCTTAATTTAATTCAAAATGTTATTTGTTTATATTTAGGTACTAGTTTTTTGTATTATAAGGATTTTAGCGTTTCTTTTTTAATGTTATGGTACCAGGAATTTTATGTAACAAATAATTACAAAACACAAGAACAGATACAAATTACAAGAAATTTTATTTATAGGTAGCAGATTTATGGTATTTGCAAATAGAAGATCGAGATCTCTTTGTCTCTCTTGCTCTCAGAAGTTTCTTCTTCCAATTTCTACATTATCACTGTCTTCTGAAGAGGTCACTTTCCTCATCCCAGTAAATTTCATCGTCAGTCCATCCATTGTATTGCCGATGCTGCATTTTAGGATTTCACAACCACTTCCTTCTTGACACCATTCCACAATCTCAGGATCCAATTACAAATGTGGGCTATGGATGCTTTCTTGATTCTGCCTGTAGAGGTTAAATCATTACCAACTGACTGCATCCACAATGTCCAGTCTTCACTAGGGCCTTAAAGGACTTGTTTACTGACACATCAAGAGGTTGCAGTTGGCCTGTTAACTCATCAGGGCATAGCAAGTTGGGTTTCTAAGCCCACTGTGATTGCTTTTGCATTTTGTGTAAAATGGGCTTTGAAGTGATAAAAAATAAGCAAAGCTGTTTTTTTAAGTCATTACACAGGTCTTCATGGCCAGATTTTGTTAAACCAGATTTTCATGCCGCCTTCATTCATCCATCCTTCTTTGTGTACAGATTATCATTTTCATTGTTGATTTCTGGAGTTACACTTTTAACTTACAAAAATAATTAAAAGAATTAAAACATATATACATACACCACACACACACATATGAGAGAGGGATAAGGGGGAAAGAGAGAGAGAAAAAAAGAAAGAATACTACCTTTGTATAATGTGCGTTCTTATTTACCTTCACAAATTTGGGAAAAAGAGTACACATCATACATGGCACAATACAGTAATTCAGAAAGCTATATGAACCCCGATTTTCACTGAAACACTGTTTACAATAGCTAAGAACTACTGTTATTGCAGAGCCTCCAGACGGTGAGAAGACCGACAGCTGAGCACTCAAAGGTAGAGAAAGCACTTTATTGAAAGCACCGGTGCTGGCCCAGGGGTGTTGTTACCCTAAGCTGAGCAACGGGGGCTTTAGGGAAGCTCTTTTTACACTCTGAGGTAAAGATTCACCTCCTTGGCTATGTGTGGTTTCTACTGGCAACTCTTGCCAGTTTTGTACAGCTGCAGAGTAGGGAAACGATGCTTGTTTGTCCTTGGTCATGATAAGAGGATATTATTATACCCTCCCAAGTATTGCGGAAAATTCCTGGCAGGCTAACTTTTGCATTGGAGACAGGTAAAAGGTCTTTTACCGTACTAGAGACACCTAAATGCCTGTTGATGGATGACTGAAGATGATATGGAATACACGATGGAATACTACTCAGGTATAAAAAAATGAAATCTTGCCATTTTCAACAACATGTTTGGAGCTATAGGGGATTGATGATGCTAAGCGAAATAAGTCAGAAGGAGAAAAACAGATACCAGTGGTCTCACTCCCATGTGGAACACAGAGAAAGAAAGCTAATATACAAAACAAAACCAACACTATTGGTCTCTTACAATAAAACTGAGGTTCCAGAGGGGAATGGGGTGTGGGATGGAAGTCAAGTGTAGAGGCACGGGTCCAGTGGACAGTACTGGAGTTGTTGGTGGGTGTGGTATAATATATGTTTGATGAAGAGTGAACCTGCATACTTAAAACTTACATAGTATTGTAAACCAATGCTACCATAATAAAAATATATACTAAATTAAAATAAATAAGTTACTTTCTGAAAAAAGCTGGTCTTTTCGAGATGAATACAACCAACACTAAGTAGCATCATGTTCGTCTGATAGACAAGTGTGGCTGATGCTGAGTGGTTCACGTTCTCTCTACACATAGGTGTCAGTTATGTGGTGATAAAATAGCCAGAATACATATCCTCTATATTTTGGAGCATAAAGAGAGAAATCCTTTACTCCTGAACTTTTTTTAATAGTTTCGCAAAGAAATTATGTGAGTTCTCCACTGCTCTAGCCTTTGACACTTAGGTCAGTATTCATAATTTCAAGAGATTACATTTTTTATTTTTCACTAGGTACTTGTTTATAGTTATATAGCAGTCAGTGACACAATTAATTTGACTCATGGTGCCAAAAATTGTCTTTCTATAGCGATTTTCTCAGTTTTCCAAAAGTGCTAGTCCTAAACAGTCAAGTCAGTATGGCTTTATGTAGAAAGAAATTTGGTGTTTGGAGTGCTTTAGGTAGCTAGGAAAATATAGGAGCTTATTTGTAATAAATTGAAATACCAGGTATCCCCAAGAGCTAGAAAATATAAGGCAAGCTTATTTTTAAACAATATGTTTAATTTTTAAACAACATGCTCGGTATTATTTTCTTTATCTTCTGAATCCTGGAAAAAATGAAGTTTCTCTAACTTCAAGCAATAGATTAAGTTCTTTATCTGAAGTTTAGTAAATAATGTCTGGACACAGGAAAAACAGTATGCTTATTGACTGAACATAGTATTTGAAAATGTAACTTGCACATTTTTTAAAAATAAATTTATCCTATATATGTGTATGCGTATATATATATATAAGATGTATATATATCATAGAAACATTATATATATATATATATATAAAGTTCCATTCACTTTGTATCTTGTTTCTAGTCCGGATTTTTTTTCCTTTAAAGTTTCAGGCATAGCACTAAAATATCTACAGTCAACAAAGAGACTGAGCAGCTTGGAGTTTCATCTTCAGCTTAGGAAGGTGGGAGGATAATGAAAGACAGATGATGGGAGTAGAGGACTGTGTGGCTGGCTGGTTTTCTTTTTACTCTGGCAGCTGACTGTAGCCTTATTAAAAATCTTGGGTTTTTTTTTTTGAGTGAAAGAAGAATTGTAAAGATTGATGACTCTGACATAACACTGTGTAACATTTCTTATTTTTGTCTTGTACCTAATGATTTTAAGAACTTTTTTCTTACTCATGGCTTGTGCCTTTTGGGATTGGTTAAAATAATTTATTTAGAAAAAGGAAAAAATAATGCTAAATTCAGTATAGTTTTGAGCAAAACTTCACTGATGACACTTAAAAAGTGTTCTTTTAAAATGAGGATCAGGTTTTGTCTGAAAATGTTGTTCTCAATAAAACAGACATTTTTCTTTATTGATAAATATCTTTCAAACTGATGAAAAGTTTTTAAAATGAGTATGTTAGTGAAAAGTATTCATAACTCTGTGAGTCTGTGAATAAAGGGTAAACAAACAATACCACCTTCACAAGACCTTATGAACAGTTGCGTTAATATTGTACAGTTGAATCTGAATTCATGTGCTTACCGAGCTTAGAAAGATTGATGGGTGAGCATTTTGGCTACGGTGTGCATTCTTCATTTTCTGGGATGAAACTCAAGTATTAATGAAGTGGCTTTAAATTTAGATAAGATGGTGGAATCTTTGTGTCCCAAAAGTCACTTTAATAAATTTTGCATCTATTTAGCTACATGTAAATGGCTTGCTTTTCATTCATATATATATATATGTATATATGTGTGTATATATATCCCTTCACCAAGATCTTCCATCTCATATGAACATGACACAGCACACTGACTCATTAATGGTGTTTGATATATTCTGTTTAAGAAGGCAGCTGTATAATTTGAGAAAAATTTTCATCGTAAGTGGTCACATTAGAATCATTTTAATGTTTACAAACTGCCAAGCCAGTGTGTACTGCTGAGTTGTCAGAGAAATACTTAGTTCCTTTTTGAGTTTAAACTGCTTTATAATGCAGTGGAAACTTAACATATTTCAGGGTTGCATGAAAGGAAAAAAAAAGACATCATGATTTGAAAGAAAGAACACTTGCTTTCTAGTTAGGTTGACCTGAGTTTGGGTACTTTTTCTAGCACTGCGTTTGTGATTTGGGCAAGTTATTTAACTTCTTGGGGTCTTCAGTTGCGTTAACTGAGATAATTATTAATGTTTGGTGTTTGGCCAGGCATAGGTGTTTTATCAGTGTTAATGTTCTTTTTCTATAATGTTTCATAATGAAATGCATGTATTCTGTGTAGCGTACATTGTCTCAAATCTCAAATAATTAAGGTGGTTTACTTGATGCTGCTGTTGACGATCCACTTGGATTTTTTTTTTTTTTTTTGGCTAGGGGAGCCTACTCTCAGTTCTTAAATACCAGTGGCAGAGGAATGTTCGTATCCCTGCTAACAATGATGGTGATCATGTCCACATACCTGGGGATTTATAGAGCAGTTAACCTGGCTTTCTGTCTTTCAAATGGCAGCAGTGCCCCAGACTGTCAGATATGATTTATTGCCATCTCCAGATATGGAGACTTGCTCTCATATGCTCAGAAGAGAACCCTCTTGATACCACACCACTTGGAATGCCAGGCATGAGTAGCTACAGGATATAATGGGAACTGTGGTACTGTTGCTCAGCAATTGAATGTTGCTGAAGATGGGAAATCTCAAGCTTAAGATGGGAAATATCTGAGGGTTAGTCTGCATTTGGCTTTTATATAGTGCATACTAATTGAGAACACATTTTTATGCTTTGAAGTTGTGAAAAAGCTCTCCTGCCTACATTCCAGATTGATGTCTATTCGCTGTGCTTGCTGTTCATTTAAAGAAAGCATACATCAGGGGAACAGACCTTAGAGGCCAGTACGTCAGTGGACATCTCTTCTTCTGAGTGATTTTATTTTGCTTTTGTGCCTTGGCAGGTCCCGCCTGCTGCCACCGCCCCCTCCCCCCATTAAATAGGAATTTAAATACTTCTTTTAGTGAACTGTGGCTACTTTTACATGGATTGGTGATTGTAAAGCTTTGTCTGGACAGGTGTGGAACAGTGAATAGTCTTTTTAATTTCTTTTTTTTTGGTTACATTTTTTATAACCTCTTGTGCAACAAATGGTGAAACTGCATGTCCACACTCTTTTTCAGTCAGTGGTTAATTTTTTTTTTTTTCCATACTTCCCAGCTGCTTATCATGGGCACAGCTGACAAAACTAGAAGAGCCTTTCCAGTAAGGTGAGCTGAGCTGACGTTAAGAGTAGGACAAAGGGCTTTGGTGTAAAATTAGGGTTTGACAAAGTGAACAAATGTAAAGGCAGCTGGAAGCTTGAGTGTTGCTAATCAGGAATATATTCTGTGATTCTGAAGTTTCCAAAACGTGTATTTAAGAAAAATAAAAAAAACTTGTGGGAATATTAGCTTTTCTTGATTCAAATTCCTTTTTGTATGGATTGAAAAAATGATTTTCATAACTTTGAATCTTACTTTCTCAAAGAACATTGCTAACTTTCATTTTCTTATATTTTGTATCCCCTCAAAATGACTTACTTTTGATAGTCTATCCATTTGTACTTGCCAGATGCCCTCTCTCCAACTCATTTAATGCAGATTCCTTTATCTTTAGTACTGTGACTCTTCCAGGGAGCATTTGCTTTTTAGTTATTTGTGATACTGATAATGAGCACTGTGTAGAGTTCAAAGGGGCTTGTTCTGATTGAGAATTTATTTCTGTGCTATTAGTTGTTGTTTTGAAAACAGCTTTCTACAGTTGGTTGACCACCTGCTTTTGGGAGAAATCTACACCTAATAAGATATAGTAAATACCCTGCCCACCCTCCATGTTTATATGAGCTGTTTGAAAACAAGGATTGTATCTCTTCCGTGTTCTTTTCCATACCTTATGCTGGAGAAGCTGATAGTTAAGAGCCCTGCAGAGTGTGTGTGTGTGTGTGTGTGTGTGTGTGTGTGTGTGTGTGTGTGTGTATTTTATTTTATTTTAAAGTAAAGGTGCAGTTAGGAGTGAAGGTGAGAAGGCAGGCAGGAAGAGAGGTTGAAGAAGCATTTTTATTTTATTTTTATTTAGTTGTTCACACTGGCTATTTTTCCCGAACCGGGGACTCAAACCCCAGGGGTATGACCTTCACTGCTTTGAAGGCAATTGACCTAACTGCTGAATGATGGAATATTTTAAATGTAGGAAATAAAAGGTAAAACAGCAGTTGAGAGAGTGAGATGTAAAAGTTATGTAGTGATTTTAAATTAGGGGCTTGTAATAGACTAGCTATACTCTAGGCAAAAGCACTTTACGTACTGAAAACTACCAGTCTTTAGAATGAATTTGAATTGTCTGTCAAAGCCAGTTTTTAAAAACAAAACAAAAACACCTCCAAAACCATTTCTCCCTTTTCCTTTTTTTCTTGAAAGTTAAAGTTGGAGGCAGGAGGCATTCATTTTTCTCCCACCCCCCACCCGGTTCATACCTACACTCATATGACTCTGTCAAGGTGTCATATTTGTATACAATCAAGGCAGTTATCAGAGTTAAGATAAAACTCAGTGGTTTGTTTAGCTGAGCACAGGACTAGACACTTGGTGATAATTCAATAAATAATTGATTTTTTAAAAACCCGTCTTTAAAACAAAACAGTTAAAATTCTGTTTTTTAAAATGATCAGAAGTTAAGATTTACAATTTTTAAACTAGAAATTGAGACATTTTATTCACTTCACATTTAAGCAAAGTTTTGTAATAAGCCACAGACTATAGTAGTAATCTGATATTCAAGTGTTTTCGGAGAACTTATTTCTCTATAAATTATTCAGATGGTATCAAGAATACTGCTTTACTCATTGAGGGTCAGTGGGCTGTGAACTCCCAATTATCTTAATAAGCTTAACATGTTTTTGTTGAGAGGCAGCTCTTGGTCTAAGGCATTCTAAATATATTGCTTGGAGAGGGGGAAAAGGTGGTAAAGTTTGTGTTTCTTTACAGTTCTGCTAAATACAGAAGGTACAATCTTTTGAGTTTGGAGGCAGATATACTCTTACGAAGGGTGCACTAGAAGACTAGGCTTCAACTTGCTTCTCTACCATTTTGAGATGTGTATCCTCCTGGATGTCTAACTTACTTCTGTAACTTTCATTTTCTTTTGTAAAATTATCTGAATAATGCTTAACCATCCTGACCATACAGTCTTCTTATGAGAATTGAGGATGTGTTCATTTAAATGTGAATGCAAACATTTAGTTTGCAAAATGCTAAACAAGAAGGCAGTGTTTATATCAGTTGTTTTTTATTTTTTGTAAATGTTTTAGCATATTTAACTTCCAATTAGCCTGGTTTAAGTAATTGAAAGAAAATGAAAAAATCTACTTTCACAAGCTAATTAGACATTTTTGAATATAAGCTTTTAGTTAAACATTTTACTTACTGATGAGCAAAAATAATCAGAAAATACAGGCTTTTTAATGAGGGTTCTAAGTGAGTTATTCTATGTTTTCCAAACAAATTGTATAAAATTTTGAACTGGAGATAGATAATTTTTTAGAAGGATTAAAAATAAAATATCCGTAAATTTTTTTTTAGAGTTAAAAAAAATTTTGTTTCAAGAAGAGACTTGGAAATAAAATTCATATCTTTTTGACTTGTTGCTTTATTGTCAGTATTTGCCTCGATCAGTTTGTGGTATAAAATAACCAGGTTATTCAGTTTTGGACTTTGATGTAAAGTCAGTCTAAAAAACAGCTAGTTCAGAATGTATCCCTGACCAGGAAAAAAAAAAGAAAAAAGAAAGACAAGCCAAAACATTATCTCAATTCTGTATAATACGTCTTAAAATATCCTATAAGTATGTATAGAGGAATAATCAAAATGAGTTTTCTTAACTTAAATTTTCAGATACATTGGATTTACAGTTGACAAATTTGATCTTAATTGAATTCATGTTGAGTGTTTTATTAGGGAATCAGTGTGATGCTAGAGGGGGGTGGTATTTGTGATAAAATCCACCTTTCAGAAGGGTAATGGCAGTTCATTGTGGTGGACCTGCACTCGCTGTGACTCAGCCCTGCAGCCAGGTTCCTCCAGGGTAGGTTTGACTGTATGTACCGTTTTAAATGAGACTACCATTTTTTTTCGTATTAACTGACCATCCCTTCATTTTAATATAAATGTCAGTTTTGTCCCGGTTTTTTTTTAAAAACCAGGGCCATCCTTAACTCAGGGCAAAGGGGCAATCGAGCTGCCCCAGGCCCAGTCTGTTGAGAGGGCCCGAAGGCAGCTCTTCTCTTTGTCCTGATGTAAAGCTGGCCCTTACTGTCCTACTGGGTGTGTGTGGGGAGCAGTGTGTTACTGCTGTTCCTGTCCCCCCTTGGAGGAGACAGGAGGCCCCCTCCCCCCACAGGAAGAGGAGTCTTCCGGGCAGTCCCCTCATGCGCCTGTTTCTTCAGGGGGAGCAGAACACTGCAGCAGGGTTGAGCTGCAGTAAGTACTGTGGGGTTACCTCTGGTGCTCTGGAGGGTTAGTGGGTATTTCTGGCACTGGGATGCTTTTAGCAGCATGTGTTTTAGGCAGGACATTTGCAGCTGGGCTCAGGAATGTTAATTTTGATTTTTGATTAAGGTGCCAAAATTCCTTGCCATTTGTATGAAGTCTTGCTGGACCACACATCGCTGCTGTATGACTGGTAATGGCCATCACATAGTACTTTCTTATTTGTTGGCAGCCTGGTTGCTCTGCTTCTCCCCTCTTCTCAGTTGCCAGCGCATGATTCCATCTAGTTTTTGCCATCCACATGTCCCGTTTTTGTCTCAAGGGAGTGTGATCAGCCTATTCCAGGGACTATGGCATACACAGACCAACAAAGACAGCCAGACTGTTTTGTGCGGTGACCTGAAGAGCATGAGGTCCTTGCTGCCTGTTTAGCTCATTAACTCCAAGTGTAGAGAATGGACTAGATAATCCAAATCTACTTAACCAATACTGAGAGGGAAAGAGGAGTTTGATCCCAGAGCCTACCACAGAAAGCAATACAATTTTGATTATTATTAATGTAACTGTTAGAGCCTTTCAAAACAAAGGCAGTCCATTTTCTTCATGTCTCCTCTTAGTCCTTCCTGTCGCACTTTGTGGCCTCTGGTATTGCTGATGCTCTTTAAATGCTTGACGCCACTCGTGCTGTGCTCGCAGCGGTTGCTGGAGCCTACAGCAGGCAACCTGAGCAGGCAGGTGGGCAGCTCTCTAGAGTGTTGCCATCTTGGGGACTTGGAGTTCTGAGTAGGAAGCTTGAGTAAGTAGCTTAACCTCTTAGAGAGTCCTGTTTTCTTCTTTTGTGATATGGAGATAAAAATATCTACCTTATCAACATACTTGTAAAGTACTTAGCATAGCATCTGACACCTGCTTAGCTCCAGCAAAGGTTTGTTAAGATTGTGATTTTTATGATTAAACCAAACATTTTGTGATTTCAATTCTGAGAATAATTTTCTCTTAGTTAGGAAGCACAGTGGCATTTATAGACTGGTGTCATTAGGGTGCTTGTTAGTGAGAAAAGGAAGGCTGACAGGATTGTATGACTGAGTGGCAGTTCAAGAAGCTGAAGGCAAGTTGAGTTGTGTGCCTTTTTAAAAGATAGTGAGCATCTATTATTTAAAAATGCATTTTGATTAAAAACACTGAAGTTGTCTGTGGCTGAAATCCTTATAGGTGACTGGATTGAGAAATTACTGACATTGGCGTTATGGTTTCCCTCACACACAGAAATCTCCTCTTTGCTATTGCAGATTCCCTCTCTTTTTGACTGTGGGGAAACTAAAAGCCTCTTGCTTTGTCCAAATTCTAACACTTACCCAAATCGGATGAAAAGTTTGAGCAGTGAGGCATTCCACTTCATGGGACCAAAGGATTTGAATCCTCTAGTTGCATGTATGTTGTCAGTATACATTACGAATTGGTATTTTTTTGGCTGCTTGAGTAATTTTGAACATTACAGAAAGAAGTGAAAAACAAAATCACTTGTCCTTAACAAGATGATTTGTTCTTCCAATCCCTAGTTCCCAAATCTGAATGAACTTTTAGAAGAGAATGCTTCTGTGGTTGAAGCTCAAAGTGACCTGATACTTGGAAAAGATGTAACAGTGGAGAGCATGGATCTGGGAGTCTAGAAAACCGGCCTTAGGTTCTGGCTTTGTTGTATGATCGTGATACCTGAGGAAGACAGTTCCCTGTGATACCTGAAAATAGTGTGTCTTCAGTTTTTCAACTATATAGTCAGGGACAGCAGATGATTTCCAATCATAGGCTGGAAATGACTTTGCGCAACCTTCCTTAAGAACATATAAAGAGATCCTGGAAGCATTCTCATCTTTTTTCATTCATCTTTGGCTTGATTTTCCTTCTAGAGATATGGAACCCTTGGAATTGAAGACAGTTCTGAACAACTTAAAATTAGATAGCTTTCATGTGTGGATTCCTAGTCCACCAATAGTGTTAATTGTACCTTTTCAGCATCTTTCATGTGATGAATCTTCAGATACTGAACAAGGGTTAGGTCGATTCTTTTCTGTTATATTGTCAGAACTCCTTCTACCATCTCTCTTTGATGTAGTGTCAGACCTGTCACAATCATGCTAGTTGTTCTAACAGTTTCAGTTTTGTCACTTTTTTTTTTAAAGAAAGGTGCAGACAGGAATGAAGGCAAGTAGGCAGTCAGGCAGGAAGAGAGAGAAAGAAGAAATACATTATTTTATTTTCGTGTAGTTGCTCCCACTGGTTGTTTCCCTAGACCCAGGACTTGAACCCAGGGGTATGTGACCAGTTTCAGGTTCCTTCAGAGGCAATTAACCTGACTGCTATTCCACCAGGACAAGCCTCTTTGTCACTTCTAAAATGTTTTCCTGAGAAAAGCTTATAGTACTTCACCTAGTATGTGACCAGTCCAGGGCATGCTTAAGAAGGTTTGAAAACTGTATAGCCCATGTTTTTTTTAATTGGCTTATTTTATAGACAGCTGTGTGCTATGTTGAACTTAAAAATTCACTGTTGTCATTCCCATGAATTGTTCATAAATAAGGACTTAAGTTATAGATGATAAGCTTATGTTTTCAATTCCAGGGTAGTACTGTTTATTTATCTTTTTGTGTGAGTTATTTTGTGTCTTTCTTATTTTGGACTGCTGAATCCTTCTGAACCTTCTGTCTGTATTGGGGGTTAGGTGGTTGTCTCCTCATTCTCAGTGATCCTCCCTATTAAGTCTGTCCTAAGAGGTGATGAGAATGTTGACCAGGACAAAATAGAGGGTCTATTGCAGACTACTTAGTCTTTCTGTTCTTTTTACATGTAACTTGTACTACAGGCTCTTTTTGACAATATATATTTAATCATGATTGGATGTAATTTGTGTTAGTATGAAGTCATGAACTCAACCAGCTTTCTCATTAACTGATCATCATCTGTCTGGGAATTCTGTTTGTAAATGTTAAGTTGTTATATATTTAGACTATTGGTGCTAGCTCCCCCCCACCCCCACAGTTATTGTTTCTATTAGTCTTTGCTTTAGTTATTTCCAGTAATACTGCCTCTTAGCCACAATCTTTGCTTTACATTTATTATCTCCTCATGGTTTCTGGATCTCTGGACTGCATAATAATACTGAGTGCAGGACTGTGGATGAAAGGACGAAATTTCTTAGACCAAGTTTTCCAACATTTTTTTTCAGTGGTACCACTACAAGTACACCCCAAAATTTTTTAAAAAATCCTAACTTTTGAAAGTTTATTGTGTGAGGGGTTGAAGTTGAAAATGCTGTTCACAATTATATACTAAAATCATATTCCAGAATTCTGAGTGATGCTTTATGTTGGAAAGTACTTTTCAGAAAATAAAGGATGCTTAGATAATGATGAGATAGGTTAAAAATGTGAATGCAGTTTACCTGGCAAATAGCTGGTAAAACCTTAAGTATAAGTATCTAATGGGATATCGCTACATCAGAAATACTATTGATTCTCTCTATTGATCTGTCTGAAGTGTTTTAATGCTTCTTAGTTTCTAATCTTGTGACATGTAGATTATTACATAGAGTAAGTTATATTTGCATATTTAACATTTTGCAACTTATATTGTATAAGAGAATTTCCTTAGTTGCATTAATTTATATGATCTTTCTTAGTATATTATAAAAGAAGTGTTAGCATAAATGTTTGCACAGTATTATGTGTCCCGTTAAGCTAATAAGCTTTTTATGAATCAGCAAGACCAGTCCTATTTCTCCCTGCTGCCAATTCTTTTGTCTTTTTTTTTTTTAAAAGGAAAGATGCAGGCAGGAATGAAGGTGAGTAGAAGTCATTCAGGCAGGAACAGAAAGGAGGAAGAAGCACTTTATTTTTATTTAGTTTTTCACACCGATTATTTCCGCCTGGACCTCTGGCACTCTAGCCCAGGAGTATGTGGCTTGCTACTTGGAGGTAGTTGACTTAATTGCTGTTCCACCAGGGTGCACCTCTTTTGTCCTTCTTAATTTTTCTTCTCTCCACGTAAATGTATGTCAGTATTCTTAAGTGTGTGTCTACTCATATCACTGTCCACTCTTTTTCCCCTTACCCCAGCACTAGGGCGAAAAGGAGAGATTGGAAAAAAACATTCCAGAAGTCTTTCAAAGTTGACAAAATCTAAGGAACTGTCTCCTATCATTTTGTTATTCTAAAGATTCTTTTTATGGAACATTTACATCCTGAGTTGTGGAAGCAGGAATTAGATATTATTTGTGCTTGGGATACCTTCTAATATGAAGTATAAAGCAGTAATAGAGCGCACACACACTGTAGAATTGAAGGACCTCATTTGTGAGAGCTAGAAAAAATGACTGTAACAGTTACACATTTATGGGAATGGAAAAGATTCATTGGTGAGAATCATTTGAAGATATATCTATAAGTGTTTGAAATTTTAACATAATTACAGTAAGAACATTAACTCATTATCATTGGATTTTGAAAGCTAGAATCCCATTCTATATAAAATCTTTTTTACTTGAACTATAAACTTAACTTTACAGCATGGATATAGGAGCAGTATATGGATGAATCTCTAGTGATTGTATATTTTTAATATAGAAAATATGCCCAGAAGTTCTCTCAGTGAAGGATTTTTAATGATTAACTTTCTGCAAAGAGCAAGATACCGTATGGTTTCTAGATTACAGTGCTCTAGGGATGCATATGGAAATTGGAACTCTAATGGGATTCAATTTTATTAAATACATGAGGTTTTGCACCTTAAAGGTTAAGTATCCAATTGCACACAAGTTAGGAAATTTAAAGTTATTTTTCTCACAATACTTTGTCCCCATGGAAAGATTTAGAATTTGCATTGTTAGGCATAATGTTTAATTTATACTTCAATATATGTGCATTGAGTTTTATATCTAAATTAAATTAAATTAATTTTTGTATACATTTTAATTGGGTAGCATTAATTAATAATGATTTGAACATATACTATATGATAGGCTCAGGGATATAGAAAGAACAAATCAAACAAAAATTTCTGGTCTTATGTTGTACACTAGGTAATATGGGGGACACGCATGTATCTAAGTCTGATCCCAAGATGAAATTAAAAGAGTAATTGTTTTACTCTTAACTGCATTGCTCTAGGAATAATGTGTTGTTTACAAATGAGGTCACTTCCCACATTTACTGACTTAGAGGAAATAAATATTTCATACTTATTTGAAGACATGTATCTTTGATAACTTTCTTGAAATACTATTCTAGTTCTTGATGACTATCTTGAGACTCAGCAGGACGCATTAAAAAAAAAAGCAACCAACAGCTCCAAGTGCAGTAATGTGAGATGGATTATTTACTGTGGCACGGTTTTCATATTACTAAGAATTTAGAGTTTTTAGGGTTCAGAACCACCTTTGGGCAATTAAAGTAATATTGTTTAGAAAAATAAAACAAATGTAAAAATATGGCTGTGGTTTCTTTTCTTTTTTAAATATGCCTCTGTGGTCTTTGATTATTTAATTAGGTCTTTTGGTGACTACATGACCTCTCATTTAAGTGGTCCTGCTTAGACTCAAAGTTAATGAAGTTGTTAAGAGAGATGTGCGCATAGAATCTCCCACCAAGGGCAGGTGGAGAAGCTAGAGACAAGCCACGGCTGTGGTCTCTTGCAACCATGAAGTAACAGAGTTGTCTAGATCAGTGGTTCCCAAGCTACTCTGTACATTGGAATCACTCATTTCTGATGCTTATGTCCCATCCTCACAAATTGTAACTTTATTAGTCTGGGGTTTGGCCTGGCTTTGGAATTAAAAAAAAAAAAAACTTTTTAAATTTCTTTTTTTTACAATGCTATATATATTTTAGGCATTTCACATCATACCCACCACCAGAGTCCACCTTGTTTCTTCTTTCCTTTCTTTCCCTCCTCTCTTACCTGGTAAACAGTCTTATGTCCTGTGAATTTTGTTGGGGTTTGTTTGTTCATTTGTTTTGTTTCCTTATGTTCTACATGTGAGTGAAACCATCCTGTACTTACTTCTCTTTTTCTCTCTGACTTACTTCATTTAACGTGATCCCTGGCCTGAGGTTTCTAAACCATATGATGTTATCAGTCCCATTCCTCTTGGTATAGAGCAGAGAGCCATTGTAAAGAGGACCATTCTAATCCATATGCAGCTGGCAGCTTCAGTCTTTCACAGACTAACAAGTAAGACCACTGTGAGCCCTACAGCTCCTTTAGTTCTCGCATGGGTGCTTCATCACATGGAGGAGCCAGGGAAAAGGAACACTTTGTTTCCAGACTTAGAAGTACCCTTGGAAAAGAAAAGAGAATCTTTTGAATAAAATCTGAAGGGAAAACAAGCATGCAAGCAAGATTCCCTGTCGCAAGAAATAATGCATACTTGGACTCTGCCGGGGAGCTGAAAACTTTTGGCAGAAATAGATTTCTGTTATAAATGGAAGCAGTTTTTAATTCCAATTCATTTCTTAGTTTCCAATCTTGTGAGTTTCATGGTGGTTAAGTAATACTTGGGACAGTGAGATCAATTAAATTATGTGGGAAATTCAGCCCCTGCAGTATATTTTCCAGTACTTTCCTTGTGTAGTATTAGCTTTTGTTTTATCTGCTAAAAGATGAATTAGGTAACTTCTCCAGGCCTCTTTAATAGCCATCCTGAGAGGTTTAAAAATTATTTTTTAATTTACTTTTTAAGCATACAATTTTTTTTAAGGGATAGGTTCAGGTAGAAATGAAGATGACTAGGAAAGTGGTAGGAAGAGGGGAAAGAAGCACTTTATTTTTATTTAGTTGTTCATCCTTGTTCTCTCCACATTCCTGTCTTTGGGATATAGTGGATTGTGCTTGACTGCAGGCAACATACCAACCACTGCTACACCAGTGCATGCCCCCACAATTTTTTTTTTAGTACTACAGGCTCTCCTCTCTCCCGTTTCTCATTTATCAGTTGACTTCTTAAAATGACTGAATCTTTCCTTGTTTCTGACTAAATTTTGCAATCTTTAGACAGAGAATGACATAAATTGATGCAGATGGGGAACCTCAAAGGGATTCCATCCATACCCCTTTTGAAGTTCATATTGTCTCCAGCTCTACTAAGCCTTGGTTAATACCCTGCAAGAGGAACTCCAGTTCCTGTTTTGCTCTCTGTAGTTCAGATTTGTTGTTGGGCGACAGACTTTAAGGTTTTAAAGAGGAAACTTCCATAGTTACTGTTTTGCCAAATCTCCATGTTACTGGGTCCATTCCTCACCCCACTCCCTCATGCCCTCATGCCCCCATGTGCTGCTTCTATTTTGGGGAAGACCTGGGAGAGAGAAGGTTGACTCCAAGAGAGGAAATGGATTTTCATCACCTTCGTGGCTCTGCCCCATAGTCTCATTTTCCAAACTGCTTGGTTACAAATCAGACAGTCACCTATTGCTAAATAGATCAGCTGTGGATGTCTGGGGCTTGAGTACTGATAATCTGTATAGTTCTTCAGCTCTGCGGGTGCTTTTGATGTTTAATTAGATTTGAAAACACTGAATATCTGTCTCATCCTAACCTTAGGAGTTCTGAATTCTAAGTCATAGATGTTAATACCAGTGGGACTTACAACTTAAAAGTTGTATGGGGTGCATGAACTTCAAGGAATGACAGCAGTTGAACTTACCTGTGATTGTCTTTTGTCTTCTAGTGGGGGTTTCACTTCTGTAATACTATATTTAAAGTGTATTAGCTTTGTCCTCTTACATTCCTTTCAGTATGTAGATTGATGGCAAGCTGCATCTGAAGATGTGTTGGGTAAACTGACAACCCTACTTACCCATCACCCCCTCCCCCCCAAATGACACTAATAAGATGTCCACTTAATGGGATATGTAAATAGATAATTTTGTGATAATTAGCATCTACATTGTTTTTCTGTTAGTGCAGCATAGTAATTCCTTAGTTTCTTTCATCACATTAATAAGAGAACTTTAAATATGTATTTTGAGTTGATTTTTCTTCAGCATTCTTTATCACCATCATCATCATCGGCGAGACTAATGAAGTTTTTGAAGGGCTGACTTCTCAGAGGGAGTAGAAATTATGAAGAATGTGATATTTGAGTTGAGCCTTTAAAAGATAGGAGAAAATAGGAATTTAGAGATTGGTATTTTCTGTTATTAAGAGAATACTACAGATATTGGAAAATATGAGTAAAGTCAACAGGACAGGCATGTTTGAGAAACAGCAGGTCCTGCTCCCACGGGGCCAAAGTATACTTTTTGAAAGAAAAGAGTAGAAGAATCGATTAAGGGCCGAATGTCAGTAAAGTAATCTGTTTGGACTATTCTTTGTATCATAGCTATTATAGGGAAATGGGCCCCAAATTTAAAGTAACAATTTCATATATAATTGTTGCATTACATCTTAGAAGGATAAGATCTTTTGAGTTATATTTCAGAACTTTAAAAACTGTATCTATGTCTGTACACACAAGGGAAGTAGCTTTAAAAGATTTCTCCTCACATTACTGTTTATAGTCCTGTGACTTGTGGTAGGCCTGTCCTGAGAGGACAAGGACTTCTGTGAAATAGATGATAGGTTCATCATTCTGAGGTCAGTCTGAACTGAGCACTGAGGACTGCACTTGGATCTTCTGCCCCTCTGGGTTTGGGCATCCCCCCCGGCTTTTTCTGTATTCTCTATCTCCTTGCCCTTTGCCTTCCAGTTACTTTTATATCTTATTAGATGCTATTTTACTATGTTTTAAAATGTAACCTAATGTTACTATACATTGTTTTTATCTAAGAATTCCTGAAAAGGATTTAGTTTGGTTTAAAATAAGTAAAACTCCTTAAATCTGAAATGGATTTATTGAAACTAGATCTTTTTGTGTATGGAAAAATATATTTCTACTAGATTTTATAATGATCACTAATGATAAATGTGGCATAAAAATTCCATAAACACATTTACATAAAATAATTTAGTAAAGATAACAAGGTAGCATTTCAAATCAGTGAAGAAAGATTACTCAGTAGCTAATGTTGGGACTAATAGGTATGATCCAAGAAAAAACAAAGTATTAACTCCAAATACTGAAATGTAAAAAACTAAAACTGATTAAGTATTAGAAGAAACTACATGAGAATTCTCTTATAAACTGCATGGGGAATGACAGTCCATGTCTGATACAATAACCAGAAGCTATAAAAATATGCTATATAAAATCCCCAAATTTCCATATAGCAAAACCCACCAAGATAACAGATCAACCTGGAATTAAAGAAAAATACTTCATATGTCTTTAATATATTAAAAAGTTCCTTCAAACTCACCAAACAAAAAGCTTACTTTCCTAGAAATATATAAAGCTCTTATAAGGCAGTAAGAAATTGAACAATCCAGTAGAAGAATGTCCAAAGTGATTATTTAACAGTTCACAGAAACACATATGGTCTTTAAATGTATCAAAAGATGCTAAACTACATAAGAGAAATGTAATAGCTACATTGAGAAGCTATTTTTCACAGTTCTGTTTTCCATAAGTAAAGTTGCTTGGTAACTGGGCTGGCAGAGGAGCTGGGATCTGGAACCACTGTGAAAATAAAGCAGACTGTCTGAGCTGCTGGAGGGAGGGAAAGAGTGCCCTCATGCACTGCTAGTGGGAGGGTAAGAGGTTAACCTCAAGGGAGGGCAGTTTGCAGGCACCCCTCAAAATGACAAATGCAAAACAAATTACAAATACATGTTTTCTTTGACCCCAGCAATTCTCCATCTAGGAACTTATTGTAGAGATGTCACAGCAGCATTATCTGTAATTGCAGAAAGATTGGAAATTACATGAATGCTCATGTACAGGGGACTGGTAAATCAATTGTGGAGGAATTTCATGCAATTCTAAAAAAAGAAATAAATTAGAAAGCAGAATGGTTGTTTGCGATTTGTGTAAAAATGGGAGAAAATAGAATGTTTTTATTTCTTTCAGTATAAAGGAAATAAGTTACAGTTTTCATGGAGTGGAAATTGACCTTCCGGGGTACAGAGTTGGAGAGAGATTGTTGTCACTGTATATACCCTTTTGTTGTTGTGTTTGGAAAACTTGAAGAGGACTGTCTCTTGAAAAACTTAAGTTCTAAGAGATAAATAATCATGAAAGAGCTTGAATGAAACATTAAAATATATTGTTTTAATAAAATGTTTTCGTTTCCTTGCTTGACAAGTAACATTGTTGTAAAGGAAAAAAGTGAGCCGTTTGCGTGGAGCATGTGTTTAATTAAATTGCCTCTTGAGTAATATTAAAAATCAGTCATTTGTGATTTGGTGGGGAATATATTAAAATCCCAGTGGAGACCAAATTCCAAAGTTAGCTTTAAAGTTCGATCAGGAAAAGAAGGGGTTAAAGGCGTAATGCAGGTAAAGGAAGGGTTAAGGGCATTATGCAAGCTGTTAAGTAAAAAGGAAGTGCATTACAAAATGCTGAGCTCAGGAGTTTGGCTGTCAGCCAAGCCTTTGCTTTCTTCACTACAGCTGAGGGCTTTCGAAGCGTCCCACCAGTGGGTTTGTCTGAACTGTTTAGGAATGCGGCGGCGGTCGCCAGCTGACGTCAGCGCCGCCGGTTCAGCCGCGGGCCAGAGTCACGGCCTGACAGCGCAGGGGGTGGGGCTGGGGGGTGGGGTAGAGGCTGCGTGTGACTGACAGTGCGGGAGGCGGGGTGATGAGCATGTATGATTGACAGCGGAGGCGGGGCGGCGCAGCACGCGGGTCTGTGGTTCCGTAAAGAATACTAAATACTGTTTATAGATTTTTCTTGTAATAGTTGAAAGTCCCCCCCCTTTTCTATAACCCCCCCCAAGCTAGGAGTCTATTTCTTTAGTTAAAGAAATAAGTATAACATTAAGTATAACTTACATATTGAAATTTCATGGACATTTTGCTTTTGTTTCTGAGAGAGTGTGAAAATCAGTAAAAACTTAGGTGATTTTTGATGGTGGAGGCACTGGAGAGATGATTTATCTGTATAATGAGGTTCTTGACTTTTCTTAACCTAAAGTCCATTTCATTTCAGAATTGCCACCAGAAAGAAATTGTAACAGCTCTCAAATGCAATTCTGTAAAACAAAAGATCAAAAAAGAAATATTATGTGGAAAACAGCCAAAATTGAGTACAGCTCTATTAAAAAACACCTTTGGGCACTATAGCTTTGAGTTTTTGCTACTGATTCTTCAGCCTTTGAAGAAAAATGTGGCCTTATCCTGGTGACATCTTAAAAAGATCATGTTTGGAGCTATATTTCCCCTCTGTATTCTGTTTTTATGTGGTTAATTTTTTCTTTGAAGAACATTTGATTTTCTTAGCTATTTGTTAATTAAATCATTTTGCTAAGTCATATCCAAAAGAATTTTGTTACTCTTCTGGTTAACTGAGTCAGAGTCAGGAATGCACATTTATTAGTTTTTTGTGGAGGGGGGAGTACTGGGGCATAATTGGTGTGGGTGGTAAGCATGGAGTGCATTACAAGTTTATAAACAAGGATTTAAAAAGGAGCATTAAACTCATGGAAACTTTGTTACTTAACCAGGCCCATAAAGGAAGATTGTTTCAAGTGGCTACTGAAGTTATCTGGTATACTTTCTTTAATTGGCTGACTTTGAGTAACTGCTTCAGGGACCCCAAACTTATAAAAGTGTGTTATCACTTTCCACAGTGAAGGGTCTAGCCTTTCATGAAAGGAAACCTTATGCTTACTGCCCTTGTTATGAAGCTACTTTGATTTAAATTTGATCATTTTCTTGGGCAATCACCTTCTTGAGTCAGTCATTGTGATTTTAGCTATGTGTAGAAGCCCAGGTAAGGTGAAATCAGCCTACAGACCTGGAAGAATCAAACCAACAAGAAAAATCTTTGGCAAAAGATAATATGCTCAGCCCCAAATTACTCAAATGTTCAGTTGCTTAGCCTTAAGTTGACAATTCCACGTAATTTAGGAGTGTCCTGAATTTGTGGATATTTTCATAATGATTTCATTTTAAAGTGTCAGTAGATTTTAAAGACTCATGTATTTTGGTGATAATACTTATCATGCAGAATAATAATTAAGTGTATGAAGAACTAAACTGTTATATTGGATCCAAACACTAAGGCCATTTTAATTAACATGGAATATCTGACAGGAATAATTGGTATATTGAACATTGAATGAGGTTATGAACTCTTACATAGTCACCAATAAATAGTATGACTTTGTTCACTCACTTTTGAGCTTACTGTGTCTTACTTCCTCCAGGTTAATTAGTTCCCCCATAATAGGACTTAAGGCAAGAAGACTTTTGTCACAACATAAAAATATTTGGAGTAGTAATACTACATTATGGCTGTTCTTCCTAGGAAAATATTGACAGCAGAAGAAATGGAAGACTTGATGGGAATGATCACTGCACTCTTTACCAGCCTCCTCTTGAGGTGAGGCCAGTGAACTGCCCCATGCTCTGAGAATGAAGTCAGAAATGCTGAGTGTAGATTAAAATTAGTTTCCTTTCTTCTTTTATAAGGAAAGGTACAGGCGGCAAAGAAGAGAGAGGAGAAAGAAGCATTAAAAAAAATTTTTTTTTTAAATATAGTTGTTCATCTTGGTTGTTTCCCCTGACCCACGTCCTGAAGCTGGGTCCATGGGATGTTTTGTGCACTGTGTCCATGGGACTCAGCTGTTAAAGTCACCAGGGCAAGCCTCTGCTGTTTTTTGCAAAGATAGTTATTTCTTTTAAAATACAGCCTTCAAAGTAGTAGAGTTAAATATTACATCTTTTGGGTGAGTCTGTATTTGGATTTTATAGTTAATCAACTGCTTTTAAAAATCATTTAATATCAACCAAGTTGAATACATTTTGGGTTAAAGGATGGGGACAGGCAAAATTGATGCCTAGCAGTCTTGATGTTATGAAGAAGGAACCCTTTAATTGGACACTTGCTCCAACCACAGTGTGTTTTGCTGCTCAAATACTATGATATATTTTAGGGAGGTTTTACTTTAAAATTCCTTTTTTCTAGTTGACTCATCTTTTAAAAGAGATTATCTACAAATATATTTGCATTTGTAATTTTTACATATTCAATAAAAAAAATAACCAAAGACATTATGGTAAGCAATATTGAACAGCCTCAAATAACTAATATAACCACACTGAGTTGATTTAATTTAATTCCAGCCCATGGGGACTTGGAGGGGGTGGGGCCATGGCCGAGGGAGTTGGTTGATGTTTGCTAGCCTTGTAACTTACTCCTATTGAGTCTTTAATTTGTATTAGTTTGAAATTTCGGGCAAAGCATGTTGGTGCTTTCTTACTATTTCCAATGAATCATAAGGGATTGAGACTGATGCCCCTATACTGAGATTGCCTGATTAAAAGAAAAACTTCACAAGAGAAAGTTGAACTACTTTTCATGTAGATAGAACTCTGGGTAACTATCATACTTCAGATCTGGCATCCTGTTTTTTTGGAATGGAATAGGAGTTCTTGATTTGATCATCCTCTAAAGGTTGGTGACTCAGGCGTAATGCTATGGCCTTTGTAGGTTTTGGGATTTGAATTTAGAATCATCCTCATCTCTTTCCTTGCACACCAGGAATTAGTGATGAGAAGGCATTTACTTTTTGTCATTTTGGAGCAACTGGCACAGGTTAGTGTCTTAGTGTTCCGGTTAGTGTTTAAGCTATTTGCATATTTTATAGGTTACTTCTTGGCTTCTGTTGAGATGGAATTTAAGAGAGAAAGTTTAGCGGTGAAAACTAGTTGTCAAAACCAGAAAAGTGGCGCATATTGTGTTCAGTTTTCAAAGTTCTTCTGTTAATCTGTTTTGGTTCCCAAGAGCATTAGTGAAGAATTTATGTTTTCTGAGGAGTGTCCATTTTGAATATTAATTAAAAACTTTGTGTGTGACTTTTCCTCATTGAGGTTGGTTTCTTATATTGCTTTGTTTTATGATTGAAGATATTTATCATTAAAAATTATTTTTTGCTCTTATTCTTTCAGACTTTTTTTTCCCCAGGACATCTGTGTACCAAACTTTATGTCAGGCACTGGGTACATATTGCTGAATAACAACAGTTCTCTTGCCTTATGTATCTTGCAACTAATGGGGATTAGATATAATAAATTATCTATGAAAGAAGTTCCTGAGCCGGGAAAGATGTGATTATGCGAGGAACTAAAAGGAACTCTGCATGGTTGCTGACTGAAGGAAGATGAGGGGAAATTGATGCCAGAACGGGGTAAAAGAAATGGACTGGTCAGGATCGTAAGGTGTTTCTAAATTGAGTTTTATTCTGAGTTTAGTGGC
The DNA here is from genome assembly GCA_004363575.1 of Solenodon paradoxus. NCBI lineage: Eukaryota > Metazoa > Chordata > Mammalia > Eulipotyphla > Solenodontidae > Solenodon > Solenodon paradoxus. The sequence continues at coordinate 594,371 of RJWH01000359.1, read as the reverse complement.
AAGCCAACCTCTGTCTGCTGTGTGGACAATAAGTTGGTGAGACCAAGAGTGGAAGCGAGGTATCCAGTAAAGAAAATGGTTGCAGTGGTTGGTCAGTGCAGTTGGAGAGAAGTGGACAAATTACCAAGGGTTTAGTGATGGTATTGGATGGAGTGGTGGTGAGTGAAGAGAAGGAAAGAAAGAAAAGTGACTCCAGGTTCCTGCTTTGTATAGCTGGGTGGTACCTGTTTACTAGAAGGACTTTGGTGTGTGACATATTAAGAGTCTGGTATTTCACCTACATTTGAGATACTTATCAGAGAGAATTGCGGGTAGGTAGAATGGGTGAAATATTTTTTTCTTCTGCTCTGTGTAATTAGCTTTTAAAATCTGAGGATACATGACTTAATTCCTACTTGTTGAATTCTTAGTAACACAGGCTGAATAACTTTATAGTAGGAGACTGTGGAAGGTGAAATATCTTCATATAGTTAAAAATGCAACAAATATACCCCAAACTGAGGAACTCAGCATGAAAGAACTCTTGTTGCGCTCATCAACTATGATTGGGAGATTAGCCAAAGAAGACTATATATTTCAGAGGGGTGAACACCCATTACCTCTTGGGATCAATTGATTTTTAAAGTTTTTCTCTTCTTATTTTTTGGATTATTTTTCCATGAGATTTTTAGAAAAGATATAATATAATAAAATAGAAATAGAAAATGAGTATAGATGATTGCCAACTGATTAACTTATGACAATAATTAGAAACTTGATGTTTTATGATGTCATTTTTCACTTGATTTCAGATGATGCCTTTGACTTACTCTTAGTAGGACCTGCCCCTGACTTATTTTCTGATGCTGATATGTCCTGATGCTGATACGTCCAGACATTTTTATGTGATCCTCTTTAAAACCAGTTACATATTTATGATAGAGCTACTTAATAAAATTTGTGACTGTGGAACAGAACAAATAATCCTTCATTTGGCACTTTTCTTTAAGTAGCCAAGATACATGATTATATAGACTAGATTGGATTGGAAATGCTGGGTGTAGTCTAAGATGTTAAAGTTGGGGATGAGACAAATAAGGTCATGAAGACAGAAATGATCCAAATAATAGAAAGTACAGCAAAAATCAACCACTTATGTACCCTTACATTATGCTAATCCCTTCCTCTGTATTATTTTGTTCAGACTTTAATCCTCACAAGAAGGCTGTGAAATAGTATTTGAATCCTTAGTATATAATTAGGAAACTGGGTTGCATGGAGGTTTTACTTGCTCAAGGATATAGTGCTAATAACTGCCAGATTGGGACTTGAACCCAGGTCCGACTGACACCAAAGCCTGTACTTTCAGTCACTGTTCTCTTTTGCTGTGAAACAGAACCAACAATTCTGTGTTTCCATAGACTTTTCTGGAGTCATGTGATAGATATGTTAATGTGGTAGAGCTCCACTAGGCTTTATCTTATTAGTTGAGAAGCTGAAATGTATGGGCTTTCAGTTACTTTAGAGCCTACTTCCATCTGCCCTTTTTGTCTACAGCATTCCTAGGATCTATATACTTTTTTTAACCCAACCCACAAATAAGAATGTGGTTAGATTTAGATTATAATCTTTGCTTTTGGTTTTACAGTAAAATCAAGACTGCTGGTATAAAATCCTGATAAGTTTATCTTGAATAACTTAAGATCCCATTACCTTTCAAAGGTAAATTTTTTATGAAGGCTTTTATCCTTAAAGTTCTCGGTTGTTTAAAACAAACCAGAAGAGAAGTTCCAGAGACCTAACTATTCCTTCTGAGGTAGAATGTGACATAAACATTAACTGACTCCAGCTCATCTAGCAACATATACTCAAAGATGACTTTTAGGTGACTAGTGATGCCATCTTCTGTGACCTTTGTTAAGTTATAGAGAAATAGGACCACAAGCGTTATGTGGTCAATCCTAGTTCTCATCTCATATCCCTTCCAACACAAAAACACATTCTTACATAGGAATCATTAAGTATTTCCAGTTGAATATTCCTATGCTACACATTAAAATAATGTTACCGTCACAACATACGGAGCTTGTAGAACAAAAGGCTTTTCTTTGTTGCTCATTGAGTCCAACTGCTGGAAGGAAGAGAGAAAGGGAACATAAGGGCTTAGTTCTCTCAGTGCTCTTCTACTTGCTGGTAGCTCATGAAGGGTTTCTTAAGATGAGTCATTTCTGGTTACCTTTGGGATTTCCCTGCTAGTGAAATTTCTCTTCATGTTGTTTTATCTCTCACCCCTTCCCAGCCCCCAAATCTATGAGACTTCTTGAAAATTTCAAATAGTTTTGGCTTCTCCAGTAGTAATTTCCGGAATCACGGCCTCTAATGTCATGCTGCTTTTGAGCTTCCTCCTAACAGATTTTGTACCTTTCAGAGCTTATATTATTACCTTTGATCTTCTCCTGGGGATGGATAGCATGTTATTTCTTGATTCTCTCAGAAGTGACCAGTAGGTAGACCTTTTAGCCAGATGATTAGACCTCATGCCAATGAGATTAATCAAGAGTTTGATCTCTGTAGTCTGTTCGTGTGGGAGTGATTTAGTTTAGCAATGCCATCTCCTTTGACTTTACTAGCCTTAGCTCGCCCCTTTCTAACTATCAGCTATCACCCTTTGATTGCAAGATAGAATTAATTTAAAAGATGCATCTGCAAAAATAATTTACTAAGATTAGAAAAACGCAAAGGCCGTGTGAAAGAACTGAAGTTAAGGAAGGTGGTACACAGGATATAAAGAGAATGAAGGAGAATGATGGGCAGAAAGAGATGCCATATACCTTTGTAGAAATTACCTGTGAATTACATGAGATTAGCTCAGAACTAAAGTTGTGGAAATGAAAAGGACTTGGCTATGAAAGCTGTGGACCTAGGTTCAGGACCTTGGGTTGGGGTTATGAGTGGCAAGGAAAAAAAGGTAGGGGTGGGAGGGGGGTGAAGGATGCAGTTTACAAGGAGCTCACTGCCTGTCTCTGAAAGACGCTGCTTCCTCAGCATATATTTTCTACATCGAACAGGTTTAGGTTACTAAACTAAGATTACTCAACTATGTCAAATAAATGTTAACTAAAATTACTCAAGTTCAGTTTTAAAAGTGGATTTTTTTAGCTACTGGGTTAGAAGTAGTCATCATACTATTAATAGAATATTCTAGAAATCGCTGCCAGGGGATCTGGGTTGAGACCCTGCTCTGCTCTTGACTATCTATATAGAACTTGTGCTTATTGTTTAATGTTGTTGAACTTCATCTTTTTTTTTTTTTTTTTACCCTGTAAAGATCATATATCACAAGATTATTATGAGTATCAGATGAATGGAGAGTACTTTGTTAAGTGTATACACTATAAAACATGTATAGTGTAATACTGAATTTTGACTGACATTTTAATCCCTCAAGAGCTACCTCCTCTATGATCTTTTTACCCCTTCCCCACCCTTCCCCACATCTCTCTACCACAAATAAACTTCACTTCTTTGTCACTCCTTAACACTTTGTTTATGAGTTTTCCAGTCCTTTTCACTTCTATTGCTTCTGGTGATGGCAGGTTTTTGAAGCATAAAGGGTGCCTATTATGAGCTGCTGTTGCAAGACTATTAAAGGCCAAGAACTGTCAGTGATTTGCAAAAGTTAAAATTCGCTGTGCAGAGTCTGAGGGCAGACATAGAAATGGGACTAGAGATTAGAAGGAGGTAGACATTTTTAATATAAGGAGTATGTTTATCTATCTTTCTAAAAATAAAAGGAACCAGAGCTAGATAATTACCAGAGGCTGTTACAAGGATTAAGATCTAGGGCAGAAGCCTTGATTAGGTCATTTTTGGGGAGTGTAGAGAGAATTATTATATTTATTGGGCACTTCAGGGAAAATCTAAAGGAAAAAAATAAAATGTGGAGAAAGTCTCCTAAGGTCAGGATAGAGAGGCTGTCCTATGATGGAGATACAGGCCTTGCCCACAGGGAATGGATGTTGATAGCATCTCTTGACTATCTCCTCAGGCTCTTCAAAGGTCCATTGTAATTCACTGGCCTCTAATCATGAACTCTATACCAGCCATCTCCCAGGATCCTGGTAATATCAAGAGCAAGCCTCACACTGGATTTGTCCAAGCTTTAGTGCTGATAGCCTCTTCATGCTACAGAATCTCTCTTCTTGGAGAGAGATATTAACACCATATTAAGGATGTGGATTCTAAAATAAGAATAAACCTTAACAATTCTGGGCAACTTTCAGCAAGTTAATTAAAGCCTCTTTTGTGCTTTATTTTCTTCATCTGTAAATATGAGAATAATATCTGAAAATAATACCGTATTATATAAAAGCAAAGATCAGTGATTGTTAAATGCACCATTACTTTACCATTGATACTGTCCATTTAATTATAATACATTATTGATATATATCTGTTTCAGAGAAGCTAAAATAGTGAAAAACCTACCTCTTAGATTATTGTGAAGAGTTAATTTGGTATTTGCAAAGCACTTACACTATTATCTGATACAAAATGAGTATTCCAGGTGTTAGCTGTTGTTACTGTTGAACCTGTCTTAGTTAGAAATAAGTTAATTTAGTCAACTATTCAAGGATTTATTGTGCTTGGAAGATACTGTAGTTTCAGACCACATGCCTTGTTCTGAGAAACTTCATGTTCTCATTATGGAGAAATTGATAGAAAGGGAAAGCTTACTTTACAACCCAGTAAAAGGGACACAGTTCTTTAGGAGCAGAGTATAAGGAGTAAAACTAACTTTTGTTGTGAGAATCAGGAAGAGCTTCACAGAGGCAGTGGTGTTTAAGTTTAATGAGTAGAAAGTGAAATGGCTCACCGGAAGGAGAAGGCTATCAGAGAAGGATGTTCCAGACAAAACAGCATTGTAAATACACAGGGCTTGTAATCAGCATGACTGATATGCTAAGAGGATGTGAGGGGTAGATGGATGAGGGGTGGAGGTGGCCAAAGAGAAATCTGAAGAGGTGTGCTTAACACAGATTGTGAGCGTGAAGAATAGAGCCACCCCCCCCCCACCTCTAATAGAATAGTCCTTATTTGATTTTTTTTCAGATATCTCATGATTAGATAGATTATGTATTTCCTGTCAGAAAACTATGTACATAATATATCCTTAAGGAATCACCTCTGGAGGCTCACGAAATCCATCTGCCCCTCTTGATGTAGTATTAATTGTGATCATCACTTGGTCATGTATCTTTCAACTTCTTCACTATATAGTTGCTATTTTCTCCCTTAATTAAGGGATTAATAAGCAATCTATAGGGAGACACTTTTAAGATGATGAAAATATTCTGTTCCACATCAGAACTTCCCCCTAGACTTGTTATCTGTTGATAATTTATACTTGAACTGATCTTTACTACAGTGGCTGCAAAATGTTTAAAGTATCTACATTTTTTTTTTTTTTTGGTTTGGTGTTTATATATTCCAATATATATTTCTTTTTTAATAGTAAATAACTCATAAGTTTTTAATCAAAATTCTAATATTTATGGTGACTCTCAATTCATAAAAAATGGGATTTTATTGTCCATACCTCCTTTGCCATGTTGAGAATTCTTTTTTCCAGTTACTAAAGGTAGCTTCTTTAGTTCCTATGTGCCTTGAAGCTGACTCCTGGATAGGTTTCTAGGTGTGAGCCTGCTAGATTTTACTATCAGTGGAGGGGACCACAGGGCATTTATTTGTCTATAATGGGCAGTATCTAAGAGAGATAATTTATACTAAATTTTCTTAATCTTTTAGTTTCTGGCATTTGTTTTGACTTAGGTATTAAAACTGTCACATACACAAACACACTTTTTTTTTTTTTTTTTTTAAAGTAAGATACAGGCATTAATGCTGTTGTGAATTGAAGCATCTGGCCTGGTTTGATTCTTTTAACTGAAATCAGTGCTGTAGTCATTTTCCTTATTTTTAATAACTTTTTTTTTCCCTTTTAAAGGAAAGTTACGAGCAGGAATGAAGGCAAGTATAGGCTGGCAGGCAGGAGAGAAAAGTAAGAAGTATTTTATTTTATTTAGTTCATTTGGTTGTTTCCCTGGCTTCTAACCTTTTTGGCTATTTTTCTTAGGCTATTTTTCAAAAATACAGAGATGCCAGAATATTTGAAAGGAATAAAAACATCATCATCATTATTTTTTCACACTGTTGTAGCTTATGTTGCTCCACCTTCTAGGTTTTCTGAGTTTATTTTTATTTCCTTGTTCTTTTTTTTCTTTTTTCCCCCTAATTTGTCTGCTTTCTGGGTAGAGCTTTGTGCTTTGATGACTGGCCTGTGCCTGTAAATTCAGCTGAGTTACTCTTGTTGTGAGGAGGGCAAAAGAGAACACTGAATGAATCACTATAGGTCCATTGATAGCATTATAAAACCAATTTTCAGTAATTTAGAGAATTTTTTTGGTTTATTATTTTATATTTTGTGAAATGAAGAAGACCTCAGTAAAAAAATAACCCATTTGTTTGTGAAAGTGACAGTCAAATTTATTTAGTGCCTACTTTGCTCATATAAGGGGTTTGTTTTCAAGAAACTGATGATGTGCTTCTTGCCTTAATCATGTTGGGTATGATTACCTTGCCTTTGTATTGAAATTTTTTTAAAAAGTAAATCTAGAAAAGATTGAACTAATCAGCTGATTTTGGGTTGGAAATGTTGACATGAATAATTAGTTGTATACATAGAATTGACCTGTTTCCTGTAACCATGCTATCATAATTCTTTATGTTAGGATTTAATTGAGTTTTTCTGCATTTATTATATATACAATGACAACATTTATAAAAGAGGGAGAGAACTTGAGGTGGAAAGTGTGAAGAGGAGGAAGAGGGAAGAGAAGTGTGACTATAATCCCGAGGCTGTCAGTTTTCCTGCAGTTAGAGCTGCAGTTCAGCCTTAGATTAGAGCATTAGCCTTAGCACTGGAGGTGAAAGGAGAGATGCTGTGTTCCTCCCTGAATTTTGTTGACAATTTAGCTTGGAGTAGCAACATAGAGAAGGCAGGGGCCTTAATGTTACGGTGAGAGGTGAAGTCTGATTTAGAGAAGGGCATTGGAAATGAAGGTGGGACAAGAGATACAAGAGAGAATTTAGAGGAAGACCTTGAAGACCTTGAAGATACGCTGGCCAACATGAAGGAAACAAAGGAGTCTGACACATCCGGAAGTGGTGCTGTTTTAGCAAGAGATCCTACTCAAGGTGTACTGGTGGATGTAAATATTAGTATTGTCTGTATGTCTAGCAAACGTTTGGTCAAGGAGGATTGGTTATTGAAAGAAAATAGAGATTGAGACAGATGTGTTTGTGTGTGTAAAATGTGAGAATGGTTGCTGTTGTCAAATAAGAGGAAGCCTTATCTGTAGGCAGACCTGAGGACAATCCTAAAGACAGGGTCACTACATTGCTCAGCTCTGGGGGATATCAGTCACATTGACATTTGTTTGAATGGCACCCCCAGGATTTTGCCTTGGGACAGATCTGCACCAAGGGCATCCAATTTTAGGATCATTTAGATCCATGAATGATAAGTGAAAAGTACTCTGAAGAGGTGTTTTAGGAGACTATAGGTCTTGATTTAAGATACAGTCAACATTTGTTTCTAAAAACTGATGGAGAATCAAGCCATTACTGTATTGTAGAAGTTGAATCAAGTGTTTTTATAGAGTAGGGTCAGCTGTTGTAGAGGGGTCCAGGAGATAGCAGCCTGGAAGGCTTTGTTCTTTGCATTTATGGGCTCATTATTTATTCCTAAGAGGAAACTGAACATGGGATGTTTAGAAGTGGAAGTCAAAGTGTTGTCAGTGAGAAGAGGAAGTGGGAAGTGGCTTGAGGAAGGCAGCATCCTTGAGATGTGCTTTCGTGAACCACCTTTATAACTACATAGAATATTTCTAGATGAGATAATTATCTAAATATAATTTTGCATTTTAGAGATTATTTTGAATTGTATAGTGTTATTTTTCTCATATAAAAATGTCTAATTTAGGAAATTAATAGGTCTTAACTTTTATTTCCCATAATATTATCTCAGATTAAGTCTTATAATGGCTAAAGTTTTATATTTCTTACAGTATTATAGAGCTAGTGTTTGGTATTCCAAGTATACATCTGTAGAAAATGAGTTATGAAAATGATAGGAATGTATATCAAACTTATGATAGGAATGAATTGCAAACTTGAGATTCCCTATATCTTTCCAGTGAAACCAAAGTTTTTTTTCTTGATCTTGAATAAATATAGCAGAAGGTTACAGTTAGTAATGATGGCTTTCATTTCAGATATGTAGGAACATAGATTTGTGTTGGGAAAATATTGTAGGAACTTAAGGAAAAAGATGTCGTATTTGAACCAAGATAGTAATAAGCAAATTGGGAGTTTATTCTATAATCATTAATACTGTTGGGGAAGAAAGAAGAACCTTATTTAATAGTCTATGATTTGCCAAAAGTCCTCTGTAATGAATTATTTTTTTTTCCTCTATAATGCAAAAAAGTTTTATCATTTCAGCCATGTTCTTAATTGTTTTATTAAAGAATGAGGTTTAATTAAGGTAGAGTCAGCATGTGTTGAAATGGGCAAAAACTCAGTGTTCTATTTGCCTAAGGAAAGTTTTGAGTTTCCTTTTTCTGTTATTATTTATTTTTTGTTTTTTGTTTTTTTTTTGAGCTTGACTGAGATGTGGTGGGCTTTTCTGCTTTTTTTTTTTTTTTTCCTCCTGAACTACATTAGCCATTCACAGAACAGAAGCAAATAGCCATTTTTAAAATTCATGTCTTCAAATGTTAATTTGATGCTTTGAGGCATAAATGACCTTTCTAGCCAGCCCAGACTTGTCAAACAAAGGAATGATAGGAACAAGCTGCTGTTTGTTCTAGTACAACAGGCTGTTTTTCACAGAGAATTTCAAAACAATTTTGCTTCCCTTTTCTCCAGACCATTAAATTAAACTTTGTCCTGTGCTAGTTTGAATTTAGAAAGAACAGTGTCTACATAAGTGGTTAGTCCTGATCACCTATGCAAAATGTAAAATCTACAGATGTGAGTAGAAAGTGACCATCTCAGCCCAGTATTGGACTCAACAAAGTGTTGGGAGTAAGAAAGGAAGACAAAAACAGTAGGTGAGTAGAGTTAGGCAAATACGTAGCTTTTGTATTATTGTTGCAAATTAACTGAATCTAGTGAAAATGGACTGTGGCAATGGACCTGGCACCAAAAGACTTGGGTTTTCTTTACAAATGACTTAATAGCCTTGGACTCTGAGCTCCCTAAGTTTCTTTATTAAATGGGAATAATGCAGTGTGTCCTGTTCCATTAACTGCTCTCTATGTATGAGGATATTTGTTGAGGGTTACTTAGGATATGATGGCTGTAAAGATGTAAACCCCATTGTACATTTGTCTCAAAAATTAAGATGTTAATCTGTTCTAGATGTTATCCACTGACTGCAGCTCTTCTTTCCTGGTTGATATAAGAAAGTAGATGAAATTTTTGAGTTTAGTTTTTTTTATTGGATTTTCATGTTCTAAAATAAATGAACAGGAATCAAGAAGTCACCAACAGTAAAAAAAAATGTTCTACTGATAAATGCAAACCACCCCTTCTATATTCCTACCCCCAAATAATTGAATGTGCAGCTATTTCTTTTGAAATTTAATACTCCACACAGAATAGTGGGACATATGCTTTGATTTGGTGTAGTGTTAGTTCTTTTTTTTTTTTCTCTTGTTGGGAAATAAGAAGAAGGACGAAAGAAGGAGAAACTCACTTTGTCAAAGCAAGGATAGTGACTCATTAACACTACATTTAAAATAGTTCCCATTATGTTCCAAAATTTTGTTTTTCTTAGGTTTCATTAGGGAAATTGCTAGTAGTAGTAACAACAAAAAGTTTATGTAGAGCACATTTGACTTACTACCTTTGACCCACCCTCTAAGCAAGGCATCAAAAATTTCTATATTTATATTTCGGATTAGGTTTGTTCCTTAGGGGAAAGGGATCATTTGGAAGCTTGATAATTAGGAAAAGACACTTTGTATTTACAAGAAAGCGTGTAAATGTGGCATACAGTTATAATAGAGAAGGGTACAAAAGAATGCATGTAGGATGTAAAAAATTAACTTTGGATCTAAATACTCAGTCTCTTGACCAGGTAATAGGATTGACTGACAGACTTAGTTGTTATTGGTGAATTTGAAAAGGAGTATGTGAAAAAGAAAGAGAAATGAAATTAAAATTCTTAAAATTTGTACACAATACTTTAAGCTTTTATCAGTTATGAAACCAGAGTCGGTTTTATAATTTATGATGAACTGTTCCAATATGTGAAAATGCTATGCTCAATACAAGAATTTGAAACTTCGTTTATTAAATGGTATATTCTCCTGATGCAATTTCATTTCCAAGACCACAGTATTTGTGTGGCGCAACTTTGTGAAAAGACCCTAGGCTAGAAACTAGAAGATGACCCTTACTCTGGGCAGAGTCAGCTGCTAACTAGCTGTGTGACCTTGGACAGTTCACTTGATATCTAGGGACTTTCTGTCATTTGATAAATGACTGTGAAAATATAAATAATTAAGATGTCTTAAATACCACTTAAAATCTTAACTGTTTTGGAATGTATTTTAAGTATATATTCAAAATACTATATTTGTTTTTCCTTTGAAGAGTTTCATTTAGCCAAATGGATTGATTTAACATTTTGACCACAGCTGCTACAGAAATGTGTGTACAGCTACTGTTTTGGTAAACACAGACTAGTAACCAGATGGTAGTAATACTTTCAAAAAGTTGGGCTTTATGGGCTGGGAACCATCCAAATGGAATTTCAGTGTTTTGCCTAGGTACATTGGATTTAGTACACACTAAATGAGTTTGAGTGTGTTTTATTACTGCATTGGCTAGAAAGAACAAATAAAGTATTATGTGGAATACAAATAATGCTTGTTAAGCTTGCAGTTGATTCCTTCTGATAGATGTTCCAAATTGCTGTCAGACTATATTTACTTACTCATAAACAGATGTGCTTTTGCTTTAAATCAGGATAACTATGGCAAACCTAGTTATGCATATTTTAAACAACTGTTAAGGATTACATTTTAAATCATTGTTGATTAAATAAGAAGCTGATTTATTGTATTTTCTAAGGTTGTTGATTTGTGGTGGTGGTTTTAGATGATAAAGAACTGAATTTTGGTTTTTGAAATGCTGATTAAAGATGGGATAATCACCAGTTAAAAATCATTGTCTGACTTGTAGTCCAGAATGCATATCTAAGATGAGCAAATATTATATAAAAAAAATTTAGTTACTGTTTATCACCAAATGGGATGTTGGTAGCAATTTGGACATTGGTTGGCCCATATTTTAACTAAACCATATATTAGTAGTAATCTTAATCTTAATTTTTACAGATTGATATTGTAGAGAGAATAGTTACTGCAGTTGAATTTAGTTTATCCTCCTACATGTATGTTGTCGTTATGTTTATTTGTTGAAATCTTTGTGAGGTATAGGTAACATCTGTTCATTAAATATATAAAACTTCTATAACCTCAGATCCTGATATTAGTTGGACTGAACCAATTTATTCATGGAAGCCCTACTCATTACAACTCTTGTCATTTGATGACAGGTCTCTCTACTTCAGTAGGTTTGTATGATAGCGCCTACGGATTCTCAGATTACTTATTTCTAGCATTCATGCTCACAGGTATTCACAACAAATATTTATTGAATTATTGAACGTGGACAAATAGGTAGCCCTATTTATTGGAGCATGCCTCCTAGTGGGAAGATAAATGTTAAATATAGAACACATGTAAAATTGCAGTTTGATAAAGTGTCAGAAAGTCATCATTCTTGGTCCTCAGAAATAGAGCTAGTTCTATTCCTCATTATAAAAACAGTATAACTAAACTGTCTCTCCAGGTTATAATGATTTCCAGCCTGAAGTACTCTTTATTTTAATTTTATTAGCCTGCATGACTTTCTACTGTCCATCATCTAACGTGTCCTGTGATCTGACTTCTACTCAATACTACCCTAGATCTACACTTAGATCTTTCCTTATCTGTCCTCTTGAGCTGAGAAGAGGTGAAGGCTAAAAGAGGAGAACATCTGCTTCAAGGTGCACATGCTCTTAGTTGCATTGGCTGGTGTAAAGTCCCATTAAAACCAACCAAAGAAAGACATTGTAACACACAGGAGGGTGAGTGGAGACTCGAGAGTTGTTTTAGTGGCCACGGGACTGTGATGTGCTTGCAAAAGATAGTGTGAGGGCTGAGTCTTGATGGACATTCATTCAGACTTATTTTCTTGGACTGTTAGACTCTAAACTTCTGACTCAGAAAAATAGATTAATCTTTTAAAGTTTATTACCAAATTTCAGGCCTCATGCTTTAGACTTTAAGTAAAAGCCATATGATGCAATGCCAGTCGTTTTCTGTGGGCACTCTCATTGCCAGTGTATCCACATCACAGCAACAGACCTCTATCTATAACATCCCACCACATACAAAAACAGCATCAGCTAATCACCTATAACTCAAGGGAGTGTTCACTAACAAACATGGGTGATTTAAAGCTAGAATAACCTTACTTACTCATTAATGAGCAAGTCATTAATCACAGCAGTACTAACTGGTAAAGCAATCCAGATTATTGTGTCAATGTGGCACTTTAAATTCTGCTAACACATGTATTAATTCTTCATTATACATCTTGTATCATTTAGGTTTAACTACTATAATACTACCATTCTGGGTGATTCTGAAATATTGGACCATCTTAGCTTCCTGCTGAGTATTGGAAGATTAATGAACAAAAGCAATTATCATTTATAGTATGAGGACTATATAGCTTAAAGTTACTCCTCACTCTCTCACCTCATTTCGAGGCTTATTCAATGATATGTATAACCACAATTTATGGGGAAAAATATTTAATATGGAGTGAATTGCTGATGAGAGAAAGACATGCTAGAAATGTGACCTTTTTTTGTAAGTGGGCAAATTTTCCAGAAGAACATTTCCAGTATTCAGAGTTAACCAATAGCTGTTAAAAATTTAACACCTCTTTGTAAACAGCCCCCTCACCCCCACCCCAGTGTGAAACCATATCCAGGATTAAGGAAGTTAACAAAGTAAATTATTACCAATTGCAGACCCCAGGTATATGTTGTATTTGGTTACTTTACTCTGAGTCATGATTTTTTATTTTTAATACTCTGTATGCTCTTCCTTTGGGTCCTCTGTTACAGATACCACCAGGGAAGAGACCTAATAAAAAGTTCTGCATTTTTTAAAAATAATTTAGAATAATGCTACTTAAAGGTACCTAGTATCAGAACAAACAGGCAATGAGCAGCATATAATTCTGCACATTATGCAGGGACATTAAATATACATGTTAGTAAGGTAGCAGATGCTTTGGTTCTGAAATTGACATGTATAATAGCAGTCTTTCTCTGCAGGGCTCCGCTCCAGCCAGAGCTCCTTCCCATGTAATGAATAGCTAATTTCAGTCCTATGGTCCATAGGAGACTGACGGGGAACCGGGAAAAGGAAAGCATTCCAACTCTAAGAACAGCAGGATGTGCTGAGATGTGCTTTTTAATGGAGAAACATTTTAGAACTCTTGGGGGTAAATTCATAAAGAGAATTGTGCATGTGTTTTTGTATTTAAATTAAGGAATTATTAGTACAGTTAGACAACCCAGGAATCTGGCAGCTATATTGCAAAAGGCAAAAATCAGAATTTGGCAACTGAACTAAGCTCCAAAATATCTTTTGCACTTTTGATAAAATATGTACTTAAATTATTGTGCGTCCAAATAAATCTGTGTATTAGAAAAATAAATTTGATAGTATATTTAGTTGAAATTTGAGGTTGACTTTTAAAAACTGGTCTTTGCTTGTTTAAAGAAAAAGAGAAGTGACTTTTATCCTTCTGCCCCATGGAACTTTCCTTTCCATTTGAGATTTCTTGCTGTCCATAATTCCTTCATCCATATATCCAGTCAATATTTGTTGAGCGTCTGTTATGTATCATGATGTTCTGGGAGCCCAAAAATGAAATGAGATCAGTCTCCACCATGAAGCGGTTTATTATAGACTGATGGGAAGACAGACTTAAAAATGTTTTAGCTGAAATAACAAGGATTTTATGTATGAAGTATAGTTTTTAAGCTGCTTTTTTATTATGAAATAAAGATACTTTCTAAACAGTATGTAAAACATATGCCTATGGTTGAACAGATAGTAATGGAATTATACTGTATGTATTCATTGTGCTTGATTTTTTAAAATAACATGATTCATCTGTGTGTTTGCTTGTAGTGGCCTCATTTTTGTAATTATTTTATATCTCTGTCTACTTTGTTTATCTATTCTACTATTGGTAGATATTGGAGTTGCTTCCTATTTGGGGGTATCAATAATGACTCTAGGAGGGTTCTTGCTTATGCATCTTGGTATGTGTGTAGACACTTATTTAATATTTATATACCTACCTATGGAATTGTTGGGTCACATGTGTCTTCAGCTTTACTAGGCAAGAATGACTATAATTTCAAAGTGACTTATTCCAGTATGAAAATACTTTAGAAGGATTTTTGACATTGTGGTTTTTAAAATGTCAAGTATTGTCTCATGGAATTTGGTTTTCTCATGAGAATGTGGTAGGGATATGCAGTAAACATACAGTTCAATTTTCTTTCTACCTAACCTTGATTTTAGGACTGTGCCGCAATATACTATATCATGAATTCTTATTTCACTCTGGTATTGGAATAATCTGCGACAAACTGGGCAACATGGAAAAGTTCGTTTAACCTGGAAATCATGTCACAGTTTTGTATAATGCTATGAAGAAAGGGTTAAAAGATACAGTATTTGAAGTATATAAAAAGTTTAAGGATTTTACAATATTGAGCTCACATTTTGAATTGTAATTGTATTTTAATCTCTTTCTTAATTGAAGAAGAAAGATGACCTATTTGGTCAGGTGATTTTGTTTGAAAAATTTACAGTTCTTTGGCATGAGGCCCAGATATATCTGTCTCTCTGTCTCTCTGTCTCTCTGTCTCTGTCTCTTTCTCTCTCTTTAAAATAGAAAAATAGCAAGCTCTTAAGTTCTAATCATCAAGGGCGGGTGGGGAGAGGAGTTGAAGTACTAAGTCTTCATGTAGTGGGAGAGTAGTTAATAGGAGGTAGTAGATATTTACATATATACTTACCCCTTTAACTTCCCAGATAGGAAAAATGGTGTCATGTGTGTTAGAACAGATCGAGAGCATTACTTTAAAGATAACTGGGGACATTCACTTTACTTTTTCTTGCCTCTAAAGTCATAAGAAATATCAAAGACTTTTTAAAAGCTACTTTTTAAAATATCTTTTCCTAATAGGTCTCTTAGAATGGAATTTCCAGAGTGTTTGGGTTTTCTTTTGCCAGCTCGTAAGTAGAGCATGTCTGAACATGAGTGTTTGGGATGTTCAGACCCATGCTATGTTGGTTGAGTGAAAGGGACATTTTCTGTATTATTCAATTCAATTCAGTGAACATTCAGTGCATGTCAGCCATGTGCCAGGTGCTGGTAGGTGCTGGGGGCACAACGAATAAAATAGCTTACAGTCCACTGGTATATAAACAGCTCACCACAGTGTTGTGTCCTAGGGGCCAGAAAGTAAGTTGGTACACAAAGAGAGAAAAATAGTTTTTTGTTTGTAATGGGTGGTGAGGTTCTAGGTAGTAGTGACTTTTCAGTGTTGAATGGATTTGAATGAAATAGGTCATATCTGTGACTAGGACTAGAGAGAGAAGGATATTTAGCAGAGAAATTGCACAAGCTAATGAGTTTATGTTGTTAAATCTAGATTGTGGATAATCTACCTGAGATGATACTATGTATGAAAGTTAGAATTTCATGACAGTTTAGTCAGTGATTCGAATTTTGAAATTATTAGCTTTTCCTATTTTTTTGTCATAAAAATATACATACTCATAACATTCTTTCTCTCAGTCAGAATTTAGTAGATTAGGCAGACTCACCTTGGATCCCTCCTGGGTGTAAGGATAGCCTTTTGAATAGACTCTAGTTAGTTCATCTGTCACCATTCAGAGCTACTTAAATGCCGAAGTGTAAATTATCTGTGTTCAGTAGAGTACAGAAAGTTTAATAAATGTAGACCTTGCTTTTTTAGAATATGATTTTCAACCCTCCTGTACTACATGTTTCATGTTTTAAAAAATAATCTATGCTACTGAATATTAAAATCTGAAATAAAACATTGGGATCATACCCTGAACTATTATATATTTACATATATATTATATATGGAATTCATATTTATAGTCAGCTAAATAATATATACATATGTAGTTGTGTGTATATATATGTATATATATGACATCACATTTTAGATGTAGGAAACTAAGGCCTAATTGTAAACTGATTCAAGAGGTATTTAATAGTTTGGTTTGCAGCAGTGCTAGTTGTACTGGGATTTTGTTGTCTTAACTCCAAGAATCACATTCCTAGCATTGATGGTAATACTGACTGTACAGAGATATGTGAGGGATCCACACCATTCCTTTCATACTCTTTCTCTCTTAAAATATGACTAGTTTTAGGACACAAACAGGTGTAATCGGAGGGCAGTCAGAGTGAAACACCTGTCCCCTGATTGATCTCCAGGTGTGACTTAGCTGTAACTAAATGAAAGGTTGCTAGGAGTGTGAATAATCAGTCACCTCACTGCCATCCTAACTAGAAAGGCACACAGAGATAAACAGTTTGGACTGACTGCTAAATACTGGAATGGAATGAAGGAACAGTTTACTTTTAAAGAAATATTTTAATGTGTTCCAAATTAATATATTGATTGCTTCTTAGAAATTCTGAACGTAGCAACCCAGAACCCTCTGTTGTCGGATAACCTCAGTCCCTTCTTTCTTTCATTTCTTTTTGCTCCACTTCTTGGTTTATCTTTTCCCCTCTACCAAGCTGATAGGCGCAGATGAAAGTGGAAGGAAGAAATGACTTACTCGCATTTTTCTTTGCTGCACATATGGAATAGGTATTGCTGAAGACAGTGAAATGAATAGTTTTTGGTGGATAGGGACCAATCAGCCTTCCTATTCTGCTGGGAAGGGTAATGGGAATGCATCCCATGCTTTATATGATCCCTTATCTTTGTGAGTGAGGAAGAAACAACAGCAACAACTGATTCACCAAATAAGGACTGCTAAAAAGTATATGCTCAATGGACACTTTAACACATTATCCCTAAAGTGGGTTAATAAAAGCCCTCTGACAGTTACAGTTACAGACCACTGTTGGAGATTTTAAAAATTGTTTCCTTGTGCTCTATTAGTCATACTTCTCTGAACTATGTGAATGCTTGACCTGTATAAGCAGTTGATTATTATTACTGTTACTAAATATGCACAGGACTCCTAAGTAGTAAGTAGTATACAGAGCAAATACTACCTTATTCTGTGAGCTAAGCAAGCAGAATGATTCACTAAGGTGAAACTGAGCAAGGTTAAGCCTGTAGTCAAGGGAGAAAAAAATGAGACAAGGAGGAACCCCAGAAACATTTGCCATTGGTCTTTTCGGGAACACTTAAGTAGTCAAGTGTATTTCTTAGGGCTGTCTGTAATTTTACTTCATTCAGTTGAGATTTATTTATTTAAGGATAATGTGGTTCCAAAAAGTCTGTTTTCAGGGACTGTAGTTTGAAGTTCCTGTTTCCTTAAAATTACATCCTGACTCCTGAAGACTGACTGTCTTGCTAGCATGGTTGTTGTTGTGATCAGTAAAACTGTTCTGCTTTTAGAAGTGGCTTATCCTCAGTGTTAACTGCTCACACCTGCGCAGAGAAGCAGCGAGTGGCTCGCCTGTTGGCTCCTTTTCAGCAGAGGGAACTTGAGCTCCTTTAGTCCTTTCAGAAAACCTTACTAGGAAGCTGGCATCATGGCAGTAATGTTTTCATTCAATTCAGGAAATCAAGGTACAAATGTCAGAGTAATTTAGATTGACAGACTAACTGGATTATTTTTTTTCAATGCTAGTTGTGTTTTGAATTATAATCCTCTTTAATACATTATTTGGTTTGTCATTCATGTTTCGAGACCTCTGTGTAGTAATAAATATTTGCATGTTATTTTTATTTTCTTTTGATTTCTTCAGTGATCTTAATTTCTCAGTTTTAGCTTCTCAAAACTAAAATTTCATAATTCATTAAAATATACCCCATGGGAAGGAAACATGATTTTTAAGCTACACTTTGGTTACTTTTGTACCCTCTGTGTGTTTGGGTAGTTTTTCTCTTGAAATGAGAACTCACCTGGAAAGATCATTAAGTAAATGACTACTTTCATGTGGAATCAAGTATTTACCAGTAAGGTTATAATAACCTTGGAATTAAACTCATATTAAATAGTTTAATGCTAACCTAAGTTAGCACTTTATAAGCATACTTTTTCTATCATGTAGGATAGTCTCGTCATAATGGTCCATTTTGGCCAATATCCTCTCTTGTAAATATTTTGTTAGGATTTTGATCTTAGGGTCACATTAATGTTTCATATTTAGAAAAAAAATTGTTACTATCTATCATAATAATTAAAAAGTGAAAGCAATTACCTTTGCTTTATCTTTTTTATAGTATATTTAATACCAAAGTACATAGCAGCCTCTGGCAATTTCTCTAGGAATCTTAAAAACAAAACAACATAATATTTAATCCTACATTTTCTTTGAGGGTATTTTGTGAAGTTTTTAAAAAATGAGATGCATAAAATACTTAAAATCCGAAGACATTTTAATTAGTACTGATTTAACTTGGGTCTTACTCTTGGATGATGAGCGTGTATTGTATTATGTGACAGCAGCTTAAGTGGGTTTCTCCTTATTACGTTCCCAGCATACACAAACTTACTGTTTTTGTGGAGGCAAAATACTTTATCCCAGGATGGCAGTAGAAATATGGGAAAACTTTTTTCTTTTTAAAGGGAAGAAGGTAGATTTCCCATGTAACATCAGACTAAATTTCTTTAACTAAACTTGATTTATATTGTAGGCCTTGAATGGATGACAGTTTCCACAGTAGTTTTATAAATGGCTGTTTTCTTGTTTGAAAAATATAAATATAACATTTTAAATTTAGAATTTTACAAATTTGAAAGCAATTTAGCATCTTTTTTGGCTGGATATGATATCTGTTAAATGGCAAACTTCCTCACCTTTGTAATTAAAAGTACATAGTAGATACAAAAGAACATGTCTAGTATATGTAGGCTCTAGAAAGAAAAACTATACAAGAATACTGGTACACCCACTGTTCACCTCAAAAATAGAGCATTGCTGGTACCTTTAGGCCCCTTCATGTACCATTCCTGGACACTTTGACTTTAGGTCCTACTTCCTACCCCTGCAGAAGTTACCAGCAACCTGAGCTTTTTATTATTTCCTTACTTAAAATATTTTTCACCTAATACTCTGCCTACTCCCTTTATATTCTATAACTCACTTTTAAAATATTTTCCTTTGAAGTGTTATATTTTAAGATTTATTAAAACACGATTATAGTCCATTAATTTTCACAGCTGTGTAATTGTAAGCTGCATCTACTAAAGGGAGAAGTATCAAATAATTGGCAGATAGATGCTAAAACTACCACATACGTATCTGACAGGGAGATACATTGAGGCTGTGCAAATGTTCTGTTCCTGTTTAAAGACTCATTCACCAATTTTAGTCATTCCTCAGTACACCTTGCCTGCAGCAGATTACTGTGATGTTGTAATGTTTTCAGTTTCCCTTATTTCTTCTACATTTATTAATTGAAATTCTTTTGTAAGGAAGATATGCCCCTTCTCCCCATTTATTTATATCAGTATGGACTCATAAATATTTATTCTTTGAGTTATAATCCAACATTAATGTTATTTGTTTTTATGCTCAAATAGTTGTAGCCTGGCCAAATGGGACTGTTTCAGAATAGGACAGCTCTCTGTCCCTCTCTCTTTTTTTAAAGCACTTCCTTTCTGGTATTATAATATTTTCTTTGTCCCAACCCTAGTTTCAGCCATTTTCTCAAGAAGCTTTGGTTCCTTTTATTGGAGAATGATATTTAGAAACCAATATCTGGGCATCTCTTGTTTAAAATAAGTATTTCTCTTGAAATAATTGTAAAGCCTTACAATTAGATTTACATGTTTGTTCTAAAAATCTTATTCTCTCTGAGAGAAAAGTGAGTTTCATATAATGACAGGTAGAAAAGTGTTAACCCTTTCTTGTTACTATTGACTAGTGATAAACAGCAATTAGACATTTTAACACATCACATATTTCTAGTGATGAGAAGTACTTTTAAAAATTACTTTTCAAGTTCATGGCGCTTCCTTGGAAAACTGAAAAGTAGTTTGTTTTCTGTTATTTTCTATCTGGTGTGTAATTGAGACCAATGAAGCAAGACAAAAGAAGGATTCTTGAAGCTGCCAAGCTAATTCTACCGGTATCTCCAGCTTCAAGCTTAAACACTGTGCATAGAAGAAATCCTCAGGCCTGTACTCAGACCTCATTTACTCTTATCTAATCACAGCTCTAACTATGATGGTTATCCAGTTTTCTAACTCCTAGAAGATTTAAACCAGTATTTTAGAAGAACTTGGAGGCACAACTATTAAGCAAAGTGTCAACATGAGAAGGGAGCACCTGACTTCTGTAAGGGGGAAGCGGAGAGGGGGCGGGAGAGAACAAACACATAGGGCGAACACGTAGGGCGGGCACTTGGCAACAAGCACGCCACACAGACTCTTTAGCTGAAGGGCCATTAACCTGGCTGAGTGTGAGTGAGGCTGTTAGGGCGTTACTGGGAGGTTACAGGTCTGTGAAGTTCATAGTGATAACCTTGAGTCATCAGATGTGGGTTAAATAAGATTTTTTGCGTTCTGGTTTCAGGTGTATATCTGCCTTCCCTCATTTTCTCAGACTCAACCTTCTGTACTTAAGAATTATTAAGAGCCAAAGATTTAGCGCATTTATTGCTACTGTTTTAGTAAAGGACACTTGTGAAAATCAGATTCTCATTTAATCTGACTATGCTACCCTCATCTTCCTTTAAGGTATCACCTTTTCATTTCAGAATTTTTCCCTTAAAATATCATTAGTGTGGCTGTCACTGTTAAAATCAGGAGAGTTCAATATCATGAAATATTTATTGGTGTTCCCTGGTGGAATAGTGGTTGGGTCTACTGTCTTCAACCCAGTATAGCCACATGCTTTCCAAGGACCTGGGTTTGCTTCTTGGGGAAGGGAAGAACAACCAAGATGTACAACTAAAATAAAAATAAAATAAAATACTTCTTCCTGCCTTCATCTTTCCTTAACATTTATTTTTATTATGCCAGAGGCTTTCTCAAAAAGGTGTAAATAAAATTTTATCAATTTATTTCTGAAACAATTTGAGGAAGAACTATCAGAGAGAATGGAGGTCTTTAGAAAATATTTTAAGGCTAATAATTTCTCTCATCTGTTTAGATTATTTTATTGTCCTGTTTAACTAAATGCTGAATTCTGATATGTAAAAGAATGTAAACTTAGACTTATGTTCCTAGTAGAGGTGTAGAACTACCCCCCAAAGAGAAAACTTTATTCTTGGCTCAGAGTAGCTACAGATATCCCCAGTTAGTTTATAAATGGTGCAGGTGGAGTTTGGAATTGTTGGGGAATATGGTTGCCGCAGAAGAGATTTTCTTAGCCTTTTCTGAGCTGAGTGGAGGATAAAGGAATGAGGCAAGGTACAAACTTGTTTAGCAAAGGTGAAAAGTGTGGAAATGATTTGTAGAAAAGTCAGGAAAGAGAGAAATGAAAGAGGGAGGAGCAGGTAGAGCTGTGAAAAATACTGCTGTAGTTGCTTTATTTATCAATTTTTACTGTATTTACAGTTCAAGCATTTATCAAGCTTCTGAAGCAAGGAAATGTATTTCTGTTAGAGATGAAACTTTTTTTTTCAGTTTCTGACTACCTTTCTATATAATATAGAAAGAAGAGGCAAATTCATTTTTTACTTCAAGTAGCAGTGTTCATACTCTGCCACAGAAATTAGTTTGAACTATGATGACGCATTTGTTAAGCTAATATATTTGATTGATTTATAAATGCGTGGCCATTTGCCCGTTCCTCAAAATCCCAGAGCCTGAGCTAGCCAGAGTTCATTTCTCAGGTTTGTTTTTAAATTGTGTAATTTTTTTGGTCGTATATCCAGTATATTTCTATTTTAGGCATTTAAAGCATCTTTTGTAAAAGTAACAATTTGAACTGATTAAAAAAGTATGCCACATATCTGTTGACTGGTTTCTTACATTGTTGAAGTAGTTACTGTATTGTCTGCATTTAATATGTATGTTGTTTTAGTTTTATGATGAAATGAAGTAGTAACCAGTCATTAATTAGAGCATATAAATTATGCCAGTTATTTTTCATTTTCCTTAGTTAAAAGCCTGTTCTAAAATTATCTTTATTTTGTCATTTTATGCCTAGTATTGTGTGGGTGCCATTTTAATAAGTTTCCTATTCTCAAGACTAGATAATATACTTTCTTCAGGTTGGATGAGTGTGGTTCCCTTCAAATATGTAACTACTTGGACAAGTATTCCAGTTGCCTCTAAATGTCTTGGAAATAAACATTTATTTATCATAAGTAAAATTAATTTTCAAAGAACATCCTTGAAAATTCACTTTAAATCACAGAAAAAAATAATTTGAGGAAAAAGTTTAGGCTTTTACCATGTAATTTGAATGTCAGTATATATATTTCGGTTGCTTTTGATTTGTTTAAAATCTAGGCTTTAGAGTTTGAGAGTCTGTGAGACGAGCTACAAGATGCTCTGAACTTAAATAAATGGATAACAGAGATCCTGAACTTTGAAATAGTCTGCATAATTTTGTGCATATTTGGGAAAGTCATTTCTTGCCTTTTTTCAGATTCTCAAGGTTTTGTGAGCCTCCTTCCCCCAACCCTGAAGTGAAAAAGGCAAGGGACCACTGATCTAGTTCTTCAGCTTCCTTTGGCAGATCTGAAAATGTGACCAACACTCAAGGTCAACAGCTAATTAGTTGTAGAGCTGGGATTAAAACTCGTCTCTTTCCCAGGTCAGTTTTCATTCCGTTATACAGATACTCCTCCAACATATTTTGGTTCCAAAATACACATTAAACTTCTGTGTATAAAATTGCTACTTAATCAGTCCCTTTTCACATTTAAAGCCATTTGAGTTTACATTTCTTATAAAAATGACACTAGACTTCTCTATTATCCGTTTTGAATTAATAAAAATCGCTTTCAAAAACTGAAGTTTGGTAACCAGATCATGATGAAAAAACAGCTTTATTTAATAATGATTTGATATTGAAAGGAAAATTGTAGCTAGAGCCCTGGGTCAATACTTGTGTTTATCTTTTTGGTGATCAACATCCAATAGAAATACTATAGTAGGCTAAAATGGACTGTATCTTATAAACACCTTGTTTTCAGAAGAAATAAGTAAAAACAAATTATTATTTATGGTAGTATGTATTATTAATGGCATTTTTGTGAGATTTTGGAAAAATCACATGTATACAGGGTTATTTTCCATAAGAGGAGTTTTAATTCTCACTAACGTCTCCCTGTTCCTTTATATATATATACTTTCCAGGTAAAGCACAAAGGTCATTTGTTTTTAGACTCTTCTACCTTGCAGCTTCTCAAGACAGAGCTTCCATTTTGCCCTCTTTATTAAATAAAATTTTACTTTTTTTTTTTTTTTTTTTAAGGAAAGGCTCAAGCAAGAATACAGGTAAGTAGTCAGATAGACAGGGAGAGGAGGAGGAAGCATCTTATTTTATTTTTTATTTAATTGGTCTCACTGGCTGCTTCCCCCAGCCTGGGACTCGAACCCAGGGTTATGAGACTTGATCTTTAGGAGATGATTGACCCAACCACTGTTCCACCAAGGGGGTGCACCTTTTACATTTTCATTTAATTCACTCCTCAGTGGTGAAGCTTGTTATGCCAGGCAACCTTCTAGGTATTGCCAGGTGCCACCAAAGATCTTTACAGTCATTCCTTCATAGGACACCATGATTCTCTCTCTTTGTATTATGGAATAAGTTTTAATGCAGGATTTGCACACTAGACTCTCTCAGCTTCTCTCTTAAAGAGATATTTGAGCTTTACCACTAATGTTTTGAGGACTTGGAGGTAAAATATTATAATATTGCATAGTTTGACCTTTATGGATAAAGAGTGTGTGATATTCTGGTTAAACATTTTTTTTTTTTTAAAGGAAAGATGCAGGCTGGAAAGAAGACAAATAGGCAGGCAGGCAGGAAGAAAGGAAGAAGAAGCATCTTTATTTTATTTTATTTAGTTGTTCACACTGGTTGCTTTCCCCAGGGCTTGGGACTCAAACACAGGGTTATGTGACTAACTCATTTGGAGGCGATTGACCTAACCCACTTCTCCACCAGGATGTACCTGGTTAATCAAGTTTAATAGATATTTCTAGTTGAGAGAATGCCAGATGAACTCTTAACTGTAATTATAGTACAAACAATAGCAACATTGATGTATTTTCTTTTGGTATTGCATAGTAAAATTGACTTTCATTGGCAGGCTTACTTTTTCCAATAAATAGTAAGTTCTTTAATGGGGGTTGCTCACGATGAGGCATCTCTAATTTTTAAGGACTAGTAGATGGGCTTAAACTCCTGGAGGGGAGAAAAAAAATCTCAAAACCATGTCAATGACGTATACTAATTTGTAATTTCTGAAATTTCAGTTGAGTCTTTAGTTCTGTTTAGCAACCTGGCTATGTTTTTTCATTTCCAATAGCTTCTGTTCTTTAGCTACCATTCTTTTTTAAAGTTCTAGTAAATACAAGCAGTTCCTTTGCTGTATGCATTTTTAGAACTGTTAACATTTTTACATGCATTGTGAATCTCCAAAAGGATGGTGCTGGTTGTCACTTAATCCAAAATTATATGACTTCAGAGATACTTCTGATTAATGCCTGTTAACATACATAGAACACAGTTGGGAAATGGGAGTCTGCTTTTTCCTCTTGCTTATTTCGTAATTCAACTCTGATACCACTTCTTAGTTCTCAACTTGCCCAGTAATTCATTGACCTCTCAGAGCTGGAACCCTTGTGTTATTTGTGGATGCTTCCCTGGAGACTTGTATATCACCTGTTACCAAGTTAGGTGATTGGGGAAGTGATTGTTGAGCGATCTCATCACTCAGGTTCATAATATTTAATGAATAGTAAGGGAAAGAATACAGTCTTTTAGGTGACAAAAGCAGGCAAGAGAATCTACATGTTTCATTTTAGGTAATGGTCTTCTGTTATGTTTATATATCATTCTATATTTTATACATTCTGCATGTATCTAATTTATGATTTTTAGTTTAGATTAAAATTTTTGAGAACATGAAAAGCTATCATGCCTTATTCTCTCTTATAGGCAGATGGTTGAAAATTATGTAGATAAAAATTAAATGTTTACTTTTGTATTGAAGTGAATTTCAAAGCTTGATTTTTTTTCTCTATATAGATAGCAGTGACATACATGTGACTGCAGCTGTATCAGTATTTATCTTCTTTTGTCTCCTTCCCCAAGCCATAGCTTCCCAGTCATTTGAGACGACCTTACGTCAACTCTGTATCAACCAGGGCAGATTAGAGATCTTCTGTGCATGAATGTGGCAAATGCCATTCTTCATCTTGTCATGTCCTGGGAAGCTGTATGTTGCTGCTGTTCTCTGTAATTTTTTAGAAATCATCTAATATAATCTGTTGCCCTTATTTAATTCCTGAAAAAGAAGAAGAAAGAAGAAAATGTTATTAAATAGCTTGCCCCTGTTGTTGGCATTAAATAATGGCTGCAGTTATAACCAATAGCTTAGTCTCTGTGCCTTGTTTCACCTTGAGTGCTGTAATCTCTCCATGGAGGGAAGCTAGCTCGGGAGTATCTTCTTGCCATAATTATCTAGGCCAGTCAATAGATCAGAGCAGCACTGATGGCTGTCAGTGTTTGCACTTGGTTTGTGGACATTACTAGGCTCCCAGAACATATGCTAGACATCATTTTTATGGCAAATTCTTTACTCGGAAAGACTTTGGATGCTTTTTTCAATTTTAATGAAATCACTTTTTCTTACAAGTAATTTGTGATTACTGCAGATGTTTCGGGGTATGTGTGGGGAAATAATGCTTCCTACACACTAACCCAAACAAGGAAAATAAAAACCATCTCGTCATACTGACCCAAAATATGGGTGACAATGTCTTAGTAAATTTCATGCGTTTTTGAACAGATGACCTGTCTCTTTGCTTCTCATTCATTGCTATGTATTTAAGAATAAAAAATGGTATTACTTCAGACAAGGCATCTACATCTACCTCACTTCTTTAGCGATGTATGTGGGGTTTGGGTCGCCCAAAGAACCCATGGACAGGACAGAGTTAGGCGAGTGAAGAAGCAGAGATTTAATTAGAGGGTAAAGGGATGGAGTTCACCAAGGGAGGTCCAGACACGGTCCACTGTGCCCGTGGCAGCCTAAGTTTAATGAAAAAAAAACCCACATGGTGAGGAAGGAGGATGAAGAGAGGGTTGTCAGGCCAGGTTTCAGTTCCTGATTGGGCAAGGTGACATTGTCCTTTGAAGTTATTGGTGGACTTCTTCAACCATCGCCATTCCTTTGTTCCTTTGTGCAGAGGGTCCATCCTGGTCACTTACTACACGTGGGACACATCCCACTTGTCAGACTCGTCGGTGGCCTCTTATCAATCTGGTTGATTGCATTCCTTTGCTGGGCCAGGTGGTAACAGGGACAATTCACTGCCCTGATATTCGAACTTTGATCCCTGGCCTAATGCTTGCTCTTGTGGGGTCCTGACAACATACACATGGAGTAATAAAGATATTCTTCTCAACTAGAGCACATAGAAAAGGGAAATAATGATATTTACAGTCTTGGCAGGACTGGTGTTCCTTGGGCTTATTCAGGGAGAGCTGGAACCTACCCTCACTCTGCCTATAAGGCCATAAATGATCATAAACGAAAATTTGTGGTCAGTTTTTCTTCCACAACAAGAACTGCAAAAATTTCCTTACTGTGACATCCAATTTTCAATTAATCTCCAGCTCAGTGACAAAATAGACTTGAGTTGTAAAAATAATTTTTCATACTTTGACTTAGAAGATAAACATTAGGATAAAAATGATATTTTGTATTTTAGTAGAGAGATCTTCAAAGGTAAGAGTGAAAATTACTGTTCCTTATTGAAATTGGAAGTTATTTTGAGACAAAAATAAGTCCCCTGTAGGATGGGGGGGTGGGAATGATATCAGTTACATTAATTTGGAAGTATGCATATATTAGAGTAGAATTACAACAACAACAAACCCTTGTCCATTATTGTAATAGAAATGCTAGCATGCTCTTGGGAGCTTGGCATTTCCAACAGTGAGCATACTCATGCTAATAATGGGCTAGGGTTTTAGTGCACTTGTTGAAAATGGGACGCTTCCAAGAATATGTGACATTTCTATTATAATGATGATAAGGAATCCTCGTGGTGATTTACATACACTGGCAGTTCTAATCCTTATGGCAGTTCTGATAAATTATTGTTAATCCCTTTTTTATGGATGAGAAAACCGAGGCTAAGTTACCCCTCATTTAACTTAGAGGTAGTTGGAATTTGAAGGAAAATATATTGATTTTAGAAGGTTCAATTTCTCTAAAATTCTGCTGTGTTATTCTTCATTCTGTTGCCTCATATAGGGTACACTTGCCATAGGCAAAAAATGTGTTACTAAAATAGTTGCCAATATTTTTTTCATTAATTGGATTGTTTTGAATACACAAAGCACCCTCAATTATGAGGAATCACATGGGACGTTGTAAAACAATCTCCTTGTAAAAGTAAATAATCTGTTTAAAATGTTATATTTTAATTTAGAATTTCAATGAAAGTGTTGCTTAATAGGATGATTAGCTGTGAGTATTGACAATTATGATAGTAATATATATTTGTTGCTGTTTTTTTTTTTTTTTTTTTTTTTTCCAGTTTTATCTTTTCTTCCCCTTAATGCTCGACCAGTTTAATATCCTGTAACTGACTTCTTGGAATGGGGAACATGTAGGTTGCATAATGTTTGAAATTGTGTAGTTTATACCACAAGTGATATATTCTTTACTGTTCTATTCTCTACTTACATATATTCGACCACAAAGCCTTGTTTATGCATCTAGTTCGGGGAACCCACTGGTCCCTGGCCCAGCAGCAGCAGCATCACCTGGGATGACAGGGTGAACTCCAGTAGTCTTTATAACAAACCATGTAGGTGTTTCTGATGCACTTTCCATTTTGAGAAGCACTGATAATATGTGTTTCCTATAGTGAGTATACTAGTGTTTTTGCATTTTTTTGTCTAACAAATTCTTGAGTATTTCTTCCAGGATACTCTTCTGTGACAGGGTTGCCATAGGCCTGCTTTCAACTTAACTCATAGTAGAAGAGAGTGGACTCTTAAGAAATAGTCTTTAGTTAAGTTTAAAATATCCTGGGCTTAGGGCCAAAGCATTTTAAATTATTTGTGACTTCTCCAAGGCAAGGCAGGCCATTGCTTGGATTAGTCCCATGAGTTCCTTCATTTGACATAGTTAAAAAGCCCTAGCCTGTTCCAAGAGTTGCAGAGGAGAAACAAGTCCTAAAATTTCAGCAGTGTTTACTCAAGTGGCTGGATGTCTTAATTGCCTCATCCTTTTTGAACCATTTGTGTTGGGGTAGAAAGATTTTATTTATGGCAGTTTATCATTTGGATTTTTGAAAACTCATGTGTTTACCAGTTCTTCAAAGGCCTCCTTGAGTGCGCTCCACCACCACCTCTGAGAGAACCTGAACCTTTTCATCTGTGCAGAGGAGAATATGGTGCCTGCTTCTGAAAATTGTTGGCGCCTTGGTATGGAGTGAGGCATTAGGCATTAGTTTGGCCCAAAATGTCGATCTTGTGGGGGTTTAGGGCTCAGGTCAAAGTTCTAGAGTGTGGTGGAGCACATTTTTCTCCTTATATCTTGACTCTGGTAAGCAGAATTAGTCTGCAGAGTTTCTTTTTCACCTCCATACCTAAAACAAACTACCAGGCATTTCTAAAGGTGGTTATTGCTGTAAGCAACGACAGGAAATCAACAGGCAGTAGGATCTTCTGTACCCTCCCCCACATAGACCTGAGTCCTGGAAAGTAAGGCAAAGACAAAGGAGAGGTGCTAAGATTTGGCCTTTGGGTACCAAAGGACTTTAGTAAACTTAATCTGCTCTAAAGAAGTTGAGGACCCAGGTGAGAGGCCAAATGAGAGGGGAAGAAGAGGGAACAGTGAACTGCAGCAGCAGTGTTGGGGGCTATGCAGAGGGACAAGGGGCCTGGCTTTCTGGCCTTTAGGGTGGAAGGCTGGAGCTGCTCTGCTTGTATTAGAAGATTGGCAGCAGAGAAAGTGGAATTTAAAAGATTGGGGCAAATAATTTAGATTCCTAAGAGCCTTGCAGGGCATTATAGTGCAAATGACTCAAATCCTACTTAATTTGTTTATCACCCTCTTGGCTACCTACCCAGAACCTGAGGCTAGGCTATGGTTGTTTTTCCTCAAATATGTGCTTTAAAATACATGCATATATTCTGAAAAACTACTTGATGGTAATGATAATGATAGCGAACTCTCCTTCAGCATTTGGGATGACTTGGAGAGTGATGTGTTTCTTTTCTTTTTTTAAACCAGTGCTATCCCTTTAAACTAATACTCATTCTAGATGCCCATTGTAGATAGCTAAATTAATGGATGTCTCTTTCAGAAATAATTGTAAATAACCACCTAATACTGCTCATATCATAATGTAACCATTCTGATCATATGGATACTTGTATGAAATAATGTTAAGAATCTACATTAATGAGAAATCAAAACCTATACAGAACAGAATGCCACTGGGAAACTCTTGGTTGGGACTATCCAATGCATGCTTCGTAAATTTTTATGTTGTTTATATGATGTGCTGTGCTTTACAGTCTGGACTTTGCATTAATTTGCTATTGTCTTTCTTTCAAATATTAATGAAGTGTAGGAGTGATTCTGTTCCAAAAAAGACATTTTTAAGGTGGATTTCAAAATAAAAGCTTTTCCTTTAAAAATAATTTTTTAAAAGATGGAAGCCACTTCATTAGTGATTGCCAGCGAAATCTCCTAATATCTTTCTATAAGCTGTTTAAGCTTAGCATTAGAAATTAGGGTTACAGAATTTAATTAGCCAGATCACAGGATGCAGGCAGCCTCTTTAATTTAGGATCTCCCTTTGAGAAAATTATGTAGTTGAAGAAAGAATACAATATTTTAGATATGTTGACTTTGTCATGGCCTCTTATGTCCTCATTGCTGATCTGGAAATCATCCTTGAATTAAAACCTTTTGATTTTATAATTGGTCATTGCATCATGGCACGTTGGATTGTGGTTCGTAGTTCTCAGAGTTAGAGAAGGTAAAATTTAGATCTTGAGGCAATGATTTCACTCACCTATTTTATGAGCATCAGTTATTAGTAACTGTACATTTAGCAAATGTAGTGGGTTTAGTTAACCAATGAATACTTTGTTGTGAGAATATTAAATGTTAGCACTTTGCATTTTTAGACTGAGCTTTAAAAATAAAATACAAAAAAACTTCTCACAACCCCTGCCATCCTTTCAGCCATAACATTACATTGCCTTGGTTTCCGCCTCTAATTTCCCCAGAGGTTCTTTTTATTTAGGAAAGGGGTGAAAGATGTATTTGTTTAAGTACTACACCAGTGCTCTGTTAAATTCTTTTTCAACAAAGAATATGTTACTCTAGAGCACCTTATACACAGGGAGCATATTTTTCTGAAAAGACGGCTCTGAAAGCAGTAGTTTCTAGTGTGCGTTTATTTCATGTCTATCAGTTTATTTTAACTTAGAAATTTTCTAATGCTTTGAATTGTAACCATTTTTTTTCAGTTAGCTGAGTACATATACATATATACACAAAATGGCCAACTTTAGAAATTGGTGTATTTTAAAATAATTTTCTTTCTAGTCTTGATTTCCTTGTTCTTTTTAAAATGTAACTGAAATCTAACTTTAGAGATGGAAAATCAGCTTTCAAAGAAAGTTTATTTTAGAACTTTAGTGAAGAAATTAAATATTTGCTTTTTTAGGTCCTTAATTGATCCACATTAATGTAGTAGATTTGAATCTATGTTCATGTGTAAGGAATTTTGCCCCTTCAGTATTTCTGTTGAGTCTTATTAACTGTTGGCTTACTGTAAAATCCAGGTACAATTAATGCCATTTCAAGGACGATTTGGAAGACTAATCTCTTCCATTTCTTATCAGTGCATATACTAGAGGTTCTTCAACTTTTTGGTCTCACTTGTAATTATTGAGTTATCCCCAGAGTCCTTTTGCTATTGATATTTACTGTGTTTATAAAAACAGAGAAAAAATTAAAATGTACATTCCTTAAATATCAGTAGTATAATCAGTAACATAAGTAATGTAACTTTATGGAAAAAAAAATAACTGTAGTTCCCCAAACAATATTTTAGTGAAAAGGGTGGCATTGTTAAACATTTTTGGGAATCTTTTAAAAGACAGCTGGATTTTCCTGTCTGTTTCTGTATTCCATCTTTTGTGACATCACATATCATCTAGCCTCTGGAATTGAAATATACACTCTTGAGAGTTTAAAAGGTCAATAATGTCTAATTGGTATAATTATGGAGAAAATTTTGATGAACCCCCTAAGAGAGAGAGTGTTAGGGACCAAAAGACAAACAGAAAACTGTCCCCTAATATTTTCTAGTTTCTCTGTGTGTGAAAGTAAAACACTCACAAAATTAACTATTTGTGTTTTGGTAGAACTTAGTAGGAAATAGGGGAAGAGAACTGAATTGAGCAAAAGTTTAACTGACTCTGAAGTATTTTCGTTTTGTATCAGACAGCAAGGATCCTTCTAATGTTTTCCTACTCATTTAACTTAAATGTTTTCAGAAGCCGCACTTATTTTTAAAGGTACTTCACTAGTGAGACCCTGTCCCTCCTGAAGGTTCCAGTAGCGTAGATAAGAGAGTTATGGATGAAAGGTTACCCAACCACCCTCTTCTGTTTCTCCAGCTGGGAAGGAAAGGATAGGGAAATAAAATTTAATGAACACATTTACTGTGTGCCAGGTGCTTTACATATGGAGGTATTTCTAGCAACATTTTGCATGTGAAAGAGTGAGACTCAGAGAGGTTAAATAACATGGCCCTAGCACACAGCATTTAAGTGACAGAACCAGATCCAAACCAAATTCTGTTACCCAGATCTATTCAAACAGATCTGTGCTTTGGTGTCTACTGCTTTATTTTTCTTCGGTTCCTGCAGATTGAGACACTGAATACTACTTTTTATTGGGCTCCATGGTGGCATAATGATAAAACAGTTTGACTGCCCTGTGAGGTTTACTCTTATGGGATTAGCTACCTTTGTCAGATTATAGTTTATAAAGTAAATAAATAAAAGATTTATGGAGTTTCTTCAGTTTTCATTCTTTGAAAATAAAGCAGTTAATTATTCATGTTCTCGCATAGAATGCTGTTATTTCTTTTTCTGTCCTCAGTAACAATTTCTGTCCCAAAAGGAGATTTAGATCTTCAGATATCTTTTCTTTGTCTATGATTGGAGAAGTTATCCGATATTACTTCAATGGAGAGATAAAGGGGTTGACTTGGGCAAGGAGAAATGTCTTAGTGTTAAACTGGGAAAGATCAGTTTTATAAATGATCACTTTATAATAGCTGTTTTCCTATTTAATAATTGATTTCTTTGTAAACATGTAACGGATGAAAGGTATCTTATCTAACAATACAGAATATATTTGGGAACTTTCTGGACTCTCTTTTACCATTCATTTATTTTTTGTGAGGGAGTGTCAATCTGTGTGTGCCCCATGATTTTTAAGTATTGTAGAATTATAGTGCATTTCGTATATAATATTGTAAGATTCTTTTTTTTTTTTAAATTGTTTATGTGACTTTTCCCTATGGGAAAGTGCATTAAGATTATAAAAGATACATTTGCTTTCTATCTTTTCTTTAGCTCTGGTTTTCAAAAAAATTTCTGACCAAAAGAAATAAAAGAAGCTAGAATATTCATTCTGAAAAAGAGAGAACTCTATGGAAGAAAGTCAAAGATCGTCATACTGTAGTTTTCAAAATATCTTACTGTGAAGCAATAATAGAAACTTCTTTTTAGGGAATGCTTTTTTAAAACTGATTAATTTGATTAAAACTATTGCATTTTTCTCTTTCCACTAAGTGTTGTTGAATATGAATTAGCAAAGTGGAATTATATTACTCTGAAAGATTTCTTATAAGTTGAATAATAGTTCTTCCTCATTCTCTGGCCTGGTTATCTTCCCTTGAAGAAGACAGTAAATGGGATTTGGATACTGCACATGTGAACACTAGGCATCATCTAATCGTCATTCTTGTGTCACATCTCTGCAGCTTAGGGTGCAGAACCTCCCATAGTTCCCACATGGTACAGATTCAATTCTTTGTGAATGACGGGGAACTGAAGAAGTAGTGGCCTGCTCAATAAATTTTATTCAAGTAGCATAGATAGTAAAAGGCTGAGAGGGTCAAAGGCCTCTTTTTGTAGCATTAAAGTTTCTGTCAAGCACTCAAATCTTGATGTAAATCTGTTTCCTGGAGGTTTCCAAAGGAGAGGTTCAGGTTTATCTCTGGTCTCTTAATAAGACTTTCAGAAAGGGAAGGTAAAACCAAATGAGTGGGCCCTTTTGAAAACCTGAGGATAAGCTTCCCTTACATTTAATGAAAGGAAGTGGGAGAATTTGTTTCCTTGTCAAACAGGCCAGGGCTGACTGGTGGCAATAGCAATGGGATGAAGTTTTCAGCTGACTGTAAGTTATAGTTATCCAAGGGGAAATTGTTACCTGAATGCAGATAATCTTTCATCTCTGGACCTTTATAAGCAGTAACCAAATGGTCTTTGGTCAGGGAGGTTATGGAGGTTTCCTGTGTGGTTCTGAGTTGAAGCTACAAGACCTCTAAGGCTCCTTGCTACTTGGTGCTTGTGTGTGTATGTGTGTGTCTGTGTGTGTGAGAGAGAGAGATAGAGTGTTTAATAGCATTAAATCTAAGAGATGCAGTGTTGGTTAGATGAAGCATGTAGTCAGCCTGGAATAAAGGTAGAAAAGAAAGCTGAGTTTGCCTACTCTATTTTAATTAAAAAAAAAAAAAAGATGTGGTGGAGGAAGATCTAGGTTCATTTTTGTCAGATATACTATAGATTGAGAATAGAATAATGACAATTAAAGCTGTTGTCAAACAACTTCTAGGTATGATGGAGATGTACTGTGATGTGTTTTTGTATGACTGAAATATTTCAGCATGTCTATAGAATACCATTTATTTTTTAATGTAGTGAGGTTTTTTTGAGGCAACTTCGATTTATAAAATTACATACATTTAGGTATACAAGTTCTCTATTCATGAAATACGTGGTAATGTGCCACTCCCACCACCAAATTGCTATTAATCTCTTACTACTGTCCATTGGTCCCCCCACATCAGTCACCTCTTTGCTCCCACCCTATTCCCCACTGGTACTCCCAGTTCTATTGTCAGTGCCCAAGGGTTGTGTGTTGTGTGTATGTGTGTTCATTAGCTTTTTCTCTGTATTCCACGTATGTGAGGTCACCCAGTGTTTGTCTTTTGCCTTTTAACTTATTCACGTAGCATAATCCCCTCTAGTTCCATCCATGTTGTTTCAAATGGCAGGATTTCATCTTTTTTCGGACTGTGTAGTATTCCATTGTGCAAATATGCCACATCCTCTCTATTCATTTGTCAGTAGGCGTTTAGGTATTTTACAATTCTTAGCTTGTAAATAATGCTGCAACAAAAACGGGATGCATATCTCTCTGCAACTTAGTGGTTTATGGTAAATACTCAGAACAGGATGATGGGATCCTATGGATTTTGAGGAATCTCCATTTTGTTTTCCATAATGATTGTTACACTTTCACCAACAGTGTTAAAAGGGCTCCATTTCTCCATATCCTTGCCAACATTTGTCGTTCCCAGTCTTTTGAGTAATTATGATTTTCACAAATGTGAGGTGATAGCTTACTGTTTTATTGATTTGTATTTCCCTAATAACAGGAGAGGAAGAACATCTTTTCATGTGCCTGTTGACCCTCTGTCTTCTTTTGAGAAATGCCTGTTCAGATCTTCTGCCCATTTTTTGATTGGGTTATTAGTTTTTTCTTGATGATTTTTGTGAGTTCTTTATATATTTTGGAAATTAAGCCCTTGACAGAATTACAGTGTGCAAATATCTTCTCCCAGTCAGTAGAATGTCTTCATTTTGGTGATAATTTCTTTTGCTGTGCAGAAACCTTTCAGTTTGATGTAATTCCGTTTGTGTTTATATTTGTTTCCCTTGCTGCTAGAGTTGAGTTCCCAAAGACCTCTCAAAGACTGATATGGAATGTGTTGCATATATTGTCTTCTAAGTATTTTATAGTTTCCAGTCTTAATTCAAGTCTAATCCATTTTTAATTAGTTTTTATGTGTAGTGCTAGAAAGTGGTCTAGATTGATTCTTTTGCATGTCATTCTTCAATTTTTCCAACACCAGTTATTGAAAAGATTGTTCTTTCTCGTATACTCTTGGCTTATTTGTAAAAACTACTGATTATATTTAATTATATTCCATTAGTCCATGTGTTTGTTTTTATTCCAGTACCATACAGTTTTGACCACTGTCACTTTGCAGTATAGTTCAAGATCTGGGAGTGTGATACTTCCATTGTTTTTTTTTGTGTGTGATTGCTTTTGACTCGTCAACATCTTTTGTGATTCATTCAAATACAAAAAATTCTTCTTCTATTTATTTGCATATGTTGAACCATCCTTGCACTCCTCAGGTTAATCCCATGTGGAATACCATTTTTTACCTGTAAGGTACCAGGGTGGGGGCTGTTTGCAGTGGGAGAGGTTTGAATATCCTGAAAGTTTTTACTTGAAATTGAAAGCTTTTTCCCCCTGCTTTTATGTACTATACATTTCAGAGAATTAGACTATTTCATAACATCTCAGTGCAGAAGCTAAAAGCCTCTCCTCCCTTTATTTTACATAGGTTTCCACTTGAGCGGCACAGTGACAGAACCTGCAATACAATCGGAGCCAGAAACGGTTTGCAACGTGGCCATCAGCTTTGATCGTTGCAAGATTACCTCAGTGACCTGCAGCTGTGGAAACAAGGACATATTTTATTGTGCCCATGTTGTGGCCCTGTCTCTATACCGCATCCGCAAGCCAGATCAGGTCAAACTGCATCTTCCCATTTCAGAGACTCTGTTTCAAATGAATAGAGACCAACTACAAAAGTTTGTACAGTATTTGATCACAGTACACCACACAGAAGTTTTGCCAACTGCTCAAAAATTAGCAGATGAAATTCTTTCCCAAAATTCAGAGATCAACCAAGTTCATGGTGAGTATAGACATTCATTCTAGAGATTGCTTCTCTGGATACTTTTTTTGTTTATAAATTCAGCTCTTGCAAAAAGCTGAAATAAATATGAAACTGTAACTATCAGCATTGCTCTTAGGTAGGTGAGAAAGAAAAATCTTTAGTTTTGCATCCTTAAACATTTCTTTTGAAGTGTTTTATGCATTCAACTAGACAAATCTCTCATTTGTTAAAACTTGGCTTTTATATTTGAAAATTTCATCAAATATTAGCTGTTAGTATGGAAAACATGCATTTAGTCATTTAATTCACCCTTTTCAGCTGTCATCAGTAAACTGTCTTGCATGTGCTAAGAAACATTTGTTTCATTTTCTTTTGAAATTTTTTTTCCAAGGTAGTTAAATGTCTAGCATATTGACAAAGTGAATTATTTTTTAAGAATATATATAACTTGTTTTGAGAAAGTTTAAAATATGGATATCATTGTGTATAAAATGTCAAAAGGGTTTCTTTTAATTTTTTTTGCATTGAAAATGTTATCTCATTTATTTATAAACATATCAGCTGTTTGTTTTGTGTATTACAAATATGTTGATTCAGTATATATGCAGCTTTTCTGAAATATGCCTACAACTTTCTCAAAGTATATTAATATAGGATAAATATATTAAATTATAGCTTCTTAGCTTTTTATTTTAAATTTAATTTTGGAAATATTTAAAAACATGTTGAATGTGACAATCTTGATTAACTAGCTCAGGGGCCTACCATTTTTACTTTTAGGTTATTAAACTTTAGGTTATTGTGATTTGAGATATAAGACCACACAATACTTTTATGTGTTCTTATAAGTCATTACTTGATACAGAAAATATGTGCATGTTTAAGGAAAGCAGTTTGAGATAATTTCTTTAAAAATTTTAAAATTATGACAGATAGTATACAGGAAAGTACATAAAATATGAATATTCAGATTAACAAAACAAACCAACGCTTCGGTTCTTAAGAAATAGACATTTTTCAGCATTTGACAGACCACTTCCCATTCACAAGATTCTTTTTCTTCCCCATGGGAACTGCTGCCTGTTTTTTTATGGTAATCACTTTCTTGGTGATTTGTGTGTCATTGTTGTGACATCACTTAAACACTAAATTAGTTTATATGTTTGACTTCTTTGATTTGACTCAAAATCATGTTTGTAAGATTTCCTCGTGTTTTCATATACCTGTAATTTATTCATTTTCGTTGCTCTTGGGGCTGTGCTGTCCAATAGAAGTACAATGCAAGACGCATGTACAATTTAAAATACTCTGTTGTCCTCATTTGAAATTAAACAAGTAAAATGAATCTTCATAATGTTTTACTTAGTATATCTAAAATATGGATTCGGTATATTCATAGTAATAAGTAGCACAGTATTCATAAATATCCATTCAACAAAAATACTGATATATTTTACTACTTTTTCATATTAACTCTTGAAATCTAGTGTCTGTTTTACACTTATATCCAGCCTCTTTGCAAGTGTTCATCAGTCACATGTGGCTAGTGACCGCCTTGTTGGATAGCACAACTCTAGAATATTCCAGGTATGAGAATGCCACTATTTATTTGTTCATTCCACTGTTGATCGACTTTGTTTTGAATAGAGCTGCTATGAGCATTCTTTTACAAGTCTCCTGGTTCTGTAAGATACTTTTAACTTGGTTTTTATGTCAGAGGAAAATCCACATAGCCATATTTCTTTGAGTGCTTCTCATATCAGGCTCAGCTTTATTAAAGTAGCTATCATAAGGTGAATAAAGTATTTTACTTGGTAAAGGCTGCCAATGTTGAATAACAGGATTGTAAACAACTCTGCGACAGAAGTACCTTGGACCCACCAAAAGCATATGCACTCAAGGACTTTTTCAAGTAGGAATCTGCTCTGTCATATCATCTGTCTCAATCTTGTTGCCTTTTGAAAATTCAGGCCAGCTAACAATCATCTCAGGGATTTCTCAGGAGCCCATTTGTGGCTTCTTAATAAGTTATTTAGGTGGAGGCAAAAGAATAGTTTATACCATTTCTTCAAACTTTTATTCATTCTCTCTTTTTTCCTTTTTAATTCTTGCAATTCATTAGGGTCACTTTGTTCTCTAAGTTTTAGGTTAACTATAAGTTCACATCAGCAATCAGTTATTTGTTTTGCATTTATCTTCCTCGTTGTTGTTTCCCTGTCCCCTTGCCCTATGGGTCTTAAAACCAAGTCCATAACTTTCATAGCCTGCACCTTAGCCACCCAAGCCACACTGGGGTCAGGGGGGTATCTTTCTTGTTTCGAAGGATAGTAGCCCCAGGAGTTTCTTATCAAAGTGTTTTAAGTTCATTTCTAGTTGAAACAGTAGGAACTATAAAAGATGTAAATGAAAGTTGTGTTCACATTCCTTTCAGAGTTTCGAAAATTATAAGAGAAAGATAACTAAGGAAATATCAATGACAGTGCAGGTTAGCTTTGGACTTTATGCAATTTTCAAATAACTTTTGTATGAGAGCAGCTTCATAAGAGCAATGAACTTGAGCAGTTTATCCCGCCAGCTTTCTTTCCACTTAATTTATCATCAGATTTGCTCTCAGCCTGGAAATGGGCCAATTACATGAGCTGCCTTCCTGGCTTCCACTCTACTGTGACAAGTGGTAAAAAAGAGAGGTAGGAAACAGGCCATGACCTTAAGTGATGAAATGGGAAATCTGCTCCCTGGAGGATCTCACTTTAACTGTTAGATTGATGACTTAGTAGTGGGTGGGATTAAAAATGTTGTGCAGTTTGATTTCATGGTCCCACCTGCCTCCAGACATCTATACGTAAAGCATTCTCTGTTTTTACAGCAGTACTTTCTTACTTGGTTATGTAATATTTCTTTGAGAAAAATGTCTTAAACATAAATATTGGAGTTAATTCTTCTCTTAAGGAAAAACATCATTCACCTTGCTAGGTAGGTAGGGTCAGGATAAGATTTAGATTTGATTATCTTGTAAGTATCTTAAAAGACAGTGAGATTGCATTTATTCAAATTCTTTTTAGGAAAAAAGTCACTATAATTTATAAGTAAATACAAATTATGTTGATAGCAATTAGTCTTTTCCTTTTCCTTGAAACATTGTATGATTCTTAAAATTCTTAGTTGCTTTTCTTATTATTTTGAAATATTTTATTTTTTAAAGTCTTTTATCCTGAGGAATTAAAACTGTCTTCGAGTTTATTTCAGATACATTGTTCCTCATAATTTCCTAGTAAGGTATTACAGATTTGTAATTGCACTGATTTGGAAGACGAATAAACCAAAGAGAATGGATTCATGACCGATCCCAGGTCACAGGTTCAGGGAGAGGGTGGTTGGCATATAGACTTAGTCATCATAAATAACTCAGTCCTTACCAATAGACTTTTAAACTTTTCCTTGTTTTCAAATTTTTCTCACATAATTTTAATTATATGGTAAAATCAGCCCCTGTGTATAATAGTGGCAATAAGGTAGTCAGTGCTGACGGCTCTGCAAGGAGGTTGCCAGTCGTAGTTCTGCATTTTTAAGCAAGATTTCTTTACTCTTGGTTTTATAAGAAAAAATTCTTTCAAAAGCTCCCGTTTTTTTAAATAAGAGGATGTCTTTTCTGAGTACCTATCTAGAAATATACCAGAGCACTAGACCACTCTTATTTAATTTATCCTGTCCTCTTTTGGTCCTTTATGCTTCTTTATTAAAGGAGAAGCATTATAGATTGAAAATTGTGATTGAACTTGAATTCTGAAAGTTTTGCTTTCTGTGTATTACTTGTTTTGACTTTGGGTAAGGCTAATTTTTCTCATATTTAAAATATTTAAAATACTCATAATCTTTAAGGATTGGAAGAATTGTAATGATCTGATATACATGTTTGATAATAATAAAAAGTTCACCTCATGTTATCTACAGATACTCAGTAGTTAAGCAGAGAGAAGAAACCTGTTGGGGGGTTGGATGACACTAGAATCAAAGTCAGCTTGCTTCACTCTGGCACATATTTCCTCTTCTTTTTCTCTTGTAACTCTTTCTTTACTGACCTCCCTGGTGGACAAGTCTGTATTGGGCAGACTACAACAAAGAGGGACAGACTGAGGGGAAACTGTGGCATTGACCCCTACTAGAACAGGGAAAAGGTGTCATTTCAGTTTCCTTTAACTCCTGGAACTTGGACTGATCCCAGAGTGCATCAGACTAACTCCTTCCCTTAATTGCCATGTACCCAGAGATACCATATCAGTCAGATGGAGATGAGGATTGACACATTGCATCCTCAGCTCAGATGAGGATTGACACATTGCATCCTAAGAGTTTTCCTCTTCTGATTTTGTGGCTCTTGGTGGTATGGAGAACCTAGGATCCATATTGCAAAGGTTGACCCCCTGTAGTTCCTCCTGGGTGACGTTTGTGTGAGCATGGTTTTTATTAAACCAGCACCACCGTTTCACCTCAGACCTCCCTGTCCTGCTGTACTTAGCCTCTGGAGGTCTCTGGATCCTGGTCATCTTATGTTTCAGTCCATTCAGGCTCTCCCAAATGTTACCAGGCAAACTAGCCTACTCAGCACTCCCATCCGTGTTCACTGGGTAGCTGATTTTTACTTGATTATAAGCTCCATCAGTGCTGAAACTTTGCCCTCTCTATCTTGGTAGCCTCCAAAAGGACAGTACATAAGACATAACAGGCACTCAAAAAAAAAGTAACACTGTCATTTTTTATCGCACTTTTTTTAAAAGTAGGAACTTGGGAGATTTATTCTCTAATGACATGTACACATAAATATCTAACAGTGAATGCAGAATTTGATGAGGCTTCTTGTCCTACCTCTCCTTTCCCTATGGATGGTCCATGTTCATTGTAATCTGACTTTCATTAGCAACCAGGTTTTTCAGGTATCCTAGGAAGATAATTGTATTTAAAGCAGATTATTTCTGTCTTAGATCATTCTGACAGTTTGTGAGACAAAGGTATGAGTATAATCAGCATTTATATGTGTCCGCAGTAGAGAATTCAAATTTCTTTTAATATATCTCAAAGTGCAGTAGTGCGAACTTGTTTTTTTTTAAAGGAAAGGTGCGGTCAGGATTAAATTAGGCAGCAAGAGGGAGAAGGAAGAAGCATTTCACTTTTATTTTTATTTAGTTGCTCACACTGGTTATTTCCCCCCCAAGCTTGGCACTTGAACCCAGGGGTATGTGGCTTGTTCCTTCAGAGACAACTGACCTAATGACTGCTCCACTAGGCAGTGCCAGTTGTATGGAACTTAAGGAAAAAATTTAAAACATGGATTGCTTGTTGGAAAAAATTCTAGTAGTACAGAAGTATGTGAAGATAAAAGACAGATCCTCTGGCTTTTCTCCCCTAGTTTCCAGTAGTTTTTCAAAGCAGCCATTACTGATAATGTGACGTGTTTTTTGAGTCGTTTTTCATTTTTTCCTTTTTTTAAGACATTTTTCTTTTGTGCACACACATTTGTAATTTGTAAAAAATATTTTTCAGTGGTTTGCTTTTTTCTTTTAATATGACATGAGCATCTTATGTTACTATTTTAAATGTTATATAGTATTCCATAGTATACATATACTTAACCATTGACCTACTGAATCATTCTGAGATGGTTTCCATTTTTCTGTATATATATTCACACACACATATATGTATGTATATATGCAGTGATGCTATGACTACTCTTTTGTGTATGAAATTTGTAAATATTTTTAATATTAGATTGCTCGTAATAGAAATGCCAGAACAAATAGTATATGCATTTTGAATTTGTAATGACTACCAAATTTTCCTCCAGAAACGATCATTTATCTAAAATTTGATGTTTCAATAATATCTAAACAAATTTAAATTCATTTTTAGAAAACGTTGATGGGATATAGGATCATAGTCAGGTGATTTTTTTTCCCCCCCTGCACATGAGAAAACATTTTACTTAGGCAAAAGAGAAGTAATCTTAGAACTACATCTCTTAATTTGGAGGAAGTATAAGTCTCTAATCCATGAGAAATTTGCTAGGGTAATGCATATGTAGTCAAGTTACTTTTAGCCCAATACCCTTTGTCCTTTCTTTTTCTACCTCCAGGTATTGCCTTCCCTCAGACCTGGTAGTCCTCTCTGTTAGTAGACAACTCTTATAATTTACAAAGGACTACCGCTGTGCATCAGTTTACTCGGCCATGCCCCTCTCTGTTAACTGACTGTGAGAGTCTCCGTGTTGGCTAGATGAGCTCATTTTTTCCTGCCTGTCGCCTAGTTAACACTTGTTTAAGAACTTAGAAGTTAGACTAAATTAAAATACTCGTCCTTTTGCTTTCCAGCTATGTACTGGGGGGCAGGTACTACTCTCCTCAGAGCTCAGTTTTCCTGCTTGTAAAACATGGATAATAAAGAGTGCCTATTTCATAAGGTCAGGAGAGTTAGAGGAGTATGTTGCTACTATCACTGTCATTGAAATGTGACAGTTGACTTGAGTTCTCAGATTGTGGTAGATATTTGAGGACTATAATTGTGAGCAGATTCTTTAACATCTTTTAAAATAATCTCAACTAACCATTCTTGAGGCTTGAAAGCATAGATCTATTTTAATAAATCTGAGGAATCGGATCATGCAAAAGAGACTTTGAAAAGTTTGCATTTAAATATTTTTTATTTGTGTACCAAGTACTCTTTAATACTTTATTAGCTAAGTAATGGAAAATGACTTCCCCAATATGCACTGTCTGTATACTCTGCATTTTAATGAACATTGTAGATACTTCATTGCTTTTTAGCCATATAAAATACATGATTATTTCTCTACATGAATAAGTGTATTATTGAACTTTTGAAGTAAATTAAATGATAATAAGAGATGGGCAATAAAGTCAGATGAATGGAAAATAATAGAGGATGGGCTATGAACCCTGACAGGCCTATGTGAGTTCCCTGAGATATATGCTGATTATAATGCTCTTATTTATTTACTTCGTTGGCATTTAGCAGGTAGGAAGGTGGCTTGTTGAGGGCTTC
The DNA here is from genome assembly GCA_004363575.1 of Solenodon paradoxus. Taxonomy (NCBI): domain Eukaryota; kingdom Metazoa; phylum Chordata; class Mammalia; order Eulipotyphla; family Solenodontidae; genus Solenodon; species Solenodon paradoxus. The sequence continues at coordinate 550,662 of RJWH01000359.1, read as the reverse complement.
CTCTGATAAATAAAATAGGTTGTCTTCTATCCACTTCTGGAGAGGACACTACTCTGTATCATAGAAGTAGAATTATGTGGACTGACCATTGAGAATAGTAGATGATGAAGATATGGTTGTTTCAGTACAACAAAATTGCAAAATCACTAACATGAAATGAGGATTTGATTAAGAATGAAATTAAAACCTTAGGGTGTGCCCTTGTGGCTCAGGCAGCTGAGATGCTGGTATAAACCATATATAGTCCAAGCACCTGGGTCAAGACCCTGAGCTGGGGTGAAAAAAACAAATAAACAACTAATAAGTAAAGATGTTTCTTCCTCCTCTTCCTTTGTTTCTTCCTTAAAAGCTTCTTCCTTTATCTTTAAATATTTCTAAAAAAAATTTTCTAATTTTTTTAAGGCATATTATTTTTCAGCAGTTTTCTAGTATATTTTTCTCCACAGAAAGGTGTTTTATTTTTTTTTCTTTAAGTCCGAATAACTAGTTTGCTGCCTTGTCTTTTTCCACTTAGTGATGATGGTTGATATTAGGATTTTGCCTTCAACTAGTATGACAGGTATACCACTGTCTTTGTCAGCCACAGACTTAATGCTTCCTAGTTGTAACAGCAGGCACTATAAGACTGTAGGAGATGGCATTCTTCTATAGGTCCTCCCAAAGGCCCTGACGTAATCATGTCCGCAGTGTAGACATCTGCTGTCTGTGTTGCCTATACACAGAAATTGACAATTTTAACAAATATTTTAACAAAAAAATTAAAAATAGTAAATATTTTAAAAATAATATTAACAAAAAAGTAGTTATTAACTATAAATGGCTATGTATTATTTGGATAACTGTTAATAAGGCAATTAGCTCACAGTTATGATGAAGATGTAAACTAAAGACTTTCACTTCTTGTTTGAATTTGTTTTCCAACAATTAAAAAGAGAACAGAAAGCATTAAGTTCCCCATTAGAACCCAAATCTGTGGATAATTTTAAATACCAAATACAGCATGCACCAATTGTGCCCATGTCTTAGGTGTATCAGTTTAAAATTTGATGAATGATTTAGTGTTATCTAATGATTGAAGGGGGACTGTTTCCATGATATGAGACATAACCTCATTTAATACAATGCAGAGGCATCTCTGATGTCTCAGGACCCTGAATGCTTAAATTAAATATGAAGATAACGAATGTGACACCATATTTAATATTGTGTTCAAACATAGGATCACATTCTTCTCCCCTTTGGTCCCTGACAAAGATTCTGAATCTGCACCTAGTCTGATTCTGGTCTGAAGACATCTATATTTCATAATGAGCCTCAGGAATTTTGATATACCTTTAATTTTGAGAACCAATAGGGTAAGGGAGTTTTGGTATTGAGATAAATCAAAATAAAATTAGAAACAAATGAGGCAGTAGACAAGGGAAGTCAAAGAAGTGGACAGTGGTTCTTTATGTCCATAAATTCTCCTTTGCTTTCCTTCTGTGGTATTGCATAAAGCAAGTAAGAGAGTAAATCAAATTCACATATCCCTAGCTGAGAATGAGAGACAAACTATTTAACTTTTTTCAGCAGATAATTTCACCTTCCCTGAAGGCTTGAAACTTTGAAGAATCACTCTTTGGTAATAAAATGCTCACAAAGATTAATTATAGATAGCTGTGAAAGTTATAGCATTTATAATTATAAATATAAATAAGGGTAAAAATATGATTGGTTTTAAACACTTTAATGAACCATTTAATTTACATATACAGATACTGGTTTCTGCCCAACTGGGAGAATAACTAATAGCAAGTGTATAAATACATGAATTATGCTTCTCTTTGTATACCTTTCTCAGAGCTAAATGCTGAGAGGTTTGTCTTTGATTATAGACAGCCATTAAGTAGAAATAAATTTTTCAAGTATACATTTTATGCAGAGTTTAGACAATACTTCAATGCATGTAATCAAGACATATTAGGATTTAAATGAATACTTTAGCATTAACGTTTAATAGATTAATGTTTTATTTTAGGAGGATTGTTGTCATTGTAGACATTTAATTTCCTTGTCTACAGTGTGTAGTATGCATGTCTTATTCCTTAAATGTTGAGTTGTGATAGAGTAAACTTTTCCTTATTAACTAGTTATCTTCCCTTGCATTCTTATGACTAAGTATGGATGTTTTCTTATGTTTTCACATAAGAAGATTTCTAGCTTTTATTAACTAGTTAATTTAGGAAATGAAGACCTGAGGGCCTTAAGTGATTTTCTTGATATTTTCTAAATTGTGCCTAGAACTGTAATCTTCTGAATTCCAGTTCCAACGATCTTCTCAGTTTTTGTGTATGTGTTACTAAATTATTTGCAGTAAAATTTTTATCTGTGGTCCCCTAATTTACTTCTGTGTGCTTCCTTTACCATACTCTCAAGTATAAGTTAATTTTAATACTAGCTTACCAAAAGAACAAAGCATAATTTGATTTTCTTAAAAACTTGAGAAACATTTTTCATGGCTTTATGCATTTGCTAGTGAATACCTCCCCGGCTGGGTAAAAACAAAAATCTGTATATGTGTAATAAATTAAGTGATTCATTAAAGAAATTTAAAAGTCTATCATATTTCTAAATCATATGGGTTTTTTTTTCAAAATTATTTACTTATATGCTTTCTTAAAATTTACATACATTTCAAAACAGGTAAAATTGAGGAATATGGTGTGTATATGGATATTCATTATATTATCATTATACATATATACTTTTATAATATTCTATATGCTTGTTTTTATTATTTCACATAGCTATATGCTTTTTAGAATATTGATTTCATACCTCAGCCTGTGTACATTTCACACCAAACCCACCAGAAGAGTTTTAGTTTCTTTTACCATTCCTTTTTTTTTTTGATTGAGAAAGGGAGACATTTTTAATAGTGTTGACAAAATAGTGTTCAGGAGGCTGGACGCTTCAGACACAAATGTTTCCCTTAAAGCATTTGTCTATCAGTTTTAGGCCATTGTGGTCAGAGAGGATGCTTGGTATGACTTCAATTTTTATAAATTTGTTTGGAGATGTTTTGTGTCCCAGCATATGATCTATCCTGAGAATGTTCCATGAGTGCTTGAGAAGAAAGTGAAATCTGGAGTCATTGGATGAAGTGATCGGTATATTTCTATTAGACCTATTCTGTTCCAGATAGTCCTTTAAAGTGGTTGTCTCTCTGTTAATTTTCTGCCTGGTTGATCTGTCCATTGTTGTAAGTGGGGTGTTGAAGTCTCCTTCATTTTAGTACATATATATTAATAAGTTATGTCTTTCTGCAGGATTGATCCTTTAATTATTATATAGTGTCCATCTCTGTCTTTTGTTATACTTTTTAGATGGAAGTCTGTTTTATCTGATAGGAGTATAGCTGTTTCTGCTCTTTTGAGGTTGACATTCGACTGTAGGATTTTCTTCTAGCCATTGACTTTGAGTCTTTGTTTTATCTTTTGGAAGAAGGTTGGGTTATGCTTTTTAATCCATTCAGCCACTCTGCCTTGTTTGGTGAATTCAGTCAATTGATGTTTAGGGTGATTATAGATATATAACTGCTTAGCATCATTTTGTAAATTGTTTTTTGTGCGTTGCTCCAGATGATAACTTTGTTCTCTTTCTCTTTAGGTGGGATGGGTGCAGTTATGTTTTGATCGATTTCGCCTTTTGTTTTCTTCTTCGCTTTCTCCCTGGGGATGTATTTTGAGGTTACCCTGAAGTTAGCATACACAGTTTTGTGTTTACTACCTAATTTTATTTGAAAGCATGTTAGTCTTTCATTCATTCTAACTATCCACATTTTTGTTCTCTTCTCTTCCTCCTCACTTTTAATATTTGCTATCTCACTGCTTTTCTGTATGGTTTCTTTACGCTTTAATATTTTTTGCAAAGCTGGTTTTGTGATGATGAACTCCTTTAACTTCTGCTTGTCAGAAAAGTTTTTTTTATCATTCCTTCAGTTCTGAATGATAATCTTGCTGGATATAGTATCCTAGGGTCAAAAATCCTTTTCTTTTAGCACTTTGAATATATTATGGCATTCCCTTCTGACCTGTAGAGTTTCATTTGAAAAGTCCACTGACAATCTTATGGGGGCTCCTCTGTATGTTACATGTTTTTCTCTGGTTGCTTTTAATAGTCTTTATCTTGTATTTTTGGCATTTTTATGACTATGTATCTAGGTATATTTCTGTTTGGGCTTCTTTTATTAGGAACTCTTTGAGTTTCCTAGATCTGGAGGCTTGCTTCATTCTTCAAGTTGGGAAAGTTCTCATCTATTATTTCTTCAGATGTGGTTTCTGCCCCTTTTTCTCTCTCTTTCTCTGGGACCCAGAATGTTGTTCCTTTGATGTTACCCCAGAGGTCTCAAATGCTGTCTTTTATTCTTTGAATTTTTTTTTTTTTTTTATCTCTTTGCTGGTTTGCTTGATTGAGTTCCTCTGTCCTGTCTTCCAGATCACTGGTTCTATGGGAAGCTTCATCCTGTTGTTGAGCCCCTCTATTGCGTTCTTTAATTCAGCCATTGTGTCCCTTACTGTTTTATGTCTTGTTTTAATTCTTCTCTTTGCTTCCTGACATTCTCATTTTTGCCTCTACTGATTTCTGGATTCCCATGAGTATGTTAAGCACTGTTACCCTGAATTCCTCTTCGGGTAATTTGCATACATCTGCTGTATTCAGATTTTCCCCTGGGTTTTTGATTGAATCCGTCATTCCACATGTATTTCTTTGTGCCTTTGCTCTATTCAGCATTCTGTTTATATTTCTGAGGATTTGGTTTCCTGGCGTTGCAGGGGTTTAACTTGCCCAGGATTGGCAATCAGGCTGTATCTTTGCCTCTACACACAAGGTGGCGCTAGCAGGTAGCACTGAGGTTTCTGTCAGCCTTCTCATTGTAATCCAGAGGATGGGACACCCAATAGGTGGGATTTCAGGTTGTTGAATATGTGGCAGGCGGGACTTGCTCTCGGTGGACCACAGGCTCTGGCGCAAAATGGTTGTGGGGAGGGGTTTGATTTGGCAGATTTTTGGTTATGGCTGCGACCAGCACAATTTCATTGCCCATGCTCCAGCTCAGCTGCCTGTGCTCTGGCTCTCCTTTCACCCCCTCCCACATTGGCCCTCCATGGCTCCATGTCTCAGCCCCACTGTTCCATCTCCTGCTGCTTCTGCAGCTGGTCCCGAAATCCTAACCTCTGCCCCACCACACATTCAGAGATTCCCGAGCTCCGTTCCAAATCCAAAACTGCAGCTTAACTGAGAACCACACGAGGTACCCTCACCCACTGTTAGTCATCAGCCGATCCGTCTCCAGCTGAAGTGCCAGTTATTTCTTTGTGTTTGTCTCAGGAAAATGAGTGTTTTCTTTTTTTTTTTTTCCTGGTGTCTGCGGGGAGCAACCCAAAAGTGTGTCCTATCAAGTCACCGTCCAGAAGTCAATCTGTACTAGTGTTTTAAAGTCTATTCATTTTGATAGAAAAATGCGCAGTGTAATTAAATGAAATAAAAATGATTCCTGCATTTTCTCTGTAGCACTTGTCTTAGAATGAAAAAAAAGAGTTGAGTGTGTCCTGATGTTTTTGGCTAGTACACATGACTGTCAACTCCTTTTACCACTTCAGGCCAAGGAGAGGACTGTTTTCTCCAAACCAAATTTAAGTACATGTGAAATATTTGAATATTTCTGTGTTAAGTGGAAACGTAAGTCTCACAGGATCCTGGGACAATAGATCTCCATCCAAGTCCTTGTGGGACAAGATTCTTTGTAGGTCTGGGTCCTCAGGATCCAAAAGAGAACAACTAAAAAAAAAAATGTTTTTTAATGGGGAAATGACCACTGTTAATCTAGAGACCAGATTTATTTAGTTCTTTTCATTAGAAGGAACAGTGGGAGTAGATAATCTGTACTTTGTGGAATTTTCCCTAAGAAAAAAACAAATAAGGAGAGATAGGTCAGATTTCTCAGGAAGGAAAGGTATCAGGATGAATTTAGATATAAAATTTGTTATTTTTTGGGAAATTTTATCTGAAGCATTTCAGTAAAGAATTGATAGCTGTCTTTCTGCAGGTGGGTGTGTGTGCGCGTGCGTACATGCACGCGTGCAGGCACACTGCCCCTGAATCAATGGGTTGCTTTGGATTAGGTTCTCTGACTTCCTAGGCTACAGATATAACTCCTTTGGTTAACTCATCACATCATTTATCCTGAAATCCTTCTGCTAAAGAAGGTGCTAATAAATGCCTACAAACAGACCAGTATTCTTCCTTAACTTTATTTTTTATTTAGAATTGATCATCCCTGCCTTTATTCCTCTAGGGTTCTACTTTAACTCTTAAGGTTTTGGGATCTATTTTTTGACAGAGACAGCAAAGCCACTGGGTGTGGTAGTGTGACTGTGGACAAGTTATAAACACTGAATCTATTTCTCCTTCTATAGAGTGGGGCTCATGATCTGTTCTCACCTTCCAGGACATTGTGAGGAGAAAGTGAGATGATGAGATAATATGTGCGAGGATGCTTTAGTAGTAGTTCCTTTTTGATAGGAATTCTTTTCTCAGAGGGAGAAATGTATGCATGCCTATCTCTCCTCTTCCCCCCAACTCCTCCTCCTCCTCCATACTCGATTACCTGATAGTGGCAGTCACACTCTAGGTCTTTAGGAAGGATTGGTAAACTGAGCAAATACAATCCTTGCTCTTAGTTTAAACATCTGCCTTGTTGCCTAGTCCCTAATTGAAAGTTTTTTCTACCTTCTGAAGTCTCAGTCTCTCTGGCTTTTGCTATAGGTCACAAGTTATCATTGCCATTCTTGCACATTCTGTTAGGATTAAGTGTTGGTTTTTCTTAGGGCTTCATGTCAGATATTCTTTTTACTCCGTATGCTTCCTGTAGTATGTGCAGCTCCCTACTTGAAATCCTTTTCCCTCCTTTTGATTGTGTCAAAGGTACTTCAAATTGAACACATCAGAAACTGTGCTCATGACCTAAACTCTGTTCCTCCGATCCCTAAACCTGATTCTTCTCTAATGCTCTCTGTATCAGTGAGTTGTCTAGTTGTTTAATCTAGAAACCCATGTCTTCCTCAACCTCTGATTCTCTGTACCTCATTATGTACTTCTTTACCAAGTTTTGTTGCTTTTATATCCTGAATTTCTGTCATTCTCTATTTCTGTTCTCACTGATGTTTTTCAATCTGCATCATCATTCTTTCTACAGATCATCAAAATATCATCCTCATTGTCTTCATATATGTTTTATCCCCTAATATAGCCTCTCCACTTCACATGGAGATGTTTTTACATATATAAAAATACAAATGGTTCAAAAATTTTCAAAATATGAAAAAGTAATAGCCTCCTCTTGTGTACCTAGATTACTCATTCTAAGCACCCTTTCATGATACCTTACACATATGTAAGGAAATTCTAACATGTAAGCTCTTTCTAAACCTTTGTTATTTATATAATAGGTAGTATATTTTATGTGTGTATATTTCACCTTGAGTTTTTCCAGGGAGCAGTATATTATGCAATCTTTTTATGTAGTACATAAGGAATTTTCACATTCATTTTTATGACTGCATAATGCTCTGTGATAGGAATGTTGAAATTGATGCACATAGGGCAAAACATCTTTTACTATCTAGAGTAATCTGTTCTTCCACTTTGGATAACTTGAATTCCTGTTCATTACTCAGCAAAAAAAGAATGCAATTCCTCGCTTTCCAGGGTTCTCAGAGTCTGACCCTTCTTCTCTTCTCCAGGTTTGTTTTGCAGTACTCTTCATCCTTTGCTTTTGAATTGCATGGGCATCGACTCTTTTATTTTTCCGTGTATCATGTTACTTCCCACCTGAGACTTCCCCACACTTTCATTCTCACATGCACAGACGCATTCTTTCCTTTTCCTACCTTTAGTTAACTTAAAATCTGCTTAAGGCAGATCTCAATCAAATTCCATTTCTTCCAGGAATGCTCTAAGCTCTAAGACCAAGTTAAAGCTCTTTGACACAGAGCTTCCTAAAACTTGTCCGCTTCCTAAAACTTATCATCTTCCTTTGAGCAGTCATTAACATTTATTATTATATATTTATATGTGTGACTGTTTAATTGATGTTTGTTTTATACACTTAAAACTGTTTCATTTATAGATTTCAACCCATTATGAAGTGTGAAATCAATTTAGGGAATTATGTAAGGTCTTTTTTAAAAATTGAAATAAAAAATTATCAGACCTCTTCACTTATAGTTGGGAAAGGAAAAAAAGTATTTCTTCCTCATAGCTTCTCTTCAGATTAATAGAGAGATGTGATCACACAAGCACCCAGATATACAGGTGTGTTTAGTATATTTTATAAGGACAGGACTTCTGTAGATTTTAGATATAACTCCATCCCCAGTTCTAGCATTGAGGCTAACACCAAATCAGGTACATGGTAAATATGCTGGCAGAATAAATGAGCAAATGGATGCATGCATCCTTACATACCTTTTTTAAAGGGGGGTTTGGAGACCCATTGCCTTCCTTCAAGGGATTAGTGGACCCTTGTGCAAAACATGTTATTGATTATTTCCTTGACCAATTAAGTCTGCATTATGTCATTAGAAGAAAATAAATTTAAAACCACGCCTACAAATGTATTTTTTAAGGGTTGATAAAAAGATAAAACACTATTAATGAGAGGTTTTAAGATGTAAGTTTTTTGGTAATACTTAAGAATATACGGCCTTAAGTAACCATTTTATTATTTTAACAAGTAATAAAACACATTTTTTCTTAATAAATAATGAAAGTTGATTTTTACCTACCTAAATCTCTGGGTAATTTTTGATTTCTAAGTCTATGTACGCAGGGCTTATTACATAGCTGTTATCTTTTGTGTGTACTTCAGCAATAAAATATTTACGCAGTTTGGCAAGGTGATACTATCACCTGGTTTAGTACTACAGCTGCATAGCTTGTTCCCGTGTGGCTTGATTTCCCTTTTTAATCTTTGGTTTTCTGCAACTAAAGACTTGTGTCAGCATGTAGTTTATACAGCAGCAGATAATGGTGAAAGCTGCTTGAATTAGCATAGTAAAGAAATACTCTGCTGAGTTTACTTGGTTTCTTATTTTCTAGTGTCTTTGAAAAACATTTTCCTAACATGTCCTACACAGCAGAGCTTTATAAACATCACGTATTTACAATGAGATATTTCTGTGACTTTTTTGTTGTTGCTGTTCTGTAGAGAACCTGTAAACTCATCTCCAGAGGTATAGTTTCTGATCTTAAAAAATGGAAATATCTCAGTTCTAGAGTAATCTGCGGTTTGGCTTAACACAAATTAGGAAGTCCTTGAAGTAAAGGGATGATTCTTACATTTATTTTTGGTCAACATTTTGTATATATAATTGAAATTGAGATTGCATTAAAAGCGTGTAGGCAAAAAGTAAATAATATTACTTCTTCAAGTTTATTATCAAAGCCCTTTTAGCACAGAGTTTTAATCTAGCATATGTGTTATTTTTTCTTTCTATTTCTAGGTGCTCCTGATCCAACAGCAGGTGCTAGTATAGATGATGAAAACTGCTGGCACTTAGATGAAGAGCAGGTTCAAGAACAGGTTAAACTGTTCCTTTCCCAGGGCGGGTACCACGGATCAGGGAAGCAGCTTAATTTGCTTTTTGCAAAGGTATGATTGTTTGTTTTTAAAGAAATACTCTAAATTATACATATATAGAAGTTATCTATATATGATCATGCTTGTAATAGATTAAAGGATTCTTTTTAATTTTTTTTTAAATAGACTAATCAACCAATGAAACTTCTGTATTATAATGCAAGCATTGATTTGCTTGGTACTTTAGAAAAGATGTATAACATTTAGTCTTTGTTCCTATTGATGAAATGGTGACAGTTTATATAATTTTGAAAAATCTTTCAATTACTAAAAACACAATGAATAGCTTAATGTTATTTATATTGCCATCTTTTTAAGTTTTTATTTTGTCTAGTTAATTTCTGAGGTTAGAGCATGATTTTGAGTATTCTCCTTAAAAGGTACTTTATATACATAGTTTAGTAATTCAGTATCTTTAATTTGGAAAGCATAGACTTTGGAATCATGCAGACCTGGATTTAAATTCAAGTTCTAAATTTTACTAAGTATATGAATCTTGTTGGCAAGTTTTTAAGTCCCTTTTCTTATCTATGAAATTAGTTAATATTAGCATATCTCCTCAAGTTGTGATCAGAATGTTAAATGGTAGTTGGACTTTAGTAAATGTTAGTTTCCATCACTAAAATTTATTGGTCTAATAGAGTTACACTGGTTATAAGTTCCATGTGAACAGAAGCTGTGTCTGTTGCTGTATACATAATTTTCAGTACCATAAACACATTTCTAAAGACTGAAGAAAATGCTTTTTGAATAATGTTAGATCAATGTCTTTTCATTGGGGGTATAGCCGTCATTGTGGGTAATGTATTCAAATAGTTTTTAAGAGAATAGATAATTATGCATTGAAACTTCTATTAAAACAGTTCTGGTATTCATAAATTAGAATATTTAAAAGTTTAGAAGAATTATATTTAACTGTTACTGGTTATGACCAGAAAATTGTGTATTCTGATTAATCAATGTACCTTTAATAAAGGTTCATTCCATATATCACACAGAGATTGCCGATTTTCAAGAATTAGATTACAATAAAATATATTTAACTCTGAAATTACTTCATACATGATTTAATCATTGGTAATTCACAGGCACTTCAAACTCTTGTAATGTCTCAGTCAACAGTTTGAAAATTAATCGCCGTTAGGCTATAGATATACTTGAGTTTTGATTAATAGCTCTGGTTTATATGCTTAATAGGAAAGCATTTATTTTCACTGATATCGTTGACTGAGTTATAGGTGAGAAATTTATCAAGAAAATAAACATTAAATCAAATTCATGATGTGTAGTGGTAATGTTAAATATTTGGTATATTTAGACACACAGCAAGTATTTTCATAGATTCTCATGTCAGCAAACGGAACATTGAATTGGTCTGTGGTTTCAGTTTTTAATCCCTATATATGATATATGCATTAAACATAATAATAATAATAATAGCAACATCTAATTTTGAAAGTGGCATAGCTTTTAGAGTTAAACAGGTCTGGGTTCTGATCCCAGCAGTTCCTTTTGTCCTTTGGATATAATTACTTAACTTCTCTGAGGTGTAGTTTTATAATTCATAAAATCAGGATTATAACCTAGTGAATTTTTATATGGTTGTTGTGAATACTATAAATGGTTAGTGTAAATGTAAAACTCTTTAGTAACATGTAATCCAATAAATCGCAATTACCTTTCTTCTTCTCAGTCTTCATCTGTGTATGACTTTTTTTCACTTTAATATTGGGAATAAATTCCTTTTTAAATGTACTGAAATAACCCTCCTAGAAGCAGGATCCTTGTGATTCAGTGTAGAGGTGCTTCTGAGTTACTTAAAAGACTCACATTTTAAAACCTGTGATGGGATTCCCTTGCTTGTCAGGGCACAGACATGAGCATCTATTGATCTTGAGGTTTGGGCTGCTTTATTGAAAATCTGCCATTTCTTTCTTCCTTTGCTATTCACATAGACTCTTGAATAGAAGAACCCCAGCTCTTTAGACCTTGCTCCAGTAATTTCCTACAGGGAAAACTGGTGTTCAGCTAGGATTTTTATTTCTTAAACACACAGAAGTATATACTTCTGGAACTCCATCTGGAGTTCATTTAGATTTCTTGTAGAGAGACAGCCTTGTGTTTGTTACTTCTCTCCCTTTCTTTTATTTGAATTGTTTTGCTTTTATTTGGGAAAAGTAGCACAAGAATAATGGGTCTAGTTTAAGAGAGTTTAACTTAATTATGTCAGTGGTTATGATTCTACTTCGTGGATAGCTCATGTAGAACAAGAGAGGTCTTGATTCTACAGCCCTGTCCATGTTTTATTACCATTGCAAAAGCAAATCCCATCTGATGAATAGAAATATGATGCTGCTCTTTAAGTAAAAAACTGGTGACAGAGAACTTACTGAAATTACTAATTCATCTCAAAAACTGAAAGACTTGCACAACTCTGTGAATGTACTAAAAACCACTGAATTGTACATTTTAAATTGGTGAATTGTATGGTATGTGAATTATGTCTTAAGCAATTTTTTAAAAAAACTTGAAAGATTCTGTTATTATAAACATTTCAGATCAATTTAAAAGATTTCTAAATAGACTGCTTTAGGTATCTAGGGATCTCAATAAACTGCTCTCATCTCTGCTTCTCTGGTGGTAAGCACAGTCAGTTAGAGAGCCAAGAAAGTGCCAAATAGTTTGTCTTCTTTGCTTTGGTATTAGGAAATTAGCCAAATTTCATTAACTAATTGAATGCTAAAACATGATTTTCAAAATTAGTGGTCATTTTTTGGATCAAATTGTTATTTATGTTAACATTAAGTAAAGGTAACTTTGACTTAACTAAACAATGTAAGTTCAGATGTGCAGGTTCACTCCTCATCAAATATATGATAACACACAACATCCACCACCAAATTTTTAATAGTTTTTCACCACTCTAGATACCAGTTTTTAATAACTTTTGTTTGCATAAGGGGACTGGTGTCAAGACTTAACTGTTCCTCCCACCCCCATCCTTAGTCCTCAAAGGAAGAAATAAAGAAAAGTGACTTGGCTTTTGTATTGCTGTTTTTTTCTAAATGTCTGTTTTTCCTCACTAGGTGCGGGAGATGTTGAAGATGAGGGACTCTAATGGGGCTCGCATGTTGACATTGATAACAGAGCAATTCATGGCTGACCCTCGCCTGTCACTTTGGAGGCAACAAGGCACTGCGATGACTGACAAATACAGGCAGCTCTGGGATGAGCTGGGTAAATATAAGTTTCTGACAGTTGCCTTTGAAATCTTAATGGATAAGACTATAATTGAGTGTTTAAAGAACATGGTCAGAGTATTGCTGAAGAGAAAGCTGCTCGTGAACTTCTTGCCACTATACATTGATTAGAAGAATAAGAAGACAGGAGTTGGGCTGGCATTTGGAGGAAACAATCTTGGCAGAGTTTGGGAGGAATTGTCTGATCTTAAAGGAAGCAAGCACAGGGAATTGCCTTTAAATATTTGGAAAAAGCTGTACTATCTTAAAATAGATGTTTTGTATAATAGAGCTTATTGCTTATTTCTAGGATAATATTGTAATAAACCAAAAGTATGGCTGTTTTCCCTCTTTTGTCTATATTAAGATCATTGAAAGTAGTCTGAACATTCATTTCTTTTTGGCTGTTTTAGATTTTGATGAACTGCTGATGATTAGAATGGGAAGGATACAGTAATCTCTAATTTTCATTGCTTGCCAAATCTCTAGTGGTAAAGGTCTAAGTACAGCAGGTGTTGAAAAAAGAGAAATCCACTAGTCATGTTCACTGGGCAATTTGGGAGGATTACTCTTAATACTTAAAGTTCATTGCCAGGGCGTCAATGAATAATATATTTGTTATCTTTCTAGTAAGAAAACTGAATGCAAGAAATGGAGTTTATAACAAATATGATATCAGTACCTATATTAGTATTATTTTCTGGATATATTTACTAAGAAGTTCCTAATCTCAAAGAAAATTAGTAGAACTCTTCCTACCTTCACCTTCTCTCTTCCTCTTGACTAATGATGGACCACATCATGCTCATTGATCCTGTCTAGTCTAGAACAAGAGAAACTTGATTGTGTGATCATGCCACATGATAGCATCATGTGTGAAGATATCACATGATCTTAATAATTGGAAGGGACCTTTGAAATAAACTGTTTTATAGATAAAAAAAATCTGGAGACTCACAAGATCACCTTGTGTAACCTACAGTTATGCAGCAATTTGGTAAAGAATTTGACTTCAGACTTTTTTACAATTGGTGGGCTATGTGTTCAGGAACTTGACTCTGAATGGCAACTCTTGGGTTTTGTTTATTTGTTTTGTTTTGTATTTTTAATATGTATCTGCTATATTTCAACTGTTAGATGTGTATTGCCCTTTCTCCCTGGTATTTTTATTAAATATCTTGTAATAACTTAATTTTGGTATTTTCCTTTAGTCACCTGAAATAATGGTAGTGACTTTCCCCTGCTCTGTAACTACAGTAGGTAGTTCAATATATTGGAAGGAAGTTTGGGGGATACAGTTGTGGTAGTTGGAAAACACAAGTGTAATTAATACTCGATCGAAACAGTATCTTTATAGACTACTGAGCTATTTACTCTTTCAAGTAAGCAGCCCAACTTATGACTGTGCAATAAGTGTTGATTAGTTGGTTTATGACAGTAAAAAAAGACTAGTATTGTGCTCACTTATCCAGTACATACACTAAAATTGGAACAATACAAAGAAGATTAGCATGGCCCCTGTGCAAAATGACTAACATTACAAAGCTATAATGAAGGTAATTATTTAAAGAGAAATTAATGGATTAATATTAGATGAATAAAATTTAAAGAACTTTAGAAATTTAGAATTGCAAATTAATTAGAACATACCAACTAGATTTTTGATTACCACAAGAAGTACAAGTGATAGTCAAGTAAAGTTTGCATAGTCACATTTAATCTACCAGCCACATCTCACTTATTAAAGCTGGTTGTTTAAAATTAAGTACCTCAAACCTCAATCAGAAGTATGATTTCTCACTAGGTAGAAGTTTCCCCAGCTGACTCTAGTTGTACCTTCTGATGGGACTATCTAATTCAGGACCAGCCTTTATACAAATCTTTGATTTAAATCCAGAATGAAGACTACATCTTCTTACCCTGTGTTTTCATTTTTCACCTCCCCTCAATTAGTAATAGCTGTTAAAAGTTCTGTGTGTTCTGGCGGTGAGCAGAGGCCATTTGCCATTTTAATGGGGTCTAAGTTCTATGAAGATTCCCTTGTAGAAGTAACAATAACTATCAGGTCTTAATATTCACTCACCAAAAAATTAACTAAAAGTTGCTTCTGGACTACAAGAGGAAAGGATTTTGCTTCTTAATAAAATGGGAGAATTTGACTTTGTGCCCCTGCACAGGGCTCACATTGCTTCAAGGCTCTGCTTTGGAATTAAATGCTGAGCACTGCCAGATGCCAGACATTGAGAAGAGGCTGAGTTTTGTCGGCAAATGGGATCTGCAAGTTAATTGGTGTTTTCTGCAGGCTTCTGGCTGTGAAATGAAATTGGAAGCCCTTTAGCCACATGGATAATACAGGACCTGAATACAAATGTCACATGTCACCATCAGGACCCACTGTGAGACAATAGTGTTCCCACTCCAACACTGCGCCATTACAGATCATTTAAATATGGGGATTACATTTAAACTAAAAGCCCCATTTGCCTTTTACTGCAATTTAAATGTCCTCTTAGCAAAAGCTAAGTGACAAATTAAATGAAAAAAGTGCCCACATTTTTAAAGCTGTAATGCAAAACAACCTTTTATTGCTTCTCATGTGCCACGAATGAATCATTATACTTGTCAACCCTAAACCAAGCCATAATTGGAGCAGCTACTGTTATCAAAGTGGGGCTGCTCTGTGACAGCTTAATAAAGCTGAAACTGTTAAATTAAATCTGAGATGCTTAACTCCTTAGCACTGGTGGATTCGATGTGTCCATTTCTGGCAATAGCCAGTGCACCAGGAAAAAAAAGTTTTCTGGCATGGAAACCTTAATCCGATGGAAGTGTACAAGTAATAGTATTTTAGCCAAGTTACTCTGTTTCTTGGCAGAGGAGTTTGGAAGCATCAGATTGTTTGCCAGATTACAAAATTCAGTTTCTATCATAGGATTAGATAACCCCCTCCTTCCCATATTTATAGTTTTCCGATTATATGTGATTAATTAAAATTTAAGAGTTGATGTTTTAAATTAGTTTTTAAAATAAAATATACTTATTTAATTTTTCCTCTCTTTCATGTATGTCAGCGTATTTGAGGTAACAGCAAATTATTTTTCCTCCCTGTCCTCTCGCTAACAAAGGGTATGATTATGCTCACTTCTTTTCTAAAATATTTGCTTATCATATTTATTTTGATCTCAGTTAATTTTTGTGATTTGCTCCTTGATTTTCATAATATAGTATGAAATAAATATAAACGAACGCTTAAGATGTTGTTTTGTGTATCTCATTTGCCAGATGCGCTTATCTTGTATTAGAATCGGTTTTTCAAATATTAATTTTACCTGCTCTGCATACTTATTTTCTCAAACATACAGCAGTCTTCTCAACTCTTAACAAAATGTATGATTTAAACTCTTAAGACAGAAAACCCATTGCAATAGGAGAGGCTGGACATTTGGTGGAACTATAGAATACACACCTCTCGCTTGCATTCTTTACCTCATACCATGCAAATTTTCTAGAAAGTAGATCACAGATATAACCCCTTGGATTTCAGAGAACACCCCAGTGCCTATTGGTGGCCAGCACACCTACTGTTAGCCCTAATGACTGTCTGTTCGGTGCCCTTAATTACCGCAGGGGCCTTTAGGGATGACGGGGATATATTGGAACCTCTCATCCGTGTTGATGGGTCTCTTTGCTTAGATGTCTTCCTAGACCGTAATTTTACTGTGTTTCATAAAACTGTAGGTTGTGACTGCCATTCTATTACAACTTAATTAAAATGGATATCATTAGAGGAAACAGTTAAATAAGATTGAATGACAGTTTTATCACAAGAAAAAGATCTTAAATTTTTATTTTCAATTACTACGTAATAAATTTTTCCCCCCAATTTTAAAGACTTAACTTTCTCTTTGAGCTGAGTCATGTGTTTTGCTTTCTAGCAGGCAGCACCTGTTTTCTTAGGGAGTGAGTGCCTTGATTGCTGTTGCAAGAGCCAGGCTGCAGTGAGCTGTGCTCATTTCATTTGCAAGAATGAGATGGCATCTCTCAAAGTTCAGATCTTCTGATCTGGATGCCTTGTTTTGTGGGAGCGAAAATCACCATGGTTAGATGTTTTTTTCTCGTTTGAATTTTTTGCACAGTTTGCACCAGCTATGATATTGTTTGGTAGGGTGCTGGATAGATTGAGTGGGTTCCAGATTCAGGTCACTTGGAATCATGATAAATCTGTGTTCAACACTAGAGAACTTAGCCCACCCATTAGGACCACATTTATTGCAAAATACTAAAAATTACCTGCTTTGTGACCTAGAGCTTTGTACCATCTAAGAAGTATCCCAGATCTTGGTGGATCTCTGTGAACCTCGCTGTACCCACCCACTCTACTCTTAAGAAAGCAAACATTTTCTTAAATCTCATGTTCAGAATGATGCTCTAATTTAGGAAGGACTTTATGCACAGCCAGAAATAATATTCTGTAGGCTCTGATTTGGAGGTAATTATGGAGAAATTTATGGGAAATACTCTTAAATTTCTGAAAGCAGTGGGCTTAGTACTTCTCCCACTGTTTTGAATCCCTTACTTAGTTTTTATGGTAAATTCAAACTTGAGCTTCCCACATTTTGAAGTTGGTGGTGGTTAGTGAATGGTTAAGGAGTAACTGCTTCTCCTTAAGAACTGGAAAGTGTACTTTGCTAGATAAGTAGTTTATCTCTTTGCTTGTGCTGGTGCCATGGAGAAAACAGCAATTCCCAGAGCCTTCTTACCGCAAAAAGATGTCAATATCAGTAGAGACGTGGAAGCATCCACATAACTCTGAAGTGTAGGATGTAATCCTAGGAAGCACATAGCAAGGACTGCTTGTCACCTGCAGTTTGTCTACTCTGGGTACAAGGAGACACCGTTGCCAGTAACGCCATTGTCTGTGTCTTCTTGATAACCCTTCTTTCTGGAAGTCTTAGTGTGGTCTCTCTGTCAGAATATATTAAGCGCTTGCTATGTCCAGAGGAGTAGGTGTATTAAATATTTCATTTTACTGTTGACACTGATAATAAAGAGGGTAGTGCGGTGAAAGACAACCATTAGAAAACATAAAAAATTAGAACAGGCACGAGTGAACTCAGGAATATTTTGATAGGGTAATTTATTCGCATGCTAGTACAAATATTTGTACAAACTGAATTTAATAAAGTTTAGAAGCTATTCATGAAAGGAGTTGAGGGAAGAAGTTGTGAAACAACCTAGAAAGAAATGGTGACAAAGACTGGAGGGTGAGCTCAAATTTGTCAGAAATGTTGTTTTCAAGATTTTCATTTCCTCTTTGTTGTTTTTCCATTGTTACTTTGAAGAGCAAATGAGGGAGAGAGCATAGATATCATATGATCTAGATTTTTTTTGGCCTTGTTTTATTTCCCATTTTGATCCCACTACTGACAACACAGATGCCAACACTTAATTATCAAGTACTATGCTAAGCATTTAATGCATGAGTTTTTAAAATTTAATTCTTCAAACAATCCTGTGAGATAGGTCTGGGTTTTAGCCCTAATTTGTAACTGAGGAAACTGAGGCTCATGGAGAAGAGGTGACTTGCCTGAGGTCAGAGCCTAAGAGCAGGGATTTGATCACAAATGCCAGTGACTTCAAAGACTTAACTTCCAAACTAGACAGCATTCTCAACTTTCTTGAAAAGATTGCAGTATTCCTCTCTACGAGGCAGTCGCTCGGCTTAGCACAGAGCAAGAGTGAAGTGAAGCTTAGCCCTAGAGGCCAGTAAACCTATAAAAGCTGCCTCGCTTGCGCTGCCCACCCATGGTCCCACAATCCTGACTTAAGTAATCAGTCGATCTAATTTAGTTGCACCTAAGTGTTTATAGGGGCTCTCTAATTTAAGACTTTAAACAAAAACACATTGAGAATAGTCAAATATGCCTATTGATTGAAAATTGTGCTGTTTAATAAGCTTATAAGATGCAGACTCTATATATTGCAGATGGGTACAGTGAAATTTTGACCTTAATTTTCCAATCTTTTTGCCCAGGTGCTGATGAAGTTTAGATCATTGCCTGCCTTTGCCCTTGCCTGACCTAGGCAACATCGATGACATAGTTGTCAGCATTCGTTTGCTGTGTCAGCATTCGTTTGCCTCATGTGATGGTAGTCTCTGCAGACCCCTCCTGTGCACGGCCAAGCTAACCTGCTCTGGAAGGGAATTGTGTGCTCCTGTCTTAACCCCGCATTTCTCTTCATTTTTCAGAGCTTCCTCTAAGTATAGGGGCTTTGTCAGTTGTACTGCTCAGGAGACTTGTTTCTCCATTATTGTTCTTAGTACCCTGTCTGTTGCTTGAGTCTTCGTTATCAGGGCCTTTTCTTTCTCTGTTGTGTGAGGCTGACGGTTTTCTGTCTCTTCAAACAGAGATCTCTGTGTTCTTGAGTCAGAGGCCTCTGGATTTCACTCTGCTGGGAGGATAAGCAGAGGAATTTTTTCAGTTTCTTTAAGGAGGCAGAGTAATTTCTATAAAATTTGGGTCAGAAGTTAATCAAAAGAGAATTCATGTTTCTGTGCACAGTAAACAAATCTGCAATAAATGCTTCCTATATAATATTATCCATCATCCTTCTCTTGGCTACAGCTACCAGGATTTGATTATCCATTCAATACCTTGTAATGGGAAGAGTGAAAATAAAGAGAATGAATTTTAAATACATTTTAATAGAAAACAGATTCTCAGAATTTAAAGAGATCTTTACAGATCATTTGATCCTATTATCTAGCCAATTGGAGATTCTTAATGATAGTCATTGTCTAAATGATTTGGGTATGCAGTTGAATAATTTGTAACAGCATTTGGGGAATCACCCCCTTTTGTATTTATATGAAAGTCTATTCTAAATATAGACTATTTGATTAGAAGATGCCTTAGGAACTTTAATGTTCTGTATTTTATATATATAGTGTAGCATTATCTGTACCAAGAATAGTTTCCATTTTTTTAATGCATTTAATTTATTTTAACATGAATCTGTTTGTGGTAGATGCACTTGTAACATTAGTAGCTAATAGTAATATCAGAGTATTGGCATAGTATTGTGTTTCTCATAGCAATTTTAGAAGTTTTCTCCTTGTTTTTCTTACTTTCTAAGAGTTGGTATTTTGCTTGCCCTCAAGAAGCTACCACCAAAGGCAAATCTGACGAACAAAGTCTTTTTGCTAGGATGTGGATCTCTAGAGAGTACCATCACGGTAGATATAAAGGCCAGGTGAGATAGGGAAAACAAAGACAGGCTGAGGATAATTTACTTTCACCATATCGGTCCTTGAAGTGGCAGCATACAAAAAATGAATGAGGTCTGAGAAGCCTCATTTCAGCCATTTGAGAGTCCCAGGGGCTTCACAAGAACTTGGGGATGCCAGGAACTAGAATGAAAGAAATGGAAGCAGCCACCTAGGTTGTTCTCTGTGTTCACTCTCATAGTTAATTTAAGCATAGGTAGGTTAATGATGCAGCAGGGTAGGGGGAGAAGACCAAGGCAATGATTAGTGGTTGTCCTTTAGACCTGGAGTGCTTAGACACTGCCTCACAGAGCCCCTGGGGTGGGAAGCGAATGGGAGGTGGCAGGTCCTTTGCAAACCCAGCAGAGTAACTTTCACCACTCCATACACGGCTTTCCATTAAGATTTCTCTAGAACAAAGCATTCTGAGATGAAAAAATGCATACTTCGTAGTTACTATCTATCTTCAGTAAGCTTTTAAATAGTCACTCTTGAAAGTGAAGCAAAGAATTTTAGTCTTTTATAAAAATTCCAACTTGAAATAAGGATAAGATTTGGGGTAGTAAAATGCAGATGCCTCTTATGTTAAATTGCTTGGATGATTTAGTAACTAATCCTAGGACTGTGTTCTTAGTCTCTGATCTGGAGATGAATAGTAGATTTCTAAAATGTGGCTAACTCACTTAATTCTGCTTTCAGTTACAAAGATAACCTTTGAAATAGAAATTCAGATCTCTGATTTTTGAATTATTGCCAGCTCCTTTTGTTTTGGGTTACTTTAGTCAATTTCAGAATTTGCTCCAGCATACTGGAACAAAAGGGTGAGACTCATTCATAAATTAGGAATCAGACAAAGTGATCAGCAGCCTTGAAATGGCTTAGATTTGAAGCCACAGTCTTCCTTTATGGATGAGTAAGGGCTGAGTGGATTGGTTGAGAGGAGACTAAGCAAAGCACTGAGTCAAATATAGTACGCTTAGAAGTGGGAGAAAATCATCTTAGGGGGAATACTTTCAAAATGCTGCCCGAGCACACAAGTCTGATCCCTCCCTTTACACTTAAGCACATACGCATATTGATTACACACAGAAAACACACTTTGCTAAACATTAGGGTCCTTGTAGACCCTGTAAGCAGAGAGATTTTTTTTGTTTGATATAAAAACCACTAAATATATGTAATGGTCTTGTCAGTTGCTCTCTTTGTTGGGGCACTTAAAAGAAATAATTTCATAGGCATCCTTTTTCATTCCTGTATTAGTGTCCATTGATCATCCTGTCACCTTTTTCCTTTCTTGCCCACTAATTACAACACTGAAATTGATAGTTTTCAAAGTTAGTTATCCTGGAAAGGTGAAGAAAAATGTACCACACATAGAACGGTTCTCCATAAGTATTTATGAGTAAAAATATGAAATAATTGAAGCGTAATGCTAGATACCTATTTGGAAGCATTAAGAAGTTAGTATTTTTAGCATACTGAAAACAATGATTGAGAGGCATTAATCTTCACTATATTCTCAATTTTCTTTTCCTACCCTGCTTATTTATCCTGCCTTCTCATGCATAGGTGCCTATGTATAGGTGGATTTTCATGGGTGTCTATGTATTCATGAACACACACATGTACACTGAAATAGCTTAGAGTACAGAAGGGCAATGATTCCTGTTGCCATCAATGCTGCAGGTAATCTATTGCATTAATCAGCCAGCCAGTGGGAAATGCATGGGGAGTGATTATACTATCATACACAATACAATCAGCATGAAGCACTTGTCAAGACCAATACATCAAAGTTTAATTCAGTAATAGAATGAATTAGAGCAAAATGAAACAGTCTGTTCTCCAAGAAACTCAGCACCCATCACAGTTCTTTCTGAAATCCATAGAAAAGTCAGTGCATTAAGAAATTGTTTTTATGAATAGAATTGCAGTTCTAATACGACAAAATTGTACAGGCCCCTGTCCTTGGAATTATGTAACTGTAGTACTGAAGTTTTTTTTACTGGATCATCAGTATTCTTATTAGCATGTTTGTTTCAGTTATTTTTTGGTGTAACGCTCCTACACTGCTTCTCCATGGCAAGTGAAAGGAAGGAAGATGGTTGTACCAGTAGTTTAGGGCGCACTAGTCTGTAAATATGCATGGGGGGCAAGGCAGTGCTTTTCCAGAGCAGCAGGTAGATTTATAAGAAAATCCTGTCTTCAGTGCCCTCTGGTAGGCACTGCTCTTGGGGAGCTTACAGTCTAGTTAGGAGACAGCGTAAGCGAAAAATTAAAAGCTGCCTAAGACAGTCCAAGACAACTGGGAAAATGAGGTTCTATAATGTTATATAGGTTTCAAAAATTTTGAGATAGAGCTAATGTATTTCATATTGTAAGTCTATCAATTTGTAATGTATATTTTGAAGAAATTATATTACAGTACTTAAATAAGCACTTTAAAAAAAAAAGAATGCATCAATAAAGCTCACTAGGACTGAATTTTCAAAGCCTTCACCTGGAATATTTACATATCTTAGAACCAGATACTCTTTTAAGTATGAATTCCCATCTTCGTATTAATCATACTTACTATGTAACACTGGATGGCAGGTCCCTTATTTTAGCTATAGAGCCTGTTTCCTTTTTGTAAAATGAACGTACTTTGGCTTCTTGAGGACTAAAATAAGATCATTGAGATAAAACACAACACTTTGATTCTTTTTCCAGAGTCTGTCTGCATTGGGAAAGTGGGCCCAATGGGAAGATTGTAGGAGAGGCATCGTGGAGACCTAAAGAGTCTTATCAGAAATAGAGTCACAAAAATTTGAACCAGGACTGTTGGGAATTGTGGAACTATTTATGCAGCTAAGCAGCCGTGCAGAGACCCTGGAAAATGTTCGTGCACGTCGCCTCAGTGCATGTTCTTTCTCACTGCTTACTGACTGTCCCTTTCTGTTTCTCAAAACAAGAAATTGTCTTCAGTGTATCTTTTTCTCTTCTTTCTGATTTTTTTCTCTTTCCCTCCCTCCCAGAAAGGAGAAGGGTGGTGAGTGTCAGAGGAGCTGGCTCGGGTCCTTCCTACGGAGCCAGGCTCCTAATGAAGTCAGGCTCTTTTTGATGAATCTTGCATGTTGACCTGACTAAATCAAACGGGATGGGAAGAAGACTGCATGTTACATGGAGACCACGGGTTTGCCTAAAAGGAACATTATCCAGAATACCAGTTAACTGTTTTAGAATATCTGAGGTTTATTTTCTTTCAGCAAAAGCAGCAAAAAGATGGTAAGTGTAACCAGTCTTTTCTCAGAGCCTGATTAAATGATAACTGATGGTGTGCCCTTTTAATACGGGTTTGGCTCTGTTTGACCTAAATGATCTCAGAATTCTCTCTTGATAGTGTCCCTAGGGTTCTGTTTTGAAAATTTCCCAGAAATGTTTTAGTGAATTAGAAATTAGTACCCCAGATTTAAAGTAAGAAGAATGTTTTTACCAGTTAAACTTATTTTCCAAACATGGGTTGCTAACATATTAAGACTGAATTGTACTGGAACAATACTGTAATTAGGGTCACAGTTTTTGTGTGGTCTGACCTAAGAAATTTTGTGACTGAAGTTTTTCTAGCACAACTAATTATGCCAGTGATCTCCTATTTGTGACTGAAATTAGGCATTTCATGGCCTCTAAATAAGTATAATTAGCTAATTGGATCATGCATGAAATTCTAGCCCCCTCTAATAGCCTCTGAGAACAGAAATAAATATAACAAATATGGTGAATTATTTTATAACTGTGGAGCTCTGGGAAATACCAAAAGTGATTGCTTTACTTTGCAACTATTTTATAAGAATAAACATGATGTTAAAAAGTAGAAATTAGACTTTCCACATACCAGTCTTCATTCTCCACCTTTGAAACAGAGGAAAAGCAAGTCGCTGACCTTTCATAGTCTCACCTTTGGAGACGTTTGGTTCCCCTGCCTCCTGCTCTCTCCCATGGCATTGTGCACATAGTGTCTTCTGAAAACTAGGGGGAAGAGCAACATACATCCAAGCTTCCAAAATACATTTATAGAAAATATGTAGTTCTGTTTTAATAACTGAATCGATGTATCTGTTCACCACCACAACAAAATAACCATGAAGTTTAAAGAACTTTAAAAACAAGTTTTATTGACTGGGGGGTTGGGTGGTATCAACAGATAGAGAATGGCCAGCTAGTATGTTCAGTCGCAGAACATAATGGTCCACCCAGCAATATACCCCACAGCCAAAGAGCATCCTCAGTCACACACAAGTGCATTGTCCCAGAAGTGCTGATGTGACTCTACTCTAACAGACCTTGTAGTACATCATCACATTTTCAGAGAAAACAGATTTATTCTGACTGGAATAATCAATCTCAAATTGTAAGTTGAACTTTTGATTGTTTATCTGCTATTTTAATCTGCAGTGAAATTACTTATTTGCCATGCCTGTCAGTCCCGAAAAATGCAGTTTTCTTTTTTTTTTTTTTAATTAGGCTCTCTGTAGATGGACATGTGTAGGTTCTGCTGGGTATACTTTCTATACGTGTAAGAGACACGCTAATTATTTAAGAGTACATACTTAGGTATAGGACTTATTAGCTGTACATTTAAGGCTCCTTCATAGTTTTAGATAGTAATGTACTATTTACATTATACTGTAGAAATAGGAGGAGGAGTAATGACTATTCTGTCAATAACTAAAATCATTAGTCTTGGAATTTACATATGCATAGCCGTACATTCGAATCCTAATTTATACAAATTCTTCCTAATCATGCAACTAGGCAGAAGGCTAGCATCATGACATTTAAAGAATATTGGTATTGGGAGAATGTTGGACCTCGTAACAAATTCTGGCTTCCATCTTTAATAGCAGCATAATCTTTCTGCTTTTCTCTGAACCTCCGTTTTCTTGTCTGTAAAATGAGTCTCTTTATAAGGGTGCTATGTGATAACGTATGAGTGATCTGTGTACCTTAAAGACAGACAGCTTAAAACTTCAGACATGGACTCTATAATTAGAAGGTTCAGCATGTGTAATCTGATATTGTTCAGATTTTCCTTGCAGGGATAAAATATTAGCTTATAAACCAGAACTTAATATTGCAGTATGTGTTGAAATACCTTTTATACTAAAGTTTTCATAATGACTTTTTTTTTTTTGCTTGACTTACAACTTTGCATATTTGAGTAGTTTATTTGGTTTTGTTTTAAGTGACAGCAATCTTACACTCATTGGTAAATAATGTTACCAATGATACTTTCCACCTTATAATCTAGCAGATTTATAATCTTTCCACATTACTGTGGTAAATTCACGATGACAGATTTTTTGCTGTGCTTTTATTGAGACAGTAGGTCTGTGTTCTTTTTTCTTGTATCTGGGCAATTTTTATAAATGTTTGACCAACAGAATATGGCAGAGTAGACACTGGTCCTGTTTCTGGGCCCGTCTTAAGTGACTGGAAGCATTCACTTCCTATCTTTTAGAAAGTTCCCTCTTTGAGCCTTGTTGTCTCCATGTAAGATATCTGGCTGTCCCGAGTCAACTGTCCTGTAAGAAAGCCTATGCTTTTTACATGGAGAAGCCATGTTGAAACAGAGAAAGTAGGGAAGCTAGAGAACTTTTGACAGACAGAATCATGAAATAACATTGTTATATTTGTTGTATTAAGCCTGTAAGTCTTAGGGTAATTTTTGATAGAGTAGTAGAAAATCAGAATAATAGTTTTTACTCTGACAATACTTCAGGCTTCTTCTGATGGTTATTTTTCAAATGTCCCTCGTAGTATAGACTATAATTCGGGTTGCTTTCTGGTTTCTTTTCCTCCCCAATAATAAAAATTTGGGTTCTCATAACTTTTGATTTTAAGTTCCTGTAGAAGACTGTGGAACCTAGACATGTCACTGAAAAGAGAAGCAGAGTAGATGGTAGACTAGACGTGTTTTGGTCCAAATAACAAGGGCTGGTGGGAGGGGGAGACTGGAGGAAGAGTCTTCAAGGCTTTAGCACTACACTCTTTGCCTATTCTTTGGCATGAAATTACCATGGGCAGAGCAAATGGCATATATTGAATTGGAGGTGACTTTGAGAAGTGCCTCCTCCATGTAAGTAAGTAAGGATAAAATTACTTAAATCATCTCAGACCTCTTATGTGACTCTGGGTGCAGCGTGGGGCCTGGGAGGCTATAGCGGGCAATCAGTGGCTCTTTTAATCGTTGAGCTATTTCCTCAACATGGAAGTCTTCCACAGGAATTTGCAGGAGTGCACCTTTTGAAGCCGAGTAAACTCTGTAGCTTTAAAAACATTGTGCATTTTTCACTTGACTTTAGTCTAAATAGCCCTAGCAGTTAGGTAGGGATTATCATTCCATTTGTGTTTAAATGAGGTAACTGCTGCCACAGAGAGACTAAATGGGCTGCCCAAGGTCTCTTGATTGCTAATCCATATCTTGCCCTTTCCAGATCAGAGCTTGCTGATCAAACATTTCTTCTGGTTGGAAATGTAAAACAATTGGTATGTGAGGGGTGATAAAATGGTGGTGGTTTGCACATTGTAATGTTTGCTGATAGACACTGCTTTCAGGGCATGTAGGATTTATGAATTCATGTTATTCATATTTGCCGGGAATGTGGGTACTTGTCCACTGCACTCTACTGCTGGTGGAATGGGACAGTAACTGAAAAGACCTGAATTTCTCTTCCGCTTCAGTGTGATTCTGCCCATGTTCTCTGTTTGGTCAGATTAGGATGTGAACTGGTTTAAGACCACCAAGCAGATTGAAACTATTCACCTTGTGCAAAGACTGCCTTTTTCCTTCTTGGGGAAGTTGTCTTCTTATTTTTAGTTTATTTTGTGTTAGATGTTACAAAGCATCTTTTTACTAAAATCACTGAGTACAGATAAGGTGGAGAAAGGATAGTAAAAGCTGTATGCTGGGTGTTGGAGAAAAAAAGCTAGATGAGTGCTGAAGTGTGCCATAGATAATTCAAAAACCCGAATGATGCACACACCAGTGATTTGATAATTGCCTTTATATACTTCGAAGCATTGAAGCTAGGAAAGCAATTTAAAAGTATTGAATTTGTTTTCATTGTAATTCATAGAGAATAATTAAGCATCTTTTATGAAATAGCCAGTAATACCTTTCTAGATGCTAGGTGCTGGAAATTCTGAGTTCTCACTGAGTTCTCTGTCCTGTTTTTGGTTGACTCCTTAAAGAGGTTAATATTTCTGACGGACAGCAGAATGAAGTGTTTGATCATCAAAGAGTTTTATTTGTAATGCTACGATTGTTTCAGGCATGTGTTAGAGGGGAAGGAAATAGGTGCCCAAGATACTGAATTAATAAAATTTGGAGAATGACTTACTCAATTTGGTTAGCTTGGTTATTAAGGCTAATTACAGCTTTTGCAGTGGTGACGGTTAAGATAAAAGACCGTATCTATTATAGCTCTGAACGTGACACTAACATTAAGAACATCCTTTCAGGATATAAAACCTCTTTCTAGGGGAGGTGAGCAATAAAAGAATGTTACAGCCAATTAGTAAAGACTTGACTTTTTAATTTTTTTCTCATTTTGCAAAATGGAGATTTTCTAATTAGAGAAAGGTAAGCATGAAAAACTAAAGAGTTTTATGTATTTCCTTTTTCTCCAAGTAATAGAAATGATTGCCTAAAGTTGCCAAGAATATTTAGGATCTTGCTTTTAAGAATCATATTGTCTCTGTGTTTCAGTTTTCTCTGCGTGAAAGAAGAAATGTTAATTTGGACAATAGAGCATTATTAGACTGAATAAACGAGAGAAATGTGTGTAAAACCCCAAATATAGTGCCTTTAAGATATAGTAGGCACCCCAGTTCCTATTAATGGTAATAATAATTGGAGGTTATCTTCGGTGTTCCTCTGTTTCCTAGAAAGAATTTCTTTAAAAAGTGGTACTACATTCCTTTGTCAGAATGATTTTCCCAAGTGAAGGTGATTCATTATCAAGTCCTTCCTATGCAAATCAGTCAGTCCTTCAGGACTGTTAGACATTGGTTAATGTTTTCCTAGTCTTATCTTTGGGTTACTTCAAGAACTAGTACTTAGGGTAAATTTGGTTATTCTATTTTTAAAACCTATTGTGCTTACATCTTTATAAGAATAGATTGAATGTGAAAACTGGATTTAAGAGATATACTTTAGGATTTGAAATTTCAGCATTTAATATAAAGTTAGCTTCATCTTATTTTTCAGGAGCATGATGGTACTTTTAAGTTGATTTTCAAAATAAATTATAGTTCACACAGGTATGGACTGAAATACAAAGTTCTGAATCGTAAATTGGGCACATTGAAATGAATCACTCATTTTGGAAAGGCATTTACTTCACATTATTTGTAAATATTTGATTGACACAGACCCTTTTAATTTTACAAAGACCCTTGTTAATATGCTAACAA
Source organism: Solenodon paradoxus (assembly GCA_004363575.1). Lineage (NCBI taxonomy): Eukaryota > Metazoa > Chordata > Mammalia > Eulipotyphla > Solenodontidae > Solenodon > Solenodon paradoxus. The sequence continues at coordinate 522,017 of RJWH01000359.1, read as the reverse complement.
TCTGATAATGAAATTACTGGTCACAGCATATTTTTCAGTTCAACTTCTTGATTTTAATTTTGTCTGATAAATTATTAAGAGTAGTAAAATTCTAAGATAAAAACATCTTGGAAGAAAAGCAAGAGTCTTAATTCTTTAAATATTATAATCTTATTTTAATATTTAAGAATTAATATGCTAACTTAATATAATTTTATTTTTAATTAGTATGATTTATTCATTCCAGTATCTGATCCAATCTTTATATTCATTAAATTTCATTTTGTTATTTACATGTAGCTTTTTTTGGTGTTAATTTGTCTGTGAGTCCAAAACCTAAAACTTGATAAAGTTGTCTCATTTGTAGTGAGTTTCATTAGAAAAGGCTATCATTATGGATTGTTGAGATGCCATTCTGGTTTGTCCCGTGCTTTAAGACAGCATGTGGTCATGTTTCATTTGAAGCTGATTTTTCTCGTTGTTAACACAAGAAATGCATAGGATTAATACAATAGTGATTCATGTGCTGTCCAGTGATTTGTAGAGAGAACTCAACTACTTAGGTCCTTGATACAAGTAGACTATTGTCTGCTATGTATATTAAGTAGCAATAATTGAAAAAAAATTTTGCTTTGTAGTTTGTATACTGTAAAATTCTTATGGTGCTATTAAATCATGATGTAAATACTATCTAAATACATATACTAACATTTTTCCATGTAAAGTTCTGCGTTTGGGCAAATACATAGTGTCATGCGTTCACTACTATAATCAAGATAAGAAACAATTCTATCACCTTCCAAAATTCCTCCGATGCTTACTTTTTATAATCATTTCCATCACCTGCTCCCAATCTGTTCCCGGTTCCATTGTTTCATCTTTTGCAAAATGTCATATAAGTTGAATAATAAACTGTGTGTGCATGTCTCTGTACGTGTGTATGTACATACCGTTTTGATTCTGACTTCCTTATTTAGCTTAATGTACTTGAGATGTTCTGTTTATGTCTGTGATTTGTTTCTTATTGTTGGGTAAGTCATCTGTTATACTAATATACAGTTTGTTTATTCATTCCTTCGTTGAAGGAGATTCAGGGTGTTACTAGTCTTTTGCATTTATGAATAAAACGCTGTAAAACGTTCCCTTATAAGTTTTTTATATGAACATAAATTTTCATTTCTCTTGGGAAAATCCATAGCTGGGTCATAAGGTAAGTACATGTTTAACTTTATTAAGAAGTTGCTGAACTATTTTCCAGAGTGGCTATATCATTTTACATTCCCAGCAGCATAATTAGCGTTCTAGTTGCTCTTCATCCTTGCCAGCAGTTGGTGTTGTCATGTTTTTTAAATTTCTTTTGCTGACTTTAACCGTTATAATAAGTGTATACACTTTGCATATATTTTCCTCTCAGTCTATGGCTTGTCTTTTCATTCTCTTAAAAATGACTTTTATAGAGCAAAAGTTAATTTTGACAAAGTACACTTTATCAGTTTTACCTTTTGTGACACAAGGCCACAAATATATTTTTCTTGAAGTTTTATATTTAGGTCTGTGATCTGTTATGAGTAATTTTTAATAGGCTAATTGAGTTGAATTTTAATAGATTGTGTGGCGGATTTAATTTTTTTTTCAGGTGAATATCTTATTGTTCCAGGTTGTGAAAAATTTATCTATTTGTTGTTGAATTGACTTTGAAGTTTGGATTGTTATATTTTTGTAGGTCTGCTTCCAAGCTCTGTAGCCTAGGCCATTAATCTGTGTTTATCCTTTGACTACTTGTATGCTGCTTTGTGATCATTTATCCTTACAGGAAGTCTCAAAATCAGGTATTGTGAGTCTTCCAATTCTGCCCTCCTTTAAAATTGTTTTGCCTGTTCTTTATGAATTCTTGTCAGTCGGTACACAAATGATTTCTGGTTTTTTGAGTAAGGTTATATTGAATTGTAGGTCTAACTAGGGGATAATTGACATCCCTACAAGATACTGAGTTTTGCAATTTATGAGCGTAGGAACTTACATTGTTTTGTTTTAAAGGAAAGCTTCAGGTGGGAATGAAGCTGAATAGGCAGGCAGGCAAGGAGGAAGAGCCATTTTATTCATTTTATTTAGTAGTTCCTCTTGGTTGTTCCCCTGACCCTGGGTTGAGAACCCAGGTCCTTGGGATGTATGAGAATCTCACTTAACCATAGACTGTGATCTTGTCTGCTAAGCCACCAGGGTATGCCAGAAATTTCAGCTTTTCAAGATTATTTTTGATTTCTTTTTCCAGTATTCTGAAATTTTTAACAGAGAGACTTTTACACACATGTATTGTTTGATTTATAACTAAGTATTTCATTTTGGAGGATGTACTAATTAAATGATTCTCTTGTTTAAATTTTTGTATCTAATTGTTAAATTTAACATATATAGATGTACAGGGTTTTGTTGTTTTTATTGTTATTTTGTTTTGAATATGTATTCCATATTCAAAAGTTCTAGAACTTTTGTTATAGGTTAGTTGTCTACAAAGAGGGTTTTTGTTTTGTTTTTCTTTCCAGTCTATGCCTTTGACCTCTTCTTGCTTTATTGTCCTGACTAGAACTTCCAGCATGATGTTGAAATGGAATGGAGAGCAGAAATCTTTAATAAACTTAATAACTACTCAGGTTATTTCTTCTTGAGTGTACTTTGGTAGTTTGCAATTTCAGGAAATTTGTTCATGTCATAAAGTTGTAAAAGTTATGGGACATAAAATGTTCATAGTGTTTCCTTATAAGCCTTTTAATTGCTCTAGGATCTGTAATGAGATGTTCTCTTCTATTACTAATAATGCTAGTTTGTGTTTTCTGTTTTAAGTCAGTCTGACTATATCTTTAACAATCTTATTAATTATTTTAAGGAACCAGTTTTTGGTTTTACTGATTTTTTTTTTTTTTTTTTTTTTGCCAGTTTTCAGTTTTCTTGCTTTCTGGTTTATCATTTTTTTCTCTCTGCTTGCTTGACTTTGATTTCTCATTCTTTTTCTGGTTTTATAAATGGGATATTTAGATTATTGATCTGAATCTATTCTAATATTAGTTTAATGCTATAAATTTTACTCTAAACATTTTTAGCTTTAGATCACAAATTTTGATATTTCATTTGCATTTTCATTCAGTGCAGAATAGTTGCTGATTTTTCTTGTATATCTTCCTTTGTATAAGTTATTTAGGAGTATACAGTTTGATTATTAATTATCTGAGAATTTTCCAAATACCTTGTTAGTGATTTCTAGTTTAATTATGTTGTATCAGAGAATATATTTTGTATTGACTTCCCTTTTATCAAATTGTTAAAAGTGTGTTTTTTTGATCCAGAATATAGACTTTTAATGGATATTCTAGTGCATTTTTAAAAAGAGGATATTTTGGTGTTTTTTTTTGTTTTTTTTTGTTTTTTTTTTCCCCAATACAAGTGAGATAGAATCTTTTATAAGTGTCAGTTAGGTTAAGTTGATAATTTGTCTAGATATTCTTGATAGTTTTCTACTTATTTTATCAATTATTGAAAGAGGGAGGAGTACGTGGATTTGTCTTTTTTCCCCCAACTCTGTCCATTTTCTTCATGTTTTTTGAAGTCTTTATATTAGGTGCAGTATACCTGCTTAGGAATGTTCTGTCTTTTTTGAGAACTGGATCATTTACATCTTACTTTATCCTTGGTGTATAATATTCCTTATTCTAAAGTCTTCTTTGTTTAATAGTAATTCTCTGATTTTATCATCTCTTCATCGATGTGCTTAGACCATTTACATTTAATGTAAGGTTATTGATGTGGTTGAATTTTAGTTTACCATTTAATCATTTATTTTCTATTTATCCTCTTATTTTTATTCCTGTTTCATTTCTTTAGATTCCTCCTCTCCTTTGATTTGTTTTATTATTTTTTCGTATTAATTTTAGTATATCATCCTTTTTGTTTGTATCCTTTGTATTTTTTAATTGTTTCAGTATTATAGTAAATATACTTTACTTAGTCTTCTTTAAGTTAATATTTTACCACTTTAAGTAGAATGTAGAATCTAGAATCCTGTGAAAACTACATACATTTAAAACATCACAATGCAATGTTCAGTTTCTTACTTTCAGTATTCATACTTTAATGAATGAAAATGATATTATGTCTACATATTTTTCATTTCTGTTGCTCTTCCATTATTTCTGTAGTTTAAGTTAATTGCTGGTATTGTATCTCTTAAGCATGAAAAACTTGCTTTAACATGTATTCTAAAACAGGCAACCAGTATTGTTAGTTTTCACTGCCTTTATTTGACCATCATTCTGAATGTTATTTTTGCTGGATATAGAATTCTGGATTGACAATTAAGTTTCTTTTGATACTTTAAAAACACTGTTTCACACCCTTTGCAACACTTGTTGTTTCTAGTCTTTTTGATATATGGCATTCTTACTGGTATGAGGTAGGTGCTATCTCAGTGGGGGTTTTTTTGTGTTCTTTTTATTTTTTTTATTGCTCTGATGATGAGTGATAGAGAACATTTTTTCATGTGTCCGTAGGCCATCTGCTTTTCTAAAAAGGTGTCTGTTCCACTCTTCTGTCCATTTTCTGAGAGGGTTAATTACTGTTTTGTTGTTGAGATATATGAGCTCTTTATATATTTTGGAGATTAAGCTCTTGTCTGATAAATCATCTGCACCTATATTCTCCCATTCAGTGCTTTGCCTTTTTGTTTTAGTGCTGATTTCTTTTGCTGTACAGAAGTTTTACTATACTGTTGGTAGAGATGTAAAGCTGTGCAACTTTTTTGGAAAACAGTATGGCAATTCCTCAATAAATATGAAAATGGAACTACTGTTTGATCCAGCAGTCCTACTACTAGGGCATATACCCAAAGAATGCAAAAACACTAATCATAAAAAATATGTGTACCCTATTTCATAGCAGCGCTGGATAAAGCTGAAGGTGTCCAGCAAAATAATCCAGAAAGAAAAAAAGAAATATAGGATGGTTTTACAATTTGTGAAATACAAAGAAAAAAAACCAGTAAAGTCCACAGGACACAGGACTGTGACTATCAGAAGGGAGAGGGAACAAGGGAATGAATGAATTAATGTGGTGGTAGTAGAAGGCATGGAGTTCTTGTGGTGGGTGTGGTGTGAGTTCTGAATTTAGTATCCTAAAAATCATGTAAGCTAAAGAAAAAATAAAACAAAGATATGTACTGTTTCAGTATCATGTATTCTCTCTGATTTCTTATGAGAAATATAATTTTTTGAGTTGTTCTTTATATACTTTTTCTGTGACTTTTTTTTCTTTATGTTTTTCATTTGATTATAATATGCTGGGCTTAGTTTTCTTTGAGTTATGCTTTTTGTGATGAGCTGAAGCTATAGGATCTGTAAATTCATATCTTTCTTCAAACTTGGGAAGTTTCCCATTATTGTTTCTTCCAAAATTCATCTTCTCATAGTCCAGTGTCACAAATGTCCCCACCTGTCTTTAAAGTTCTGTTCATTTTCTTCTGATTGTATCTCTGTTCTTTAGATGAGATAATGTCTGCAAGTAAACTCACTTTTCCTTCTGTCATATCCATTCTGCTATTGATCTGATTTAGTGAAATTTTATTTCAAGTTTTTGTTTCAGTTTTACATTTTCTTTAGTTCTTTCTTTAAAAATAGTTTCATTTCACTTTTAAAATAATACTTTGCCTTCATTTCATGGAGCATATTCATCATGATTATTAAATATTATCTCTAACCAATAATTAGGCTTACCATATGTATCATTTTATATGGGACAGTACCATTAGTTTTCATCTTTCCTGATCGTCAGCGTGTCCCATTTTTAATAAACCAGGGCTATTTGTAACATGGGACAAAAGGGACTGTTGAGTTGCCCTAAGTCCAGTCTGTTGAGGGGGCCCAAGAGCCCCCTCCCATTTTTATCTCAAGGAAATATGGTTAGCCTACCAATAAGTCTAGCATCTGGTTCATCTTGGTTGGCATCTGTTGATTGTTTTTTGTTTTTGCTTTTTAAGAGTGGATCATATTTTCCTGTTTCTTTGCAAACCAATAATGTTGGATCCTAAGCATTTTGAATATTGTGTTGTGAGAGTCTGGGTCTTATCAAAAATCCTCTGGAGAAATTTTTTTCAGCATATAATCAATCTGCCAGGGTAGATTCATATTACAATTCCTCTTCACCTTCTTGGGTACAGCCTCTGGTCTGTTTCTTGCATGTAAATGGAGACAGAATTTGTGCCCATCTGTACACAAAATGCAGGGATTTCCCTTTCCAGCTTTTAGGGTTGTAGGTGAGGGAGTAGTTCCTTTACTTAGTCCTCTCACCAATTAGATGAGGTTTCTCTCAATATTTTGCTACATATCCTTATAAAGTTAACCAAATAGAACTCATCTTTTGTCTAAACCAGGAGAGAAAAAGAGGAAAAAATAAATAACAGGAAATCACCCCCATCTGGCTTGATTCTTCAAGTTTTTTTCCCCCAGTCTACTTGTTAATGTTTACTTTTCAGAGTTCTCAACTCCAGCTCACTGCTTTTTGGTTTTTGTCCAAAGATTTTAGTTATAATCATTAGAAAAGATTGATCATATTTTGTTTTCAACTGGAATTTTAAAATATAGAAATGTAAATTATAAATATTTGTGACTTAAAATGTTGTGACCATTTTTATTTTCTGTTGCTAAGTTATTTGATGTTTAAAAATCAGAATCTCTAATTGAAAAAGCTTGTTCATTTTAAATGTGAAAGAATATAAAGCATCTCTTTGGGACAAACTAAACAACAGTAGTCATTCCTACCTTTTTTATGCTCTTGGCTAGAATATCTGATTAAAATACACACACACATATCTTTTCAAAGAAAAACCGTAGCGAATGGCTCTGAAGTACTGGTATCTGTTGTGTTTTAAAAAGAGCAAAGTAGAGCTTAAACTTAAAACTTGTGAACTATTCACTTGAATTTGCTGCCTTTTTGAGGAATAGGAAAGGAATAATAAACACTTTTATTACTACCTTGGTTATTCAGATTATGAATGAGTTCTTAGTTCATTATTTTCCTCTTAAAAACAAGTGGAATTTTTTTATTTCATTCACATAAAGATGTAAATTTTATGATTTCATTTGTATAAAGATTAATTCATGTTTAAATTATTTAGAGAAGATTTGTCTTTTTTTTTTTGAGGAAAGGTACAGACATGAATGAAGGTAAGCAGGGAGTCAGAGAGGAGGAAGAAGTACCCTATTTGTTTTTATTTCTGTTGTTCACCCTGGTTGTTACCTTCCCCCAAACCTGAGACTTGAACCACAGGCGTATGTGGCCTGCACTCCTTCTGAGGTGATTGACTCTACCACTACTCCACTAGGACTTGCCAAGTGAAATTTTTTAAATTATGTTGATATATAGATCTGCATGCTAATGGGCATGTAGATATTTATATTAAGTGACTAGCATAATAAAGTGAAACACTTACAAGGAAAGCAGGCAATTGTTTTTATTATTGTTATAAAAAGTTAATCTTAGACATAAATTTCATTTTTGTAGTGAGAACCACTTAGAGCTGTTTGTTGCAATATCTATGTATAAAATCTATTTCCAAATTAAAGACAAATTAGACCTCGGGTCCTAGTCTTACTTGACTTTCTTTTTTTTTTAAAGAAAAGGCGCAGGCAGGATTGAAAGTGAGCAGGCAGGCGGGAGAGAGGAGGAGAAGCATTTGACTTATTTTATTTGTTCATCTTGTTTGTTCCTCCCAGACCCAGGGCAAGAACCAGGGTCCTCGGGAGGTATGTGGACTGCCTGGTGGTGAACCCAGCTGCTGCTCCTCCAGGGCGTGCTTTACTTACTGACTTTTGTGTGTGAAATGTCGCATAAGTAGAAAGTTGATTGCAATTAGCTTTGAAGTAGCTTGCATGTCTTATGTGTAACCGTGTTTGGATCTTTGGTTCAAAATTAGACTCTCTTGTCCTCCTTCCTTTGCATTCTGTATGAAATTTGAGGTTTGAATTAAGGACAGAACTGAGTTATAAAATAGCAGGCTTGGGTCTGCTTCAAAATGGTTTAAAATTTATCATTGACTATTAGAATTGGCCATTTTTATAATTTAAAAAGTTTATGTCCTTCTCTTTCTTTAAATTAGGTGCTCTGTGGATGTGTATAGTTTTAAATCCCCACTGCAAGTTGGAACAAAAAGTTAGTTGGCTAAAACAGCTGAAAAAGTGGAACAGTGTTGATGTTTGTCCATGGGAAGATGGGAATCATGGCAGTGAATTGCCTAACTTAACCAATGCTCTGCCTCAGGGTGCAAATGCCAACCAAGGTAAGTCTTCTGTAATATTCTCTGCTCACTCTTTATCTACTTAATTTTATAATAGGTGCTTAACAGTATATGTGGGAAAATATTATACCCACTTAAGAACTTAGTGTAACTCAAGGATTTTGTTTTGACTGTGTATGTGTGTAGTATGTGAGTGTGTTTTTACCTGAGATCTTTATGTGCTTTCCTTATGTTCTTAGAATACAGATGTGGTGTGTGTGTGTGTGTGTGTGTGTGTGTGTGTGTGTGTGTGTGTGTATGTACCTGTATGTGTGTGTTAATTATTTTCTTTGGCTATTTTAAAATTTAAAATATCATGAAAAAGTAATATATTACTTTGTGAAACAAAATATTGAGAGACGTGAGGACCTTTGTGTTTTTATCTCAGTTGATCAGTTTATATTTGGGCTATAGTGTAATTTAATCTTAGTTTTACATTGTAGCAAGTAAACATTTTATAACAGCTATTAAGGAGCATCGAATGCTGTTGGCATTTGGACTAGGAAAATTCTTTATTGTGAAGGATTGTCTAGCATCCTTATTCCCACCTACTGTCGGCTAACAGTGCCCTCCAGCTGGGGAGACAACTAATAGACTCCACATATTCTCCGCGAGCTGCTGTTGGTTCCTTTCATTTCTATTTCGGTTTTTTTCCTTTTCTCTCTTTATTGGATCTACCAATTTACCTTAGTTTCCACCCATCTCTGAAATGTTTTTTTTTCTCCCTAGCCCTATTTTTTCTTTTTAACTATTGCAGAATCTCTCTTCTCTTTCAGAACTAAATAATTAACTCTTGCAAATAAAAATTTCATTCACTAACTCATGTCACTTTTTGCATGATTTTGTATTACTGTTATCTTTTTTGTGTTGAGAATACTTGAAAGATGTTAGTTATGAAAGATACAAGATGAGAATTAACTGACATCAGAAGGATCCAGATCAGGAATATCATTTTTCACATGCTGACTTCAGTTAGAGTTAGTTAGTACTACTAGAAAAAACTGAACAACGCACTGAGTTTTCGAATGCTATGTTAGCATAGTGGTTTCGGTCTCACAAAGAAAATGTTATGTCTTGCTCCACAGGGACTCATCCAATTGAGAAGTTTTTAACACTTGGGAAAGATGATTGTCTGAGTGTGCTTTTTCTAGAGATACTTGCCTTGGGAATTAGATATTAGAAATAGGTCATATTTATTGCATTTATTTAATAACTTCAAAAAATAAATGTATCCCTTTTTTCCAGAAACTCAGAATTTTCAAGTTTAGCAATTAACATTTATTCTCTTCCATTACTCGGAAAGGGTATGCCTGCATTTATAGGCAGTATCTCGAATCCTCTTCTACTTAATCATATTTGGTGGTTTTTATGTTTTACTCCATGCCTGCTTTTTGTGACTGCCATTCCAGCATTTTACACTTTATTTCCCTTTTGGTTTTCTTTCTCCTTGCTTAAACACAAATACTCCATAGGTTTTAGATAGCCCATAGGAAGTAGCCCAGACTCCAGACAAAAGAGTTCATTGCATTTATGGGTTTGGCCAAGGACTTTGTTTCTAAGGATATTATTTATAGCTGTTTTGCCTAAAGGCATTAGGGCTTCTCTTTTTAGCAGAATACCCACCCCTTTACAGAGGGACTCTTAGAAAAGGCACCCCTATAAGAAAGCCTCTGCTGCTCAGCCCTGCAGTGTTTCTTTAGGAGGACGGAGCAGACATGCTAGGGAAAGGCCATGGTGGTCGGCCGAGTCCAGCACCCATGCCATTGCAGCCAGGTGGTGAGCATGAGCTGGAGACCAGGGTAGAACTGCATGCCGTTGGCACATTGGAGTGAATATGAAAGTTAAATCAGGCTCTTTCTTTTCTGAAATTATTTGTTAATAAGCAACAATTAGAATCCATACCCATGAAAGAGTATTTTTTAATATACCACAATAAGAATCCAGTTTCTTGCAACTGAGTTTCTCTCTTTTGATTTTTCTCTCTTTCCCAAATTTTCTGTAATCAGTATGTTTTAACATTGCATTACTTTATTAAAATATTTCACAAATTTGTATATAAACATTTAAAAATTTGGTTAGGATAATCTGTTTCTCCTCCATCTTATTGCAAAAATAAAAAAGCACAGACATCTAAAGTTGACCATAATTTTGGCCAACTTTTCAAACCATCTTTTCATTTGTATATCTGTTTAGTCATTATGGACATACATAATTAGTTTATAGTGTTACTATAGAGCTCTATATCTTTTTCATTTTAGTGTTTCATTAATATTTATCTTTTTTTTTTTTTTTTTTTTTTTTTT